>UESW01001988.1:205412-267297 GCA_900491605.1 Calamus simplicifolius | reverse complement strand
GATAGAAAAGCTATGCAGATAAAAAGCATAGAGAGGTAAAGTTTGAGGTTGGAGATAGAGTCTTTCTGAAGGTATCTCCTTGGCGAGGTATTATGAGATTTGAAAAGAAAGGCAAGTTGAGTCCCAGGTATATTGGACCCTATGAAATTCTGGAAAGAGTTGGGACACTAGCTTATAGATTAGCTTTACCTCCAGAGTTATCTCAGATTCATAATGTATTTCATGTATCAATGCTTAGGAGGTATGTACCGGATTCCTCTCATGTGATTCAGTCTGAGACTATAGAGTTACAGGGAGATTTATCATTGCAATAGAACCAGTGAAGATATTGAGTAGGGAGATTAAGCAGCTCCACAGTAAAAGAATTCCATTAGTTAAGATGCAATGGTTAAATCATCAAAAAGAGGAGGCTACATGGGAGCGAGAGGATGAGATGAGATTGAAGTACCACTATCTATTCGAAAATATATCTAGCTAAATTTCGGGGACGAAATTTCTTAAGAGGGAGAGAATTGTAACATCCTAAAAACCTTGTAATTTATTGGAAATATTAATAGAATTTTTTATTTAAAATGAAAGTCAGAGAGTTTCAGTGAAGTGTGAGTGTGTTGGCCTTTTGATAAATGTAAAGAGAAGAAATTTTGGAGTAAATGAGTATATTTTAGAGTGCTAATGAATTTGATTTAAGAAATTGAGAGATTTAAGTTTTAATGGGCTTAAATCACAAGAAAAATTAAGTTTAGTTTGAGTTTTATCCTTAAATGATGTTTTAGTAGTTGGAGTCGACTATTTGGAGTGGAGTCGACTCTGGCACGGTTTTGAACTTTCGGCACGCTTTGGAGTCGACACCTACAGAGGGGGAGTCGACACCTGCAAAGAAAATAGAAGATTAGCATTTCTGCTGCAGTACTAGAGCCAACACCTATATTTCTGGAGCCGACACCTACTTTTTGGAGCTGACACCTATATTTCTGGAGCCGACACCTATTTTTGCTGGAGCCGACTCTAAGACGACAGATTTTTGAGTTAAATCTTGAAAATTTGATATTTAATCCGTTTTAAGTCCGATTTGAGTGCCATTTGAACCGTTGGATTTCTAAAATCGAGTTCTTCAAGTTGATGAGGTCTTTTCTTAAAAATATTGCATAAAAGTATTGATTTAAATAAATAATATAATCTAGGCATAAATTGATTAAAAAAATGCTATATTAGGGGCAAATTGGGAAAAGGCTCCGATATCAATTGCTAATTGTGTTAAAAGCAATTGGAAAGAAAATTTAGGGGCAAAATTCATGGTTATAAGTGAGCCATGTGTTTTCCAAAAAGTGTGCATTAAGAGTGGTTGAGGGAAAAATAGAAAATTGGCATGCCTTAGCCCTTAAGTTACCCATGACTTGGTCCCCAAGTCATTAGAGAAAAAGGAAAACGTGGGTTCAGCCAAAGAAATGAAAGAAAGAAAGAAAGAGAGAAAGAAGAGGAGAAAAGAGAGGAAGAGGAGAAGAAGAAGGCGGAAGAAAGATGAAGGGAAAGGAAAGCTTGGGGTTTGTGCTCGACTCCAGATAAGCTATAGCTTTCCTAGATCTTGCATGACTTTAAATTTTCTTAGATTATTATATTTTAAGGTAATAGTAGAAGTAACCTTGAGTAGAGAAAGGGTGAAAAATAATGAGATATTAGAGGATAGATCATGTATGCATGCATGGTTCGTAGGAAAACCTCGTGTGGAGGTAATCCTAATAGCTATCGTATCTGTATGTTGACGTAGGTCAAGAAGGTTATTCCAGGGAGCCGGAATACCGGAGTTGAGTACCGGTTGAGGAGTAACCTACTAAGGTGAGTGGGTTTCTCATCTAGCAATGAAAAGTTAATTTGAGCTACTATAATGAGATTAATACCTAGTCGTGGTATGTTATGTTTAGTAGAGTATTATGTATGTTTTAAATATAAGAAATGAGAACCTAGTATATGATATTCTGATACATGAGTTTGAGCATGAGTTTTAAGCCTAAAGAAATAAGCATGAGTTTTAAGCCTAAAGAAATAAGCATGAGTTTTAAGCATAAAGAAATAAGCATGAGTTTAAGCATAAAGAATAAGCATGAGTTTTGAGCATGAGTTTGAGCATGAAGACATAAGCATGAGTTTCAATGAGAGGATTATTAATGTATACATGATATATTTACATGATAAAGCTTTACAAATGATATATGTATCATACTGAGCATCAGGCAGCTATGGGACTGATCATCCTTTAGACTGTTCTTTAGCATGAGCATTGCACACTACTATTGAGCCGGCACCTCCTTGTGAATCGATCGTACGATGAACCTCGGAATCAGGAGTGAGTGCACGCTTGACCAGGCTAGTCGGGCAGGTTGTAAGCAGCCCATGGGGGCATGAATCATAGCTCAGTGGAGCTGGTTACTATATATAGCCCGTGGGGGCAGAGAGAAAACCTGAGATTTCAGGGTTAAGGAACAAAGCACTTTGCCAGATGAACCGCACGGGTAAGGGGTGCTATTTATGCGGGGATCCTGTTGCTAGTCATGCACCCGATGAGAGTGCACCTATAGGAGGGCGACTGTAGGGTGGTACCTCAGAGGCATTACACACACAACCCAGTATCATGAGATTTAAAAGCATATATTGTGATCTAAAAAGAGCTAGCGGGCCAAGTAGTTATCCCAAGAGGGAGAGTTTACTTGAGATGCCAGGGGGCAAGCAGATTCCGGTGGGAATCTAAAAATTTAATAAAGAAGTCTGGGCTGTAGATAAAGAATGCATATCTTCATATTGTAATGCATGGATTTTTATCTTAATGAGTTATCTTTCAGTGGAAAGTTATTGTAAGTATTTCAGTACTGGTATATTATTTGAAGAATAAGCTACATTTTATCTTATCTGATATCATGTTAAAAATGTACTTTGAGTTGTACAAGCTATAGTATCAGTATACGGTTGAAAATGTGAGGTTATGGTTCTCTATTTCTCCGTAGTTAGATGGTTATCAAGTTACTGGGACTTAGGTCTCACCCTTCTATGATTAAAATTTTCTTTCAGATCAGTGAGTATTTCTGCCAGGATCGCAAGATAAGTAGGACAGAACCCTTAGCTGATGAAGCTTGCTTGGATGCAAGGGTGTATAAATGCTAGCCTGTATATTGAGATAGTGTGGATTGATATTTGTATATTGTATATGTGTATGTGTACAGTGAGATGTAATGATGTTTCAGACCTTTTTGGATATGAATATGAGACTTATGTTTTGGAGAAAATTATGAGCATGATGTGTGCACTTATGATTTTGATGTCGATTATGAATGTGATCTTGTAAACTGCCTGAGAAATGTCATAAAAATATTATTTGAGCAGGTTGATGCTTTGTGTTGATTGAGTGATGTATGTATATAATTGAGATGAAAATAAAAAGTTTTTAACAGGATGTGTTTTCGTGTGTCTGCTACTTCTCTAGCTCTTTATGGAGCGCTACATAAAGACTAGTAAAACTCTATCCGATTACCATAAGTGTGCAGGTATGCTGTCGGTGGCCCCAGAGAGGAGGGGGAGCTGACAGTTTCAACTAGGACATCGTAGATCTTTTTTTGGGTGATTTCCTTCTGTTATATCGTCAAGCATATCCATTCAAGCACGGGTGTCATAGCTCTGTAACTAGGGTGTCTTCATATTTCAACTGAGATATCGTTACCATTTTTTGGCCTATTTCCTCCTAGGGTGTTGCAAGGCTTTTCTCCAGCACCTGTTTTAAGCATGTGTATCGTAGCTTTGTTACTAGGATGTCTTAATATTTCAATTGGGGCGTTGTAAATCTTTTTTGAATGATTTTCTTCTGTTATATCGTCAAGCATATCCGTTCAAGCATGGGTGTCATAGCTCTTAGGGTGTCCTCATATTTCAACTGGGTGTCGTTACCATTTTCGGTCGATTTCCTTTTGGAGTGTCATGAGGCTTTTCTCCAACGCCCGTTTTAAGCATGGGTGTCATAGCTTTGTTACTATGGTGTCTTAATGTTTCAACTGTGATGTCGTAGATCTTTTTTCAGATGATTTCCTCCTGTTATTTCATCAAGCACATCCATTCAAGCACGGGTATCGTAGCTTTGTAACTAGAATGTCTTCATATTTTAACTGGGGTGTCATTACCATTTTTTAACGATTTTCTCTTGTGGTATCGTGAGGCTTTTCTCCAGCACCCATTTTAAGCACGGGTGTCGTAGCTTTGTTACTAGGGTGTCTTAAAAATCCAACCTCGTATATCGTAAGTGAGTCAATAAGTAGCAGAAACAATACCCGAAACAGAAGAAACAACATCCGCCTGCCTTCGAAAAAAGAATAAGAAGAAGTGTCCAGTTGTCCTTTTCCAAGGTCTCTTTTAGAGGACAAAATAGTCCTTTACCTTACGTGCACATACTGCAGAAGCACTTTTAATGGATATCATAATCAAAACGTAACATCGTATCACTGGTATTCTGTCTCGCAGCGTTAGGCCATGTGGGATCCATGTGGACCAATAAGGAGAGATGGTGCAGCTCATGTTGAATTTGCTAAACCGAAGGTGATGTACAAAAATTTTTCCTTCAACTTTCAAGGGATTGAACAGTTGAAGCCCAAGATCTTATGAGGGCAGTTATGCACTCTGACAATGGGGTTTAGCGCCACCGTGTAGGCAGTAGCTAGCAATATTTGAAAGTGTGCATTCTTGTAATGTTTGAAGGGTCAATCACTGCCCAAAAGTTTGAACAAAAATAGAAATGAAAAATCATTTTTTATTTTTTGATTTTTTATACCCATTTATATATATATATATATATATATATATATATATATATATATATATATATATATATATATATATCATATTTAATTGACAAAAAATTTGTATCATATAAAAAATTACTTTGGGGATAATTTTACATTAAAAAAACCAATTTAATCATAATACCCCAATAATAAAAATTGCATAAAATTAATATTATATTTATATTGATAATATTTTATTTATAATATATAAGATATATTACATGATATTATTATATTATATTATTATAATAATATGATATAAATAAAATAAAAAAAGAGATAAAATAAAAATAAAAATAATTTTAAATTTTTGGTGCTAACAAGTTTCTTACGGGACCATAAAAGTTAAAATTTTACCTTCTTCAGTTTAAGAGAAAATATATATGAGCTTCATCATCCTTTTTCTATTTTTTTTAAATTTAAAAATTAAGGAAAAAAAAAGTTATCCTTATAAATAAATATATAAAGTAATATAGTCTGTCTTCTTGAGATACTACCTCATCCGAAGAAGAGCAAGATGGATAAGTTATGAATTGTTAGTGTTTTAAACAGGTAACTAGAATTTACTATAAAGTAGCGTTTGTTTAGTTGATTTTTACTTTTTCTTGCTCTAAATTTTATTATTTTGATCTTAATTGAATTATTAAAGGTTGTTTAATAGTTCTAGCCACCAATTCTGGCTTCAGTTCTTGGCCTAACATAAAATTAAAATTTTACGTAAATGTTTGCATCATTTTGCATTTTTTTAAAAAAAAAATAAGAAACCTAGTTTTAGCAAACTAACAATAAATGCCATAAAGTTGCATTGTGTATTTTCTTGAACAAGTTAGGCTGTAGTAGACTCAACTAAGTTGTATTACAGTTTCGGGTTTGAACAGAAAAAAAAAAAGCTAAATATTTAGGGTTTAGGGTTTAAGTGCAATTAAAGAGTACCAAACGCACCTACTGTTCTAATTAATCTATTAACAGGCAAGTTCTTCAAACTTTTTTTACTATTTTTAAATATTACAATTTTTTCTATTGGCCTAGATGGCAACCCAAGAGGGGAGGATGAATTGGATTCTTAAAAAATTTTGGCACGTAAAAATAATTTCATAGTTGATAATGCACAAGAAAGTATGCAATAAGTATGATGCTAAGAATGCAAGCAGAATATAAAGATAGAGTAGAAAGAAGAGGAGATAAGCATGACAAACACAAAGATTTATAGTGGTTTGGTGTTAACTACACCTACATCCACTCCCAAACAACTCTTGAATCCATACTATAATCTTTCTGATTACAGCCAAGTTATTTTATAAGCTCACAACCCAAACTTGTTGTTCTAACAACGGGATCACAAAAAACCCAGCCGGTTTTTACAGGCTCACCGGCACACAACCTATCACAAGCTAACCTAGCTTGCACAAGGCTAATCTGCCTTTCTGATTTAATCACTTGATTGAATCACCAAACAAATGGAATAGTAGTAAAGTTATAACAGATAGAAAGCTCCTCAAGTGAGCAAATAGATAATATAATAAGATAGAAATAGAAGAGCTTGATTTAGAAGATTTCTGAAGTTGGGCTTTATTCTTTTATTCTTTTCCTCTTCTCCTTTTGAATGATCTTCCTCAAGATAGGATTGAAGCTTTGGAAGATTCGTTGATGTAGAGGCTATTGAAGAACTAGGGCTCTTTGCTTTTCTTTTTGATTTGATGGAAATCCTTCAAAGTAGTCTTTTGAATGCTTTGGATTTCTCTAAACTCTTTTTGAACACTTGGGATATCAAATCTAAATTATTTCTCTTTGATTTTTAATTTTTCCTCTCTATTTTTTGCCCTTTTCAAACAGTCGGAAGCTCCCTTTATAATCTCTTCTTAATCCACATTTTGATGGAAACTAGCTGTTAATTGTACTTATGGATAAGTTTAGCATGAAGAGGAAAGAGCTGTTGAGGTTTATTTAGAAAAAGATAGCCATTGGAGTCATCTATGGCATTTCTGAAATTTGCCTCTAACAAATTAGAGTCAGCTCTAACTTGGCCTAGGGTCGGCTTTAAGTCAGGATGCTCAGAATAGTAAAGTCCATCCGTCGCAGAGTTATCTCTAACTTTTCGTAGGATCGACACATCGCGTGCTGGAGTCGGCTCAAACCAATGCGGGAGTCGGCTCTAATTTTTTCTTGGATAACATAGTCTCTATTTTCATATTAGAGTCGGCTCTAATCACTCCAAGAGTTGGTTTTAATTTGATGCAGAAAAGAGGTTCACCATTCTCAGATTAGAGTCGGCTCTAATAAATACGGAAGTCGGCTCTAATCCATACCAAAGGTGCCAAACTATTCCAATACGCTCCAGAGTCGGCTCTAATCTTCCTAGAGTCGGCTCTAATGTCTGAAACTTGACACTTACACTAGAATTGGATTCAAACTCAATTTCCTTGGATATTGAATAATTAAACATTTTAAATTCCTGAAACACTTAACCAAAATTATTAGTATAATAAGAGATATACTCATATGGTTTTTGTTATACATCAAAATCAATAATTGGGTCAACAATCTCTTCCTTTTTAATGATGACAAAAACATTAAGTATATACATAACCATTAAAGCATAAGTAGCAAAATAAGCAATTTCTTTAATCAAGGTGATAATAATCAGAATTTAACAACTTTATTTCAATAAATCAACAATGATTCATGCTTTACTAATTTCAAGACTTACTTCAAGTTATTAATACAATTAAGCTCTTATCAACTCAAATAAGATTCAAATAGGCTCCCCCGAGTAAGATAGCTCCCCCTTTATATGTGCATACAACTTAAAGTCCATTAAAATCGATGCATATACAACTTTTTCTTCCCCTTTTTTGTTATCAACAAAAAGGTTAAGAAAGCATAGGGTATTCCTTGCTCAAAATGGGATACAAATCATTTAAAATAAGAATCAAACATCATAGAATCCATTTATTTTGCAAAGATCAAGACTGAATTCACTAAGTCATAATATTTCATACATTCCGTTCATATTCATTGATTACATAAATTCAAGTACAGGTCTAGTAAAGCAAATACAACATTTCAACATCATAATTAGAAGTCCTAAATACAAGCTAGTATCAAGAACAACAAAAACATATTGTAACTTTCAAAACTATCTAAATATAACATATGAAATCCTAAATTCTAAAGATAAGCTAGAATAGATTGGATAATTGTTTGGGCTGGAGTTGATTGGATTGGATAAACTGGCTTGGCTTGGCAGGAGAAGCAGGAAAGAGTAAGAAGTGTTCATGCTGAACTGATCATCAAAATTCTCTTCAATTCTTCCAAAATCTCTCCCATTCCTTTCTCTTGAGTTTTCAGAAGCTGATTCAATAACTTTTTAATAGTGAAAGTAGTTGAAACAATCTTTCCTTAAAGTTTCACATTGCATTTTGAATAAACATCTGCGTCACCACTAATACCTTTGATTTTGTCAAAATATTCTGAAGCTCAGTCTTCAAGGAATCAGAGAAATTACCAATTAAAATTTCAATTCTAACAACTTTTCTTCCAACTGCTTAAGCCCATGAAGCTGATCTTTGAAATTATCTTTGATTCTTGCTTCTTGCTCAGCCATCAAAATCTTGAGCTGCTCAATTTGCATATCAAAAAAATCAGAAAAACCAGGGGAGGATGTAGTAGTTGTTGTCGATGCCGATAGAGGTGCTGAAGCACTTGGTCCAGAATGAGCAAAGAAGAGCCAGGAGCAAAAGGTCCAGCTATTGAAGGTCCAGGGACCTCTTCAACAAAATCAATATCGCTGCTCTTTCTTCTCTTACATGCTTTGTCATAACATTTTGTCCTCTCCTTTGCCACTAACCATTTAGTTTCTTAAATCCTATGCGGTGAAGAGTAGGAACATTATAATAATCCATATGCCTCAGCTTCTTCTGTGGCTCATTCTCTAAGATGTTAACTCCTTGGCTTCGAAAGATCAAAGTCAGAATCATTCCATAAGGCAGGGTGGACCTTTTCTTACTTTCAGCCTCAGCCATATACCCAATCATCATACCAGCAAGGTTAATGGGTTGTCCAGTGATAACACAGTCCATAACCACAACATCCCTCTCAAATACATACTCAAATCTGCCAATCTTTGGAAACAAAATTCTATTGCAAATATTGTGTAATAGCCTTAATTCCGAAGACAACTGATTTGCCCTTACTTCTTCAAATCAATGACTTTCCTTCCTAACATCCTTGACAAGGTACACCTCTATCATTGTGTGATGTAGCAGTCATGCCAACAACAGGAATTTCCAAAAGATTGCCCAAAATTTCTGAAGTAATGTGGACTCAGATGCCTCTCACATAGCTAACAAGTCCACCATCCCTTCTACTTATATTATTGTAGAAATCTCTTACCAAGGCAGGATAAATGGGGATATCAAGTGAGCAAACCTTTTTCCAACCCATATCTATCAATTGTTTCCCAATAGCAAAGCCCTCAGAGTCAAATAAGTCAAAATCTACATTTCTTCCTATAGTTATCGCCTTTCTAGCTAGCAAATCAACTTGTGAAAAATGAGGAGTGGGAATTGCACATGGGGTTGAGGAGGAAGAGGTTGATGGAGAGCTAGGTGAAGGCTTCCTCATCGAACGTCGCATGAAGCGTTTCTCGGTCGTGACAAAGACACCAATGGTGGATGCATGACGTTTGGGGGCCATTGAAATCAAAGGAGATGGGAATCAAGGGTCTTTGGAAGTTTGATGGAAGTGGAGAGAAATTTGGAACAATTTGGAGTCGATTTGATTTGAAAAGGAGTTAGCTTTGCACTAGATATATCGAATGGGGACCACTTAGAGTCGGCTCCCGCAAAGCGAGGTGTCAGCTCTAAATCACTAACACAGTCAGCGCCCGAAATAGAGTCAGCTTCGACAGAAGCTAGAGTCAGCTCTAATAAGCAGACAGAAAATCTAAATAATTAGAGTCGACTCCAACTCCAATAGAGTCGGCTCCACAATAGTTTCAGTGAAAAATGAGAGTTTTAAAGAATCTAAAACTTATCAAATTAAGCATCAAACTCTAGATAATTTTTTTAAGTAAGAATGGTTAAGGAATCAGCATCTAGATGATTTTCCTTAGAAACATAAGAAGATTTTCAAGGAATGGATTGAAATCTAGATAATCATTCTTAGGGGTTTCAAAACTATTCTAATGGATCACAAACTCCTAATTCCCTTTAAGATAACAAAATCTCTCTTCACTTAAGGGTTTTGTAAATATATCAGCTAATTGTTCATCAGTACACATATAATTAAGACAAACATCATTATTAGCAACATTGTTGGCCCAGATGGCAACCCAAGAGGGGGGGGGGTGAATTGGGTTCTTAAAAAATTTAATACTTTTTAACTTTAATTGATTAGTTAGCAAGATGTGCAAGTGAGAGGCTAACTAAAATTAATGCACAAGCAAATAAAGAGAGATAGAGATAGAGAAAATTAGGCACGGCAAACACAAGGCAATTTTATAGTGGTTCGGCGCAACCAGCACCTACGTCCACTCCCAAGATTCACTTGGGTCCACACTATAATCACTCTAGATTACAGCTGAGTTGTTTTCCAAGCTCACAACTCAAACTTGTTATTTTACCGGATGCACAACGAACCCAGCTGGTTTTGACTCGGGCTTACCAGCACAAAACCCTACACGTTGTTTTTCTAGGGCTCACAACTAACCCAACACAAGTGCTCCGGCTTGCAACGAGGTATACCAACCTCCACTAATTCAATCCACTGATTGAATCAGCAAACAAATAATAATGATAGTGTTTGAACAATAAAGTGCTCCTCTTGAGCAAATATACAAATGTAATACAAAATATTAAAGGTTAGAAAAGCCTGTTTGTTTTGCCGATGGTAGATGCTTGGGCTTTCTCCCTTCTTCTCTTCAACTCCTCTATAAGTGTTGAATCTCGCCTCAGCTAGATTCTTGACGGTTGAAGACTTTGGAGTTGAGATGAAGCTTTTTCCTCTTTTGAAAATCCGCCGATTTGATCTTTGAAACGCACTTGGATGGCTCTTGTGGATTGATGAGAAGGAGTAGACGAATCTTTCACTTGGATTTCACTCCTTTTGAATCTCTCTACTATGAGCAAAATGATTTTCACGATATGCTCTGTTTTTTCCTCTTTTCAAACGATACTCTTTTCTCTCTTTTTGATTTTCTCTGGGTTGTTTTGATTTGAAAAGAACTCCTCTATTTATAGAATCTGCAAAAATATATCCGTTAGAGACAGAGAAAAATAGCCGTTATTCAAAAATCTTACAGTTGGGGCTGATGTGTCATCGTTAAAAATCGCGCCCAGATTTCGTGGAGTCGACTCGAGCTCTGAGGGAGTCGGCTCGAGGTCGATTACCAAAAATAGAAACATTTTAACCATTTAGGGGTCGACTCGCAAAAGCACAAGTGTCGGCTCGCGAAAGTCGGGAGTCGACTCGAGGAATACGGGGAGTCGACTCGAGAAGTGCTCAAAAAACATGGGTTCTGTTGTTTGAGCGGAGTCGGCTCGCACAGACAGGAGTCGGCTCGCCAGAATTCAGGGGTCGACTCTTGAAAAGCCAAGGGTCGACTCGAGAAACTCAGGCAAAATGGGGAGTCGACTCGGAAACCCTTGAGTCGGCTCGGGACCGATACAAAATCAGAAAAATGTTCTGATTGACTTTAAAACTTGTCCCAATTAAATTTAAATATAAATTTGACTTGAATACATTAAATATGACGTTTATCATGGATTCAAGACATGTTTCAAGAATTCATCGATTGAGATATAAAGTATAAAATTCCTTTTAGAATTCTTTTAAGCTTAGAACTTGAAATTCCTTTTTCTAATAGATTCAAAACTCTTTTAATATGACCATTGATAGTTCATTCCGTTCAATTTGAATAAGCTCAAGGTATTTGATAAATAAACACATTGTTTCCTTTAAGATACTCATGGCTTTTGGAAATCATCAAAATCAATAAAGTTGGGGCAATTATGTTTCAATAATTTCTCAACAATCTCCCCTTTTTGATGATGACAAAAACATTGAGTATATGCATTATAAAATTGAAAAAATTTGTGATTCCAAAATCAACAATTGTGTTCATGGAAAGGCTCCCCCTCAATGAGGTAGCTCCCCCTATGAACCTTAATTTTATAAATCATTCAAAATTTTTCAAAATTTCCTTTATGAAATTCAATTTGAGCATTTCCTTTATGAAATTCAATTTATCTCTTCCCTTATATGAAACATATATTTTCTTTTTCTTATTTAATTCTCTCCCCCTTATTTAATTAGGGCAATTAAAAAAGATGATGCAATACGATTAATTCATATAAATCTCTCCCCCTTTTTTGTAATCAACAAAAAGGTTGAGGTGCATCAGAGCATCAATTTCATTAAACTCATTTGAATTCATTCAGCATCTAAGTTATCAATTGATTATTAAGATATTCAAAATTATATCAAATTAAATATAAGCATTCAAAGATATTCAAGGGTACTTACAATTGAGATAGACAAAAGTGAAGCATCAAACATTCTCATTACTTCAAAATGAAAGTACATGGAAATGTAAACTTGTACATTGCATTGAAAGTAAATTTGACTACATCAAAAGAGATTACATGAAAACTTAAAAATTTCTTCTAGTAATTCTATTCAGATGATCTACAATTTGCCTCATCCCTTCACATTGAAGTTTAACATAGTCTTTTAGTTTTTCATCAACAAAAGTACAAGCAGACTGAATTTTATCTTTAAGCTCGGCGTTGCTTTGGGAGTATGTCTCCGAGTCACCGCAGATGTCCTTAAGTTCTTCAAAGATATTCTTCAAATTTTCACTTAAGGAACCGGTAGATGAACTGAGAGTGGACTCAATCAAAGCAACTCGATCACTGAGAGAATATAATGCTTCTTTTAAGTTCATATACTTATCATTGAATTCTTCTTTCAGTCTATTTTCTTGATCACATAACTCAGACTTGAATAAAGATCGAAGTTGATCTAACTGTGTATCAGAAAAACTAGCAGATGAAACAGTAGAAGGCTGAGCAGGAGCTATAGAAGTGGCAGGGGTAGGATCTGAAGTAGGAGCAGGAACAGACTCTGGAATAGATGAACACTGAGGAGGCTCCGGTGATGAAGGTCTCAAGGAAGATCTGGGTGCCTCTGCATCTAAGTCTCTATCCTCAGTAACAGTCTTTCTCTCCCAACTTCCATTTTTCTTAATGAATCCCATGCGATGAATGGTAGCCAAAGTATAATAATCTGTATGTCTTAACTCCTTCTTTGGCTCACAATCACTGAACACAATCCCTTGGCTAAGAAATAATTTAGTCAAAACCATGCCATAGGGTAAGCTCGATTTCTTCTTCCCGCTACAGTCTGCAATGTACCAAATCATCATCCTAGGTAAATTGATAGGTTTCCCAGATACAACTGCATCCATGACAAAAATATCTCGTTCAAAACATAGTCAAATCGTCCTGTCTTGGGAAATAGAATCCGGCTGCAAATATTGTGGAGAAGCCTTAATTCCAATGGTAGTTGACTGGCAAAGACTTCCTCAAATCCCTCAAAGTTTCGGTTCAAAAGTCGAGTGAGAGCTGGAGACCTATCTTCAGGGGCAAATGTAGACGGTCCAGACAAGGGTAACTTCAATAGTCTAGAAAGAATGGAGGATGTAATGTTCAAACCGATTCCTCTAACCTTGCTTACCAGGCCATCATCTCCTCTAGACAAGTTCTTGTAAAACTCTTTGACCAAAGCAGGATAGGTTGGACAATCCAATGAACAAATATCCTCAAATCCCATCTCGATTAGCTGCCTACCAATGATGAATCCCTCATTCTCAAACAATTCGAAATCCACTTTCTTCCTGTGGTTACAATCCTACTGGCTAGAAGATCTACCTGGGGAGTAGGAGCTGGAGCTGGAGCTGGAGGATCACTAGCCGAAGGAGTAGAAGAAGAATCCGTAGACGGCTCGCGGACGGGTCGTCGGACGGTCCTTTTTCTTTCACACCGGCGCCACTCGAGCTTGCTCCTCGGGTTTTGGGTGCCATTGATCTTGAAGGATTGGTTAATTAAAGGTTAATTGAGGTTTGGAGGGTTTTGGGAAAGTTTTGGAGAGGATTTGGAAGATTTTGGAAGAATGAAATGTCCGCCGGGTCGACTCGTGCCCTAAATAAATCGACTGGGACCACGTCGAGTCGACTCGCGCAAAGTGTAGAGTCGGCTCGCGACAAGTCACAGAGCACGGACACGATCTCGAGTCGACTCGCTCAGAGGAGGGGTCGACTCCTGAGTTTCAGCAGAAACTCGAGTCGACTCCGAAACTCTCGAGTCGGCTCCCGGACAGAAACAGAGAAAAATTAGATTTAGATTCAGAGAATCCGAATTAAGTCCGAAATTTGATCTTCGAGTATGATTAAAAATCATGGACTTTGAGAAATCAAATTGATATGAGTTCTAGATAAACTTTCCTTAAGATTTTGAGAATTTGAAAGAATTCTAGATATATTTCCTTAGAGGTTTCAAAATTTATTCAAAAGGATTACAAATTCCTAGTTCTCCTCTAAGATAACAAAATCTTTCTTCATTTAAGGGTTTAGTGAATATGTCAGCTAATTGTTCTTCAGTGTTTACATAATCTAAACAAATTTCATCATTAGCTACATGTTCCCTTATAAAATGATATCTAATTTCTATGTGTTTTGTTCTTGAGTGTTGAATTGGATTTTTAGTTAAGTTGATTGCGCTAGTGTTATCACATCTTATGGGTGTTTTATCAAGTGTGATACCATAGTCTTCAAGTTGTCGCTTAATCCATAGGATTTGCGCACAGCAACTTCCAGCTGCTACATATTCAGCTTCAGTAGTTGATAATGCAACTGAATTTTGCTTTTTGCTAAACCATGTGATTAAGTTACTACCTAAGAATTGGCATGCACCACTTGTGCTTTTTCTATCCAATTTACATCCAGCATAATCAGAATCTGAATATGCAATTAGGTTTAATGTGGAATCTCTAGAATACCATAAACCTACATTTTTAGTTCCATTTAGATATCTTAAAATTCTTTTAACAGCTATTAAATGTGATTCTTTAGGTTCAGATTGAAATCTAGCACATAAACATACTGAAAACATGATATCTGGTCTACTTGCTGTTAAATAAAGAAGGGATCCGATTATACCTCGATAATACTTTTGGTCAACCTTTTTACCTTCTTCATCCTTGTCCAGCTTGCATGAAGGACTCATTGGAGTTCCAAGGGGTTTCATTGTTTCCATACCAAACTTTTTGAGTAGTTCTCTTGTGTATTTGGTTTGGTTGATAAAGATTCCCTCTTTGCTTTGTTTGATCTGGAGTCCAAGGAAGAAGTTGAGTTCTCCCATCATGCTCATCTCGAATTCTCCCTGCATCAACTTTGCAAATTCTTGACAAAGAGAATCGTTAGTAGCACCAAAAATAATGTCATCTACGTATATTTGTACTACAAGTAAATCTTTACCTTTTCTTTTCAAAAACAAAGTTTTATCAACATTTCCTCTTGTAAAATCATTTTCTATTAAGAATTTACTTAACCTATCATACCAAGCTCTAGGTGCTTGTTTCAAACCATATAAAGCTTTGTGCAATTTAAAAACGTGATTTGAAAATTCGTGATCTTCAAAACCTGGTGGTTGTTCTACATAAACTTCTTCATTGATAAATCCATTTAAAAATGCGCTTTTTACATCCATTTGAAATAAGTTAATGTTCATATGACATGCAAATGCAAGTAATAGCCTAATGGCTTCTAATCTAGCTACTGGTGCAAAGGTTTCATCAAAATCAATACCTTCTTCTTGATTATATCCTTTAGCAACCAATCTAGCTTTGTTTCTAATTACAATGCCATTTTCATCTAGTTTATTTCTATAAATCCATTTTGATCCTATTACTGAATGGTTTTTAGGTCTTTCAACTAAGGTCCAAACATTATTTCTTGTAAATTGATTTAGTTCTTCTTGCATAGCTAACATCCAATTATTATCTTTTTCAGCTTCTTCTATAGTTTTAGGTTCAATTTGTGATACAAATGCAAGATGATTACTAATATTTCTCATGTATGATCTAGTCCTTATTCCTTGAGATGGATCGCCTATAATCAATTCCTTAGGATGACTATGAGCATATCTCCAGTCTCTTGGAAGATCTACATCATTATGATCAATATTGACATCATCGTCCTTATGTGAATCATCATCTTTAGCCTCTTGTTCATGATCAGAAGATACTTCAATATTAAGTTTTTCAAGATCTTTTTCAATTATGTTTGTATCTTCCTCATCATCAATCTTTTCAGATCCAGTTGCTAAAGATTCATCAAAGACTACATGTATGGATTCTTCAACTACTAAGGTTTTCTTGTTAAAGATTCTATATGCCTTACTAGTTGTTGAATAACCTAGAAAAATTCCTTCATCAGATTTAGCATCAAATTTTCCTAAGTTGTTTTTACCATTATTATGAATGAAACATTTACATCCAAATGCATGAAAGTATTTTATATTTGGTTTTCTTTCATTCCATAATTCATAAGGTGTTTTCTTTAATATTGGTCTTATTAAAGCTCTGTTTAAGATGTAACATGCTGTGTTAATTGCTTCCGCCCAAAAATACTTTGGTAAGTTGCTTTCACATAGCATGGTACGGGCCATGTCTTCTAGAGTCCTATTTTTTTTTCAACTACACCGTTTTGTTGTGGAGTCCTAGGGGCTGAAAAATTATGATTAATTCCATTTTCAGTGCAGAAATTTTCAAATAGGTGATTTTCAAATTCTGTTCCATGATCACTTCTTAGAGATACTATGGTAGTGTTTTTCTCATTTGTGACTTTCTTAAAGAATTTCAGGAAAATTGAGAAAGTCTCATCTTTGTGAGCTAAAAACATTACCCAAGTATATCTAGAATAATCATCTACAATCACTAGACCATATTTCTTTCCTCCTAGACTTGTGGTTCTAGTTGGTCCGAAAAGATCCATGTGAAGTAGCTCTAAAGCCCTAGAAGTTGAAACAATGTTTTTAGATTTAAAAGAACTTCTAGTTTGTTTTCCAAATTGACATGCATCACATATTTTATTATTTTCAAAATCTATTTAGGTAATCCTTTAACTAAATCCATTTTAATTAGTTTTGAAATAAGGTGTGTGCTTGCATGACCTAATCTACGATGCCACAACCAACTAATTTCATTTATGTTAGCATTGTCAGCAATTAAGCAATGATCACTCAAAGATATTTTTCAAGTCAACTAAGTAAACATTGCCATGTCTATAACCAGTAAAACAATGCTATCATCAATAGAATTAGTTACAGTGCATATAGAAGATTTAAATGAAACATTAAAATTTTTATCACATAATTGACTTATACTTATTAGATTATGCTTCAAACCATTAACATAAAGTACATTATCAATAAATAGATGGAGTTACGAACTTTACCAAGGCCCATAATTTGACCTTTACCGTTAT
Organism: Calamus simplicifolius; assembly: GCA_900491605.1. Taxonomy (NCBI): domain Eukaryota; kingdom Viridiplantae; phylum Streptophyta; class Magnoliopsida; order Arecales; family Arecaceae; genus Calamus; species Calamus simplicifolius. The sequence continues at coordinate 249,936 of UESW01001988.1, read as the reverse complement.
CGCCAAACGTAACAACTCCACCTTTCTTTTCTTCTAGGGTGATGAATTCATCTTTGTCACCCGTCATATGTCTTGAGCAGCCACTATCAAGGTACCACTTTTTCTTTGATCTTTTGGCTACAAGACATTCCTGCAACATAATTTAAACTTTATGCTTAGGTACCCAAGCTTTCTTGGGTCCTTCATGGTTAGCAGCAATAAAATTGTTCCTTTCGGAACCCATATTTTCTTAACTTTAATATTTAACTTGTTGTTATTCTTTAACGTTTTGCATTCAAGGATTTGTGACCTTTTTCATTACATTTAAAACAAGTTATATTACTTTGGTTTGCTTTTATAAATATTCTTTAATGATTTTTGTTTCCTTAATGTGTTATATCCTAAGCCAGCTTTGTCAAAAACAGCTTTTTGACTATCTAGAATCATGTTAAGTTTGGTTGAACTTAATGTGAATTTCTCAACAATGTCTTTATATTTTTTAACATCTTTCTTAAGAGAGTCAATTTCTTTAGCTTGCTGTTCTTTATTAAAGCTAAAGTTTCTATTTGATCTTTTAAGTCTTTAGTTGAGTTTTTAGTTTCAGATTTAATGAATCTATTTCTTGATTAATATTTTCTTTTCTTTCCTAAGTTCTTCTTTTTCATTAGTTAAGTTCTTAACTTCTAAAGCTAATTCATTTTTACTTTTAGCTAAACTAATATTGTCATTTTTCAAAAACTTATACTTTTTCTTTAAGGATTTAAAATCAATCATAAGTTCATTGAAAGCCTCAAACATTTCATCAAAAGTAAAATCCTCATTTGAGTTTTCAGAACTTACCTCATTATCGTTGTCGTCGTCGTTGGCCATGAAACAAATATTGGCAACTTCCTTTTGCTCATCTTCTTCCGACGAGGAAGATTCATCTGACCATGTTGCCATGTACGCTTTCTTCTTTTTCTTGTAGGCCTTTTTCAGCAAAGGACAGTCATACTTGAAGTGCCCTGGCTTTTTGCACTCATAACATACTAAGGGCTCTTTTTCTTTTTCTTTCTCCTTGTCCTTTTTCTTATCCTTTTCTCCTTCAAATCTTGCTCCAAATTTCTTTTTATGAAATGGCCTTTTTCTCATAAACCTTCTGAACTTTTTGGCCAAGAGAGCAGTTTCCTCATCATCTTCATCATTGCTTTCACTGCTGCTCTCTTTCATTTCTGCAGTCTTGAGGGCAAGAGTTTTTCTTCTTTTTGTTTCCTCCTCAACATGCTGCTTCATTGTTAACTCGTGGGTCATTAAGGATCCTAGAAGCTCCTCTAAAGGCAGTGCATTGAGGTCCTTTGCTTCTTGGATGGCAGTGACTTTGCTTCCCACGATCTTGGTAGAGACCTAAGAATTTTACGCACAAGATCAGCATTAGAATAAATTCTACCAAGACTTTTCAGACCATTCACAATATCAGTAAATCTAATGAACATGCATGTGATGGTTTCAGTTTGTTCCATAGTAAATAATTCATATTTGTGAACCAAAATATTTATTTTTGATTCCTTTACTTGGTTTGTTCCTTCATGAGTAATTTCCAACCTATCCCAAATTTCTTTTGCGGAATTACAAGTTGAGATTCGGTTGAATTCATTTGAATCCAAGGAACAATATAAAATATTAATGGCCTTAGCATTTAGTTGTGCCATTCTTCTATCATTATCATTCCAATTCCTTTCGGGTTTAGGAACAATAGTGCCATCAATAAGGTGTGTGGGTGTACTAGGTCCATTAATTATAACACCCCAAAGCTCATAATCAGAAGCTTGAATGAATATCCTCATTCTAGCTTTCCAATAAGAATAGTTTGAGCCATTAAAAAGTGGAGGTCTATTCGTAGAATGACCTTCAGCAAAACTTGACCCAATTTGTGTTGCCATATGGATCTTTAGCCCTTGATCGTGAGATCAAATTCTAAATGAGCACTAGCTCTGATACCAATTGTTGGCCCAGATGGCAACCCAAGAGGGGGGGGATGAATTGGGTTCTTAAAAAATTTAAGACTTTTTAACTTTAATTGATTAGTTAGCAAGATGTGCAAGTGAGAGGCTAACTAAAATTAATGCACAAGCAAATAAAGAGAGATAGAGATAGAGAAAATTAGGCACGGCAAACACAAGGCAATTTTATAGTGGTTCGGCGCAACCAGCACCTACGTCCACTCCCAAGATTCACTTGGGTCCACACTATAATCACTCTAGATTACAGCCGAGTTGTTTTCCAAGCTCACAACTCAAACTTGTTGTTTTACCGGGTGCATAACGAACCCAGCTGGTTTTGACTCGGGCTTACCAGCACAAAACCCTACACGTTGTTTTTCTAGGGCTCACAACTAACCCAACACAAGCGCTCCGGCTTGCAACGAGGTATACCAACCTCCACTAATTCAATCCACTGATTGAATCAGCAAACAAATAATAATGATAGTGTTTGAACAATAAAGTGCTCCTCTTGAGCAAATATACAAATGTAATACAAAATATTAAAGGTTAGAAAAGCCTGTTTGTTTTGCCGATGGTAGATGCTTGGGCTTTCTCCCTTCTTCTCTTCAACTCCTCTATAAGTGTTGAATCTCGCCTCAGCTAGATTCTTGACGGTTGAAGACTTTGGAGTTGAGATGAAGCTTTTTCCTCTTTTGAAAATCCGCCGATTTGATCTTTGAAATGCACTTGGATTTTCTTCTGGCTCTTGTGGATTGATGAGAAGGAGTAGACGAATCTTTCACTTGGATTTCACTCCTTTTGAATCTCTCTACTATGAGCAAAATGATTTTCACGATATGCTCTGTTTTTCCCTCTTTTCAAATGATACTCTTTTCTCTCTTTTTGATTTTCTCTGGGTTGTTTTGATTTGAAAAGAACTCCTCTATTTATAGAATCTGCAAAAATATATCCGTTAGAGACAGAGAAAAATAGTCGTTATTCAAAAATCTTACCGTTGGGGCTGATGTGTCATCGTTAAAAATCGCGCCCAGATTTTGTGGAGTCGACTCGAGCTCTGAGGGAGTCGGCTCGAGGTCGATTACCAAAAATAGAAACATTTTAACCATTTAGGGGTCGACTCGCGAAAGCACAAGTGTCGGCTCGCGAAAGTCGGGAGTCGACTCGAGGAATACGGGGAGTCGACTCGAGAAGTGCTCAAAAAACATGGGTTCTGTTGTTTGAGCGGAGTCGGCTCGCACAGACAGGAGTCGGCTCGCCAGAATTCAGGGGTCGACTCTTGAAAAGCCAAGGGTCGACTCGAGAAACTCAGGCAAAATGGGGAGTCGACTCGGAAACCCTTGAGTCGGCTCGGGACCGATACAAAAATCAGAAAAATGTTCTGATTGACTTTAAAACTTGTCCCAATTAAATTTAAATTATAAATTTGACTTGAATACATTAAATATGATGTTTATCATGGATTCAAGACATGTTTCAAGAATTCATCGATTGAGATATAAAGTGTAAAATTCCTTTTAGAATTCTTTTAAGCTTAGAACTTGAAATTCCTTTTTCTAATAGATTCAAAACTCTTTTAATATGACCATTGATAGTTCATTCCGTTCAATTTGAATAAGCTCAATGTATTTGATAAATAAACACATTGTTTCCTTTAAGATACTCATGGCTTTTGGAAATCATCAAAATCAATAAAGTTGGGGCAATTATGTTTCAATAATTTCTCAACAAACATATTCTCTAATGAAATGGTGTCTTATCTCTATGTGTTTAGTTCTTGAATGTTGAATAGGGTTCTTAGTCAAATTTAGTGCACTAGTATTGTCACATCTAATTAAAATTTTATCAAGTATGATACCATAATCTTCAAGTTGTCGCTTAATCCAAAGGATTTGAGCACAGCAACTTTCAGCTGCAACATATTCAGCTTCAGCAGTTAATAATGCAATAGAATTTTGCTTTTTGCTAAACCAAAAATTAAGTTACTGCCTAAGAATTAGTATGCACCACTTGTGCTTTTTCTATCGAGTTTACAACCAGCAAAATCAGAATTAGAATATGCAATTAGATTAAATGGAGAGTCTCTAGAATACCATAATCCTACTTTTTTTTTTACTTAAGTATCTAAAAAAAAATTTTACTGCAATTAAGTGAGATTCTTTAGGATCAGATTGATATCTAACACATAAACAAACAATAAACATAATATTTGGTCTACTAGCTATTAAGTAAAGTAAAGAACCAATCATACCTCTATAAAGCTTTTGATCTACTTTCTTACTATCTTCATCTTATCAAGTTTGCATGAAGGACTCATTGGTGTGCCAAGAGGTTTAACAACTCCCATACCAAACTTCTTAAGAATTTTCTTCGTTTATTTTATTTGGTGATGAAAATACCCTCTCTTTCTTGTTTGATTTGGAGTTCAAGGAAGAAATTCTATTCTTTCATCATGCTCATTTCAAATTCTTCCTGCATTAACTTTGCAAAATCTTGACAGAGAAGATTGTTAGTAGCATTAAATACTATACCATCAACATAAATTTGTATCACTAATAAATCTTTTCTTTTCTTTTCAAAAATAGGATTTTATCAATATTATCTCTAGAAACATCATTTTCAATCAAAAATCTACTAAGCCTATTTTACCAAGCTTTAGGTGCTTGCTTTAAACCATAAAGTGCTTTGTGTAATTTAAAAATATGATTTAAAAATTTATGATCCTCAAAATCAGGTGATTGTTCAACATAAACTTTCTCATTTATAAAACTATTTTAAAATATACTTTCACATCCATCTGAAATAAATTAATGTTTAGGCAATATGCAAATGCAAGTAGCAACCTTATGGCTTCTAATCTAGCAACAGGTGCAAAGGTTTCATCAAAATCAATACATTCTTTCTGATTATATCCCTTTGCAACTAATCTAGCCTTATTTCTAATAACAATTCCATCTTCATCTAACTTATTTCTAAATACCCATTTGGATCCTATAACTGAATAATCTTTAAGTCTATCAACTAAGGTTCATACCTTATTCCTAGTGAACTGATTCAATTCCTCTTGCATGGCTAACATCCAATAATTATCTTTTTCAGCTTCCTCAATTATTTTGGGCTCTATATGAGACACATGCAAGATGATTATTGATATTTCTCATGGATGATCTAGTTTTTATACCTTGAGATGGATCTCCTATGATTAGATCCTTTGGATGACCATAAGCATATCTTCAATCTCTAGGTATATCTGTATCATTATGAGTAGTATCAATACTATCATCTTTAGGTAAGTCGTTGTCCTTAGCTTCATATTCATGATCTGAAGATATATCAATATTCAATTTTTTAAAATCTCTTTCAAGTATATCAGTGTCTTCTTCATCATCTTTCTTTTCAGAACTTGATGCTAAAGATGATGGGAATTATGTATACAAGATATGAATCAAATTCATATAAACATTGCGGAAGGTATAATATAAAATTTTCAGATGCCCAGGATCCTTAGGAACAAATTCGTTATATCTCAAATAAAATCTAATTTTATTCATACCTGAGTCCTTTATCGATGTAGATGAGGATAAAGCTGGTTAATCCCTGCCACTAGCCGTCCACGTGTCCGGCCTCTAACGGTGATCCACGCAGAGAAAAAGGGATGAAGACCTCCAAGGTATCACCACAAGGAAAAAAAATATTGCAACGCCCAAATGCGTCGCAATTGCGTCGCTAAACATGCTATTGCGACGTAATAGCGACGCAATGACGGCGTCGCTCAAATGTCCGTCGCAATATCCATTTGTCGCAATTGCGTCGCAATATTGTGACTCTCTGCGATGCAACATTGCATCGCAATATGCGACGCATCCAAATGCGTCGCTAAATTTAAAACTAATTTTTAATATTTAAAATTATTATTAAATATTGCGACGTATTCAATTGCGTCGCAATATTGCGACGTATTTAGTTGCATCGTAATATTTAATAATAATATTTTTGATATAATAGCGACGCAATTTGAGTCACTAATGCATCGCAAATAAAAATTTTTTAAAATATTGCGACGCAAGGTCATTGCATCGCAATATTTATTAAAAATATTTTAGATATAATAGCGATACAATTTGAGTCGCTAATGTGTCGCTATTAAATTTTTTTAAAAATTATTATGACGCCAGGTCATTGCGTCGCAATATTTAATAATAATATTTTAAAAATATTAGCGATGCAATTTCAGTCGCTAATGCATCGCAAATTAAATTTTTTTTAAAAAATAAAATATTAAAAATTAAAATGGTTAAATAATTTCGTTAAATTGAAATATTCATAGAAACATTCTTCACTCATATTGATCCAAACAATAATCAATTTCTAAAATAATTCATATATTAAAATTTTAAAATTTTCATGTACAACATAAAAAAAAGAAAAAAAAATACATCAAGAATCTGAGCGATCACGTGGAGGCTGGAGACCCTGCGACAAGCAGCTAACCATATCCTGCAAATGACGCATCTAATCTCGCACGTCTGCAAGCTCCTGATCCTGGCCTCGCATATGCTGCTCGAACTCATTCTCGACCTCCTATCGAACCTCCTGCCGAACCTCCTGACGAACGTCCTGCCGAACCTCCTCCGCAATAGATCTCCGAATGTCGTCTAAACGCTCGGCAGGAATATCATCAGAAAATCGCGAGTTGGAGGCCTGATGGAGAAAATATGCAGAAGCTCTAGTGCCCAGACCATAGACCCTGCGGTCTCGCGGCTGGGCACCAACAGCCTCCAAAAACACATGCCGACTCTCCTCTGCTGAGAGTTCGATGGGCGTCTCCCCATCAGTGGAGTCGACCTGCGATGCCTGGGAGCGAAGCTCCTCGACTCGTGTTTTAAATTATAAAATCAACAATAAATGAGTTAATAAATTTCTTAAAATAAAAATTCAGAAATTAAACAGATACTACATAAATCTAATTTCTTACCGTAACCTCCCGTGATCGCGTGTCGACCCAGGAACCGTCCCTCCTGGTGTGTGTCGCCCTGAATAGACGAAACTCACCAGGATCTCCGCCCTCATGCTCAGACTATAACAATAAAAAAATTGATATTAATACAAATATTTATAAATAACTAAATTAGTAATTAAAATATTTATGTTTTCTTACCATACGCCGTCTGTGCTCCTGAATCGAAATGGAGCCCAAAGTATGGCGGGAGAGACCCGTGCCAGGACCGCCCTTCTCGGATCGACGGTTCGTGCTGGCTGATGCAGACCTCCTGCGCCAGCCATCGGACTACCAGGCCTGCTGCCACTCGTGTCAAATACCCTCTAGCACATGCGTAGGATGCTGACCCGATGACCTCCAACAATGAAGCATGTCGGAGTATCGGCGTCTCGTCAGGGCCTCCCATGCTGCCCTAATGGCATCATGGCTGGCAGGGTCCCACGTAAACTTTTTTTGCATTAAAATAAACAGTTAGTTTCAGAATTTATTAAGATTAAGAAATTTTATATCAGTGATAAATTGTATTTAACATAAAAATAAAACTCCCTCATGGCTGGAGATACGTGGCGCCAATCGTAGCCACTGGGATCTGCACGCCTCTGAAATACGGCGCTGATGTGGCTGGATACATGATGCTGCTCAATAAATCTATTAAAAAAATGCATGTTTATAAGTAATTGACTTAAAAACATAAACATATATTTTTAATTAGTATATACTTATAGCCCATAAGCATCAAGTCAAAGTACGGTGCGGCCGATGGTGGAAGAACTCTCGGAGGTATGTGCCGATCGGCTGGATGGTAATACCAATGCAGGATCACCGCTGACTGCTGAAGAGATCGAAGGCTGTGCGATGTGTGGAGATCCGAACTCTCCATCTCCAAAGCTCATGTGATCTGATGCAACAGAGCTACGTCCCTGCTCACTCCGTATGTCGTCGGTAGATCTATCTCTGCCCATCATACTGAAAATACTAATGATTCATGCAATTAAATTACGATTAATGATTGACTATGTAAAAATTTACCACTTATAAAATAAATTTGAATTTAAGAAAACCTCTATGTTTAATCGGTATCATTTGTTTCGTGAAATATTGGTTCAACATCCGATGTCGTATCGGACTGTGATTCAGTTTCATTATCATCGGAAGGAAACCGAACATTTGCATACGCAATTTCTTGGACATCACCATTTGGATCTCTAAGTGATGTTTCAAGAGCCCTTGTGTCATCCTCAATTGTATGCATTTCCATCTCATCCTCTTGAAATGCAGGGCACTCGGCTGATTGACTTGATGAACTATCCTCTAATAAGATTGTTGAACGTGGGACGATTTTAGAAACAGCCCACCAATCTCGCTTGTCATTGCGCAAACTTGGATATCCGCAGCAAAACACTTGCTGAGCTTGGGATGCAAGGATGAATGGGTTATATTTCTACAATCTTCATCGATGGTTCACTTCAACCAAATTGTAGTCGTTATGAATCCTTTTGCCCACAGGAACTGTTGGATCGAACTAATCGCAACGAAACAATACGGTTCGTTTCATAGGCCAACCGGGATATTCAACTTCAACCACCTCTACTAACTTTCCATAATAATCCTGCATATTTGCTCCAACACTTTCTCCTTTAACACACACGCTTCAGTTCTGCGTGCCTCTTGAAGCTGCTAATCGTTCAATCTGAAATTTGTACCCATTAACAAAATAGCCAATAGAGGTTGTTACGGTCTTCAATGGCCATTGCGATAGACATTTAATGAAAATATTATCGGTTGGGGACCATGGACCGTTTACCTATAAATTAATAAGCTATTCACAACCAATTCGAAAAATTAAAGCCATTACTGAAATTGATTGAGTGATACTACTCACAAATTCATAAAACCAGTAAGCGAACTCCGTTTCTAACTTCTGTCCAATTGCAACTTGACTGATGTCGGGATTCATCTGTCGTTGTCTATCACAATACATCCTTATGGGATGATAAGGATTAAAACTGATGTTAGCAATTAAATATTATGGTATATTGTAATTTAAATTAGAAGTTCCAATTAAGCATTGAAGTATACACTTACTCAATATATGGATCGACTTCTCTACAGTTCATTAGGATATAATGTGCTGCATTATACTCCATATCGCTAAGATTTCTTGACTTCTGCCCCCAAATGAATAGCCGATACATTTAAAAATTGATATTCTACCGTCATTAGGTTCTCCTTCATCCACACATACATCATCGTTACAACCAAGATTTCAGCTCCTCGTGTGGACGTGACCCTCAAAGTAATACGAGGCAAAAGCTGAAATTTCTTCGACCAAGTGTGCATTGCATATAAAACCTTCAACCCTTGCCTTATTACGCACATTATTTTTTAACTTCTTAAGGTACCTATATGTAAAGTTGAGACAAAAAATTAACCAATTTTCTCGCAATGAAATAATATTTGAAATGTCAATATGTCTTAATGATGTATATATTTACCTCTCGAAAGGATACATCCAGCGATACTGCACGAGACCAGCTATGCTCGCTTCGTATGGCAAGTGAACCGGTAAATGCTCCATTGAGTCAAAAAAACTGGAAGGAAATATTCGCTCCAGCTTGCATAAAATAATTGAAATTTTCTCCTCAAGCCTTGCCATGGATGCAGAAGTACTGACTGTGGCAGACAACTCCTTGAAGAACAAGCTGAGCTCTATCAATGCCTTCCAGACATGTTGCGGAAGCAATTCACGAAAAGCTATAGGCAATAACCGTTGCATGAAAACATGACAGTCGTGACTCTTCATGCCGAACAACTTGAGCTTATGCATGTCCACACACCTACCGATATTTGAGGCATAACCATCTGGAAATTTTAACCCTCTAAGCCAGTTACATAAAACTTCTCGTGAATTTCTGTCAAGAGTGTAACAGGCTTTAGGATAGGTCCCATTGGTACTCCTCCTCAAATCACCTCTTCTGTAATACTGATTAAGTTCTTCTCTTGACTTGCAGTGTCTTTTGTTTTTCCCGGGATGTTTAGCACCGTGTTAAATATATTATCAAAAAAAAATTTCTCGATATGCATAACATCCAAGTTGTGCCGGATGAGATTTGTGCTCTAATAAGGCAAATCCCAAAATATACTCCGCTTCTTCCAGTTATGTTCTTTACATATACGGCCATTTATTCTATCTGCATTTGGTTCCCAAGCATACCTCAACCCCAAATGCTCTATAGTATCAAATATATCCGTGCCGGACCTAACCGGTTCGACGAATTTTGTGACTGCTTTGTTCTTCTGAAAGGCGATCAAGTTACGTCTGTAAGGATGATTTGGGGGCAAGAACTTCCTATGATTATCAAACCATGATTGCTTACCACTCTTCTGCAATGTAAATGCATCCGAATCATACATGTAATGAGGGCATGCCAGACGTCCAGCAGTGCTTCAACCAGACAACATTGCATATGCCGGGAAGTCACTTATTGTCCACATCAAAGAAACTCTCATGATGAAATTCTGTTTCATAGAAATGTCGTAGGCTACGACTCCTGTTTCCCATAACATTTTCAATTCGGCCACCAACGGTTGCAGGAAGACATCAATCTTTTCTTTTGGATTTGATGGTCCTCGAACCAAAACTGTCAAAAACATTGCAGTCTCTTTCATGCACTTTCATGGAGGAAGGTTATATACAGTCAGTATCACAGGCCAACATGAATACTGTTGCCCCGCTTGACCGAATGGTTGGAAGCCATCGGTACAAAGACCTAATCTGACATTCCTTATATCTTCAGCAAAATCAGGATGATTGTCATTGAAATGCTTCCAAGCTTTTTAATCTGATGGATGCCGCATTTCATCCTCTTTAGATTCATGTTCGACATGCCATCTCATATCAGCAGCTGTAGCCTCAAATCTGTTTAATCTCTGCAGGCGTGGAGTCAGAGGAAAGTAATGCATCCTCTTGTAAGGAACACTTTTCCTCCTACTTGTACTAGCTCCCCCTTCGCCGTTTTTGTACCTCGATTGCCCATAAATCTTACACCATCTTAGCTCCGAGTCTTCACCCCAATATATCATACAATTGTTCAAGCAACAATCGATCTTATTAACTGGGAGCCCAAGCCCACGCAATAACTTCTTCGTTGAGTAAAAACTGTCTGCTACAACATTATCATTTGGCAAAATTTCCTTGATTAACCCAGCTACATAATTAAATGCCTTTTCTGATAATCGATGTTCTGCCTTAATATTCAGCAACCGAGCAGCCGTCGACAACTGTGAATGGCCCTCACAACCAGGATACAATTCTTGATTTGCAGCACGCAACATATCATAAAATTGCTGTGCATCTGGATTTGGTTCTTCCATAAATGTATTCTGATTGAATTCATTACCCGATGCATTCATCACCATTTCTTCATATGTGTTTAGATTCACAAATGGTTCATCAACGGGAATTGACATTGTTGGCTTATAACAACGGCTGGAATTTCCTCTGGTTCACCATGACAGTACCAAACATCGTAATCAGGAACAAACCCCTTTTTACACAGATGTACCTTAACAGTATCGACATCTCTGTAGGCTTTATTCTGACACCTGTGATAGTTGCATGGGCACCTAATCCTGGGCCCATCCATCCATTCAGGTTGGCTACATGCAAATGTGATAAATTCTTCCAATCCATTCAGAAAATCTGGATTAAGCAAGCCATCTTTTATCCTTGCATACATCCACGAGCGAGCCCCGCTCATTTTTGACCGACTTATACAATTTCTGGTAAACCATTAAAGGAAACCACATTATAAACTATATTAGCATTACTAAATATATAACTAAATTATTTCTTTTACACAACTTAGGTTAATAATAACCATTTAAATAATTTATAACTGAACCAATTTTTTTTAGACAACTAAGGTCCCTACCCTGCAAGGCCCAGCCACGGCTACGATCCTTGGCGTGCTAGCAAGGACCGAGGCATAGGTTCATGCCAGGCTAATGCTAGGGCTTGAGTTCGGGTCGGGCCGCAAGGCGGTCCGTTTAATCATGAGACTTCACAAGCATTCAAGTGTCCTAAATTAATTCTACCTTCACTCCATGTCTAAAAGGTAAGGCCCTATCCCATTCAAGAATATTTTTTGTGATATGTTATTCTGATATTAATTATCATCGATCGGTTACGTTGAAATTTCGGCAGCATTTCCCCATATGTTCTCCTAAATGTGTGGCATATAAGCCACACTAGGAGCACATATGAGCAAATACAAACCGCAATCTCACCAAACGATGATTAATAGCAGACTAACATATCGCAAAAAATATTCCCAAACTATCCACCAGGACAATTTGAGAATTTGCAAGACTAAGGCTTACAAATTCTCAAACGGGTCTAAAGGTTATAGTGCGGTGATTAATAATATGGAAGTCCGAAGACAATCGAACTTATGCTTGTTATTCTTAACTTCTTGTCAATTATACATATATAGGAATAGTGTTCTATAAATATAGTCACTGACTTCTTAAGATTATTGTGTCGAATACAAATGTTTGTGAAGACTAAAATATAAATTATTGAAACTACTAATTTGTTGCTGCAAATTAAATAATAATACAACAAGACTTTCTATCTAGCATTACATAATTTAATGCATCATTCAATTTGAAGCAGAATGTAAATAATCAAGACATAACAATTGTAAATAACTACAAATGCACAAATATTATTGCATAAACATTCTGCTTAAATTAATTATTGCATAAATATTCTGTAAATTAAATAATAATACAACAAGACTTTCTATCTAGCATTATAAATATTATTGCATAATCAAGATATAACAATCAGTCTATCCAAAGAGCTCCGACTAATGACATAAATTAATTAATTTACAAGTAATCTAATAAAAAATTAGATTAGTGGTCACATTTTTTTAATATTTATCATCAAATTATTTAAAAATATTTTTAATAATAATAAAATATAATAGATATAAATTTTTAGTTAATTCTTTTTCATGAGTGTTATAAAAAAATTTTGAAGGGGTTGGGGGGTCGGGAAAACCCCCCTAGCTATTACTTTTTAAAAAAAAAAATTAAGTTGCCCATTTTTTAAAATATTTATAATTTTTTATATTTATCATCAAATTATTTGAAAAATGTTAAAATAATAAAATATGATAGAATCTAATTTTTTTTAGTTAATTTTTTTATGAGTCTTATTTTTTTTTAATTGAAGGGGGCCGGGGGGGGGAAAAGCCCCCTAGCTGTTACCTTTTTATTTATTTTTTTTTTTTTTGTCTGGCCACCGTGGCCGGAGAAGACGAACAGGAGGGGGGGGTCCCCCCTAACTATTTTTTTTTTCGGTGGCCTGGCCACCGTGGCCAGGCCACGGCCAGCCACGGCAGCGGCCGTGGCCGGAGAGGACGAACGGGAGGGGAGGTGGGAAGACCCCCCATTAATATTTTTTTTTTCAGTGGCCTGGCCACCGTGGCCAGGCCACCATCGGCCACGGCAGCGGCTGTGGCTGGAGAAGACGAAGGGGGGGTGGGGAAAACCCCCGACAAACTGTCATTTTTTTTGGTGGCCTGGCCACCGTGGCCAAGCCACGGCCGGCCACGGCAGCGGCCGTGGCCGGAGAAGACGGCTCCGTGGCCGGAGAAGACGAAGGGGGGGTCGGGAAAACCCCCCCTAAACAGTAAATTTTTTTTTTGGTGGCCTGGCCACCGTGGCCAGGCCACGGCCGGCCATGGCAGTGGCCAGGCCACGGCCGGCCACGGCAGTGGCCGTGGCCGGAGAAGACGGCCACGGCAGCGGCCGTGGCCGGAGAAGACGAAGGGGGGGTGGGGAAACCCCCCCCCCCCAAACAGTAATTTTTTTTTTTGGTGGCCTGGCCACTGTGGCCAGGCCACGGCCGGCCACGGCACCGGCCGTGGCCTTCTCCGGCCACGGCCGGTGCCGTGGCCGGACCCTTTTTTTTAAAAAAAAAGGAGGATGGGCTTACCTCGGTCGCGAGGAGACCGCCGGAGTAGGGGGAGCTTCCGCTGGAGAGAAGACAGGGGCAGTCGGAGGAGCAGACGGACGCCGGCGGCGGCTAGGATAGGAAAAGGAAGAAGAAGAGAAGGGAAGCGGTGGGGAGGGGGGGTGGTCCAACAAAGCCTTAAATAGTGGTGATTAGCGACGCAATATATGCGTCGCTAATCACTCGCTATTTTTTTTATTTTTATTATGGATTAGCGACGCAAAAATGCATCGCTAATCATTAGTTGCGTCGCTAATGAGTCGCTAACTTAGCGCCAATGTCCGGCAGGAAAATAATTTTTATTTTCTAGGAAATTACGTCGCAATATTTTTTTAATATTAATAACTGATAAAAATTATATTTTCTAAAAAATAATTGCGATGCATTTATTGCGTCGCAATATTTTTTTTAATTTTTTTATTACATTTAAATTTCTTAAAAATATTGCGACGCAATAAATGCGTCGCAATATAAAAAATTATTTTCTCTTGGAAAATAATTTTTTATTTCTAGAAAATTACGTCGCAAATGCATCGCAATATTTTTTAAATATTCATAAAAAAATTATATTTTGAAAATAATTGCGACGCATATATTGCGTCGTAGGTTTTTTATAAATTTTTTTATTATATTTATATTTCTTAAAATATTGCGACGCAACAAGTGCGTCACAATATTAAAAATTATTTTCTCTGGGAAAATTATTTTATTTTCTAAAAAATTACGTTGCAAATGCATCGCAATATTTTTAATATATTTATAACTGATAAAATTTATATTTTCTGAAAATAATTGCGACGCATATATTACGTCGTAATTTTTTTTAAATTTTTTTCTTACATTATTTTTCTTAAACACATTGCGACGCAATGAATGTGTCGCAATATTAAAATTTATTTTCTCTGCAAAAATTATTAAACATTCTAGAAAATTGCATCGCAAATGCATCGCAATATTTTTTAAATATTTTAACTGATAAATTTAAATTTTCTAAAAAATTACGTCGCAAATGCATCGAAATATTTTTTAAATATTTGTAACTGATAAAATTTATATTTTTCTAAAAATAATTACAATGCAAATAATGCATCGCAATGTTTTTTAAATTTTTTTTAATTACATTTATTTTTCTAAAAAACATTGCGACGCAATACATGCGTCGCAATATTAAAATTATTTTCTTCGTAAAAATTAATTTTTAGAAAAATGCGTCGCTAATCCATCCGATCAGCCACGATCGATCTCGGACCGTTGCAATCCGTCCAAGATCGGCGACGATCCGACGGTTGCGATCGATCGAAGCCGTGATCCCGATTGGCCATGATCGATCTCGGACCGTGGCGATCGGTCCGATCGGCGACGATCCGATGGTTGCGATCGATCCAAGCCCTGATCTCGATCGGCCACGACCGATCCTGGACCGTGGCGATTGGTCCGAGATCGCTGACGATCCGACGGTTGCGATTGATCCAAGCCTGATCCCGATCAGCTACGACCGATCCCGGACCATTGCGATCGGTCCGAGATCGCGGACGATCCGACAGTTGCGATCGATCCAATCCCTAATCCCAATCGGCCACGACCGATCTCGGACAGTGACGATCGATCCGATCGCCGATGATCCGATGGTTGCGATCGATCCAAGCCCTGATCCCGATCGGCCACGACCGATCTTGGACCGTGGCGATCGGTCCGATCGCCGACGATCCGACGGTTGCGATAGATCCAAGCCCTGATCCAAATCGGCCACGACCGATCTCGGACCGTGGCGATCGGTCCGATCGTCAACGATCCGACAGTTGCGATCGATCCAATCCCTGATCCCGATCGGCTACGACCGATCCCAGATCGTTGCGATCGGTCCGAGATCGCGATGATCCGACGGTTGCGATCGATCTAAGCCCTGATCCCGATCGTCCATGACCGATCCCGGACCGTGGGATCGGTCCAATCGGCGACGATCCGACGGTTGCGATCGATCCAAGCCCTGATCCTGATTGTCCACGACCGATCTCGGACCGTGGCGATCGGACCGATCGGCGTCGATCCGACGATTGCCATTGATCCAAGCCCTGATCGATCCTGGTCGGCGATGAACGATCTCAGACCGTCGCGATCGATCCGATNCGCTCCCGTATACATGGACGGTCCCTGATCACAAGCGAAGACCAGCTCAATGCGCCCCAGCGGACGTTGTGCAACAGACCTCTTAGCACGTCCATTAAACGAAAGCTGTTATCTTTCTGGGATACATCGTGTTCGTCGGTGCACGTCGACGGCCCGGATCAAAAGACCGGCCTATCACTGTGCTCGATAACGGACAGCGTAACGGCGGGTGAAGTTGAGATTCGAGAACCCTCTGTGAGCCGTTTCTCTTCGTCTCCTCTTGATCGTGATTAATACGACGTAACGGCAAAGTTATTTAGTGTTAATAAGCATAACAGCCGTTACAAACATTTAAAATGTCTCATTAATTATTAGCGTACCTTTCTAATTATGAACTCATTATGAAGGCCGTTAGATCGCAATCGGACGAGCGGTCTCGGCCGTTTGTGGCGGGGCCCCACTTAACGGCTTTCGTACAGGACGTCGGCAAAAGGTCAGATACCGTCAGTGGCGGATTCGTCAATAAAGATATTTTCTAGGGCATAATTGGAAATTCAGGCCGAGCACAATTATTACGCTCCAGACCAGTTCCCTGCCGAACGGCTTGAGGTAAAACGAATCCCGGCACCACCGGCAGCAGCTTGCTGCCGTTCCATCCCGCTGGCGAACTAACGAGTGAGGTTACCGGACACGAGGGAATCCCACGGGCTGAGCCGGTGACGAAACGGACCGAGACCGGTAATCGTGATTCGTGACACGTCGCGCTCCATCCCTCCCAAAATCACAACGGCCAAATCCCCTAACGGCACCGTTCCGGCACCCGACGTCACAGTTAACCAGCAGTAAATGTAAATCCCACCCGTCCATCCTGATCTCGTCACCGCCCCTTTCGCCTTTTCTCTCCGAGAGAGAGAGAGAGAGAGGGAGGGAGAGAGAGAGTGATGGGGAAGTACATGAGGAAGTGTGGGGGGGTCGGGGGCGAAGTCACGGCGATGGAAGTGTCGCAGGTGGTGGGGGTGAGGACGAGGGCCCGGACCCTGGCCCTCTCCTCCGCCTCTGCCGCGGCCTCTGCGGCGGAGAAAGCGGGCTCGAAGCGGAGGAAGGCGGCGGGGGGCGCGGGGGCCGCGGGGGTGGTCCAGAATTCCTACCTCCAGCTCCGGAGCCGGAGCATCGTCATGACCCCCCGGGTCGCAAGGACGCCGGCGACTTCCCGCGGCGCGAGGGCGCGGTGCCCCAGTCCCGTCCCCGACCGTCTCTCTCGCTGCTCCAGCAACGCCTCCAGCGAGGTCGCCTCCGTCGAAGACCACCGGCGGCGCCTCCGATCCGGCGATCTGGAGGTAAGGGGAACCCGAAATTCAGACGGAATCGAGCTTGTTAGTGTTTCATTTGACCTGAATTCTTTGTCCCCTCCTATTCTTTCCAGGGGAACGACGATTTGGAGAATTCGCCTTGTGATTTCGAGTGCGGCAGAGAGAGGTTCTCCCCTATTTCCTATCTTTCACCCATTTTATTACATATTTCTTAATTTCTGTCATTGAATTTGATTTTTTCCGAATTTTTTTAGGAGGGAGACGACGCCGGCGAGAGATCTGCGTGGCGAACTGGGCGATCTGGGATCAACGGTGGGAAAGAAGAAATCAAGGAGATCGGCGACAGCGGCGGCTGCTGCCGCGGCGGCGGTGCTGATGCCGCCGGCGGCGGAGGTCGAGGAGTTCTTCGCCCCCGTGGATAGAGCCAACTCGCAGAATATGCGATTCTTCGTCGACAAGTGAGCCTCTTCTCCCCTCCTCCTCGGCGCACTTTAGTAACCATGCTTTGCTTCCCGGCGCACAATATCTGTCCGCCGCCTTAACATGAGCCCTGTTCTCTCTCGCAGGTACAACTACGACGTCGCCAACGACGCTCCGTTGGATGGCCGGTACGAGTGGCTTCGCTTAAAGCCTTGATCACCGGGGAAAATAAAGGACAAAAATTCCAAGAAACGAAATTCTCGTTTTGTTATCGTGTTTTCATTCAGTTTCAAAAAAAAATTTAGGGAATTAGTGTACAGTGCTGTAAGTTAACTGCCTTCTTCTCTTCCGCTGTCCCTTTCTTAATTGCTGTAGTACGAGATATACGGAGAAGCTTCTGAACTGAAGCCCCCCGTCCCCTCGTCTCGTTTCGGGTGGGGAAGAGGAACATTTAAAGGACATAAATTGCTTCATCCTATTTTCTCCGTCTCTCTCCTCTACTATTCTTTCTACAGTTCAAAGCCGTGCGATCCTTGTTGTTTCTCGGCGGCGGCGGCGGCGGCGGGGGGTCACGGGCGGTGATCTGGCCGCGGCGCCGGAGCAGAGGGAGCGTGGAAAGGAGGGGAGCAGCACGGGGTGAGCTGACCCTCAACCCTCAACCATCATCTCCGTTCCTTTTTCTTCTTCCTTTGTGGATTATATTATGAATATTTTAAAATTGTTTTGGTCTATTTGATACTATTTTGGGGATTGCTTCGGATCTGGTGCACATGGAGGCTTTCTTAGGGGGAAACTTTGGGCGGAGAAGAAGGAATGTTAGCTTGTAGGAAATTGAGGTGGTGCTGGCTGGTTGCAAGTCCCTATATTAAAAAAAAAAAAAAAAAAAAAAAACCTCGGAAGCAAGCTGAGATCCGGACTTTGTGGCGGAGAGAGAGCAGCGTGTAGTCTGAGGAAACTAAGGAGAGGTGGGCCTTTCTGAAAGGTGTGTGGTTTGGGGCATTGGGAACGGGGAGGAAGTCTTCTGTGGATCCCTAGATGAATAACATTCCCATGGAGAGGAGTCATTAAATAGGCGAGGTTTAGAATGCCGCTTTGGCAGTTTGCTAAGTTTTTTTAGTAATATATTTCATCTTTTCTGTGGGTTTGGATCAAAGTATTAAGAAGCGTTGGTTTAATATGATAGGGATCACCATCCCTTTTGGTAGCCAAAGCAAGTTGTGTGAATGTTTCTTTTAATTGCATCTTGTTCTTGCTTGGAACGATGGCATACGTGCATTATAATGGAGGTCGGCGGAGTCCATTGCATTGATACCTGATGATCCACGAACGCAATGTCGGCTGTACTTTTTCTTTTGGGATGCGTGAGATACCATGGATTTGAAATCATAGATCATGAACTGGAGATGCTGCATGCATAGATGGGGACAGTGGAAAAGCAATAGGGCCCTACAAGTGTTGGACTTGTCCCTTTCTCTGTTAGGGGGAGATGATGATGCTTTGTTTGTAGCACGTGAAAGCATCTACCAAGCGATGTCAACTCTAGTTGGAGGGGAGGAGGAAGGAAAAGTATGTAAACTCTCACGCGAACGCACAACCCAAATATGCATGTAAATAGTTAGGGGTGTTAAAGAAACAGACTCCAGCTTAAGGGGAAAAATGTGCTCTAATGTTGTGTGATGGTACATAGAAGTATAAGCTATGCAGTTAGCTATTCCAAGCTACTGGTGTGACTTAAATTTAGTTAACAAATGCTATTATTCATTCTTAGATTGATGGGGTGTGACCAGTAGATTTGGATTGAAAATATTTTGTTCTTAACAAAAACTTGTGAAATAATTAAGGAATAAAAACACGACCGCCATGCTTTCAAGTTTCCCAGTAGATTAGAGGAATGAACAGAGCAAGTGACGGAAAATGAGCGAAGAGAGAGTTGGAAGAGAGATGCAAGTCGTTGTTCTTTGATGTTGAGGATGGGTAGCGTGCCAGATTCATATCTAATCTATACCTTCAAATAACCACCTTTTTCCTAACATATAGAGAGATCTTTAAAGTGATTAGGGAGTAATTTTTTTCGTTTGACCCAATCAAGAATCCTCAGTCTAAACAACTTAACGAGTAATGAAAATTTTTCATTAATAGGTAAACGGCTAAACGGTTCGATAATATTTTTCGTCCCATCCTCATTTATTATATTTAAATTATATATATATATATTATATATAAATATATATATATTATTGGCCGTCTTCATGCCGTTCTCATCTTTTTCTTAAATGTATTTTTTTTTTTTGTACCTTGTTGTGTTGAAAATTTTTATTTTTTAATTTTTTTTCTTATTAGTTGTTTTCTTTCTTCCTTTTTGTTTCTTCTTCTTAGTCAAAAAATCTTTTATATATATCAATATCATCTCATTATTTTCATCTTATTTAAACTTTCTCATCCCATTAATTATAACGGCTTAACAGAACAAAAAATGGAACATTTTTTTAAGGACCATGCCCGAAATATTACCATCCTAAAAGGGATGACCAATTGACTTTCACCAGCTCTTTGATTTTCCTTATTTAGTTTTGACTAGCATAGTGTACATACATGTGAAAGCACCATAATTATTATGTTTTTACATATTTTTTTTCCCTTAGAACTTTAAAATATGACAATCAAATAACTCTAGCTAAAAGTTTTCTACATAAAAAATATTTTTCACAAATACCAATTAGTTAAAAGTTATATAAAATAGAAATTAATTATAACTACATCAAAACATTGCTTTTGACTTTGAACTAGGAATATTACAATCGTGCTCGTGGATTTTTCTTTTTAATATTTGGGACAAGTTTTTATTATTACAACTATTGCGGAGTGAAGAAAGCACATTCATGTAGTTAAGAAAAACTTTTAAGTTTTTTATATTGTTAGTTTTCCTAATAAAATTGGTAATACTGTAACCAAGGGTGCTAAGGATTTTATGGTGCTAATCTCGTCCTTCTTAGCCATAGGCATATTGATCTCATGCAACACTACCATCTAATTACCTATCTCTCCAAACTCATATGTCATTTTTATTACCAATTTCCTAGCCAATGCTTATTTTTGGCTATTTCTGGTTATAAAGAGAGGAATAAAGTCTCCATTAAAAAGAGAGAAGTAATGCTAATCGTATCTCCCGACCAAATGTTTATAACAAAGGTCCTTTAATATATGTAATGGTAAAAATAATTCACCTATTAATTATATAATTAATTCTATTATTAATTAGATGAAATATATTGACCTATAAATAAATGTGAGGCTAATTAAAGATAGAAGTTATTCACCTTTTAAAGCACAAATTTAATTTATGAGTAAATAATTTATATAATAAAGTATAATCAATACTTGAACCATTTATTTTTATATAGGTGAGAGATATCAAGCTGGTCAATATTTCAAAAGAAGAAAATATAGTAAACAATAAATGCATAGCCCAAACCAAAAAAGTGTATTAAAATTTTAAATATCAAATCAATATAAATTTGATATAGTATCTCATATGGTCAACAGATTTTGGACGGGTCAAGATATGGTCGGTCCGTGGGGAATAAGTTGGAACCCTCAATACAGGACCCCAAGTCCTGGGTCCTGGGCGGCCTCCAGGTTTTGGACGGCCTTCTGGTCAAGTGTGGCCCCCTAGTTCTGGGCGGCCCCCAAGGACTGGACGGCCTCTCGGTCCTGGGCGGTCCCCAGGTTTTAGACGGCCTCCTGGTTAAGGGTGGCCCCTAGTCCTGGACGGCCTCCAAGCTTTGGGCGGCCTTCCGGTCCTGGGCGGCCCCAAGCCCTGGATGGCCTCCCGGTCCTGGACGGCCCCCAAGTTTTGGACGGCCTTCTGGTCAAGGGTGGCCCCCGAGTTATGGGCGGCCCTCAAGTCCTTGACGGCCCCCAGGTTTAAGGTGGCCTCCCAGTCCTGGGCAGCTCCCAAGTCCTGAACGGCCCCCAGGTTTTGGACGGCCTCCTGGTCAAGGGTGGCCCCCGAGTTCTGGGCGGCCCCCAAGGACTGGGCGGCCTCTCGGTCCTGGGCGGTCCCTAGGTTTTAGACGGCCTCCTGGTCAAGGGTGGCCCCTAGGTCCTGGACGGCCTTCAAGCTTTGGGCGGCCTCCCAGTCCTGGGCGGCCTCCAAGCTTTGGGCGGCCCTCCGGTCCTGGACGGCCCCCAAGTTTTGGGCGGCCTCCAAG
This sequence comes from Calamus simplicifolius, assembly GCA_900491605.1. Classification (NCBI taxonomy): domain Eukaryota; kingdom Viridiplantae; phylum Streptophyta; class Magnoliopsida; order Arecales; family Arecaceae; genus Calamus; species Calamus simplicifolius. The sequence goes on along the minus strand of UESW01001988.1, from coordinate 227,905 downwards.
CTTTGGGCGGCCCTCCGGTCCTGGACGGCCCCAAGTTTTGGACGGCCTCCTGGTCAAGGGTGGCCCCCGAGTTCTGGGCGGCCTCCTGGTCCCGGACGGCCCCCAAGCCTTGGGCGGCCTCCTGGTTCTGGGCGGCCCCCCGGTCCTGGACGGTCCCCATGGACTGGGCAGCATCTCGGTCCTGGGCGGTCCCCAGGTTTTAGACGGCCTCCTGGTCAAGGGTGGCTCCTAGGTCCTAGACGGCCTCCAAGCTTTGGGCAGCCTTCCGATCCTGGGCGGCCCCTGCTTGGGCTATATGCCCCGAGCTCTCAAAGCTATTTTCATACCAGGAGCACTTAACGCTACAAACTGTCATGTCTGGAAAAAGCCCAAGAATTATCAAACATCATAGCGCTTTAAATGGCTTGGATAAAATCATTCATCGAAAAGCTCAAATAAAGGAGATACTGAGCACCTAGAGCCAGATAACTTTCCACTAACTCTGACATTCCCTTGGGAAGACCGAAACCCATCATGATGATTCTTGACTTCCAGGGCAAGTTCCTTAATGCCTCTGGTGTTAATTAACAGTAAACGATCACGTGGCAAGCCCTCGCAGTGGCTGACCATTGATCTTATACACTAATCTTACACATTAATCTTATTCGAAAAAAAGAAGGAAATATGACTTGACGCTGACGGCATGATGACGAAGGCAGAGGGCGATTTTTCCTTCTAAGATTCAAGGAGTATAAAAGGGGGAATCCAGGGAGAAAGGGGGATTTTTTCTTCCTTCAGCCGGAGATCTTGAACAAAGAAAATTTTTCTATCTTTCTGGTGATCAAGCATCAACAGATTGGCGCGCCAGGAAGGGGGCAAACCTTCGACTCCTTCAGATAGCTCTGATCTTCCCAACATGAAGACTAGATCTCCGGAGGAAGACTTTTCCCAGGGTCTGGGGCATGGGGGGCATCTCATCTTCTGATCGGATTGAGAGAACCCCTGACCCAACCGAGCTAGCCCGGCCAAGCCCTCCAGCTCCTTCCTTCCACCACCGGTATCAGCTACCCCCCAAGACCAGTTGGCCACCCTCACACAGCAAGTTCAAACCCTCGTTGGGATGGTTCAGCAACTGCAGGAGCAACATTCCAGAGGGGCCCGACGGCGGTTCGAAACACCTTACACTCTAGATCGGCTACCCCTGTTAGCCGGCAGTCTACCCGGGGGAGATCCCCTCCTACAAGGCCTCTCCACCCCTACGCCTCGGCGGCGCTTCATTCTCAAGGCTCCCGGGGTGGATCGCGCTCCCTTACCCGTTCCTCGGGTAGTCCACCTGCCAGGCGGCGGCGAGGTAAGGAGCCACGCGTGGAGCCCCCAGTGGTGTCGTCGGTCTTTATCTTCTTCCCCTGAGCCAGCTGGAGGAAAGATGGCTGATCAGATGGAGAGGCGTCTCGATGAACAAGACCGGAGATTGGAAGAGCTCAGCCAAAGAATTAATAATCAGCCGGGGTCGGATTACGACACCGTCCTCCTCTTACTCGCGAATTATGGAGGAACCTATTCCTGGGAGGTTCCGTTTCCCTCAACTTGACCCTTATGATGGCACCACCGACCCTCTGGATCATCTGGAAAGTTACAAGGCTATTATGCAGGTTCAAGGGGCAACTGATGCCCTCTTATGTATTGCTTTTCCAGCCACACTCCGAAAGGCCGCCCGTGCCTGGTATTCTCGTCTGCCCGCGCGCAGTATTGACTCCTTCCGACAACTGGAAAGATCTTTCTTAGCTCATTTTGACGCTTGTCGGAAGATCCCCGAGTGGCAGACAGCTTGTTCTCTGTGCAGCAACAAGATGGGGAATCTCTGAAAGACTTTATAACCCGATTCAAGGTGGCGGCTCTGGAAGTCTATCACCTCGACGATGCTGTGGCTACTCTGGCCTTGAAGCGGGGGCTCCGTCCCTCCCGTTTCACCTACTCTTTGGACAAAAGGCCTCCCTGCTCTTATGCTGATCTCTTGAGTCGTGCGCAGAAGTACATCCGCCGACGAGGCTGATTCGTCAAGAAGGGGCGCCGAAGGAAGGACTGGGAAGAGGCCAGCTCGCCCGGAGTCGAGCGGGCCCTCTCCCAAGAAGTCTGAACCCTCGCCGACCGCTGACCGCCGCAAGAGCCTGGCCCCCAGAGAAGATCATCTTACACCCCTCCTTGCACCCCGGGCCCATATCCTCATGGAGATTGAAAATGAGCCTTATCTGCGGCGTCCACCTCCTTTGAAGAAAGGCGCTGCACGTGATAGAAGCCGCTATTGTCGTTTCCATAGAGATTACGGCCACGACACTGAGGAATGCCGCAATCTGAAACAGGCCATTGAAGAGCTTATACAAAGGGGATATCTGGGGCAGTACATCCAGAAGAAGGAGACTCCACCTGTACCAGCTTTGATGGGCCCTCCTCCGCCTCAGGCCAACATCGATAACGCCCCTACGGAGCGAATGGTGGGAATGATTGCCCGTGGAGGAGCATCACTTCATAAGAGGCCAAGAGGGGAGGGAGGGTTAGAAAATGTAATCCCTTCTAGGGGAGATATAACTGGGGGAGGTATTGTAAAAGATGATAGCGTCGTCGTCTCTATGACGGTCGCTAAGCATCCTGTAAGAAGGATTTTAATCGATAGCGGGAGCTCCGCCAACGTGCTTACTTATGATGCATTTCTTCGAATGGGTTTATCTCTTGACTCTCTTCGACCTGTAGCTGCTCCTCTAGTTGGCTTCACAGGAGATTCCATACGGGTGGAGGGCGAGATCACCCTACCTGCTACGGCAGGGTCACCGCCGCGTCAGAGCACGGTGATGCTGGACTTCTTGGTGGCCCGGGTGCCCCTGACATACAATGCATTCTTGGCCGTCCTGGATTAAATATGCTGGATGCGGTTATATCCACTAAACGTCTGCTGGTGCAATTCCCTACCAACCAAGGAATTGGCGAAATGCATGGGGAGGTAGACTCAGTCAGACCTTGTTATCATCTAGCTCCCAGTCCTCAGGCGGTTGCGGTTCCCCCGGCTGCCGAATCATTCGATCCCAGGGAGACCGAGCGGAGGGGGGAACCGGCGGAACGTTTGGTATCTTGCCCCCTAGGGGACGACCCAGGCAAGATTGTGCAAATCGGCGAACTCCTCTCTCCTGAAGCCCGGAGTCAGCTCCTAGCCTTCTTGCAGTGAATGCAGATATCTTTGCTTGGAAGGTGACAGACATGGTTGGGATTCCCCCAGAGGTGATCACTCACCGGCTTAATATCAACCCAGAATGCCGACCGGTCCGCCAGAAAAAAAGGAGTTTCGCTCCTGAGCGGCAGAGAACTATAGATGAAGAAGTGGATAAATTGCTTATGGCCGGCCATATTCGAGAGGCGCAATACCCTGACTGGCTAGCTAATGTGGTCATGGTCCGGAAGACCAGTGGGGGATGGAGAATCTGCATTGATTATACTGATCTTAACAAAGCCTGTCCTAAGGATAGTTTTCCATTGCCACGGATCGACCAGTTAGTGGATTCTACTTCCGGCTACGAACTTCTTAGTTTCATGGACGCCTTTTCGGGGTATAATCAAATAAACATGAACCCCTCGGATGAAGAACATACCTCTTTTGTTACTGAGAAGGGCATTTATTGTTACAAAGTAATGCCCTTTGGGTTAAAGAACGCTGGAGCCACCTACCAAAGGCTGATGAATAAAGTTTTCAAAGATCAGCTCGGCCGCAATATGGAAGTGTACGTAGATGATATGCTGACGAAGAGCACTTGTGCTGCCAACCATATCGCTGATCTGGAGGAAACTTTCCATAACCTCCGACTTCATAGAATCAAGCTTAACCCGCGCAAATGCGTTTGGAGTTACTGCAGGGAAATTCTTGGGTTTTCTTGGGTTTTCTGGTGACCCGGGGGGAATTGAGGCAAACCCGGAGAAGATTCAGGCCATTCTTGATATGAGGCCACCAGCCTGTAAGAAGGAGGTACAGCAGCTTACCGGAGGATAGCAGCGCTGAGCCGATTTTTGTCGAGATCAGCGGAGAGGTGTCTGCCTTTCTTCAAAGTTTTACGCAAAGCAGACGGTTTTGAATGGACGGAAGATTGTCAGCGAGCTTTTGATGAGCTTAAGGAATTCTTATCCATGCCACCCCTGTTATCTAAACCAGAGGAAGGAGAAAAGCTCTTCCTTTATCTCGCGACTTCCTCAGAAGCCGTCAGCTCCGTTTTGGTGCGTATCGACGACCATGCCATTCAGAAACCTGTATATTATACTAGCAAAGTACTTCATGGCGCGGAAGAAAGGTATTCCAAAACGGAAAAGGTTATTTTCGCTTTGGTTATCTCCGCCCGGCGGCTCAGACCATATTTTCAGGCTCATCCTATAATTGTACTCACTGACCAGCCCCTCAGAACCATTTTGTCCCGTCCTGACACATCCGGCCGATTGGCTAAGTGGGCCATCAAGTTAGGGGAGTTTGACTTATCCTTTCAGCCCCGGGCCGCACTGAAATCCCAAGTCTTAGCCGATTTCCTGGTGGAGTGTACTTGGTCTGAGAAGCATCAAGAAGATTCCCCTCAAGTTCCTTCAGATGCCGGCGAGGAGAACGATGGGGCGTGGATCCTCCACGTCGATGGGGCCTCTAACTCCCAAGGGAGTGGAGCCGGCCTTATTCTTGCCAGTCCGGAGGGCGTGGTGTTGGAGTATGCTCTCCGTTTCCTCTTTGAAGCCACTAACAATCAAGCTGAATATGAAGCCTTGTTAGCCGGGATTAAACTGGCGCATGGGCTGGGGATCAAGCGTCTCCGAGCTTTTACTGACAACTCATTTCTGCCCAAGTGGCCGGGGAGTACGAGGCCCGAGATCCTATTATGTCCCGGTATCTAAGCAAGGTGAATCTGTTAATCCCCTTACTAGATTGCTTCACTATCAGTTACATCCCTAGAGGGGAGAATGCCAGAGCTGATATGTTGGCCCGACTTGCCACATCAGCGGATAGCGCCATGGGCAAAACTTATATTGAGTACCTGGAGATACCTAGTATTGAAGCCATGGAAGAAGTTCTGCCAGTTACACAGGAAGAAACATGGATGGACGCCTATGTCCAATACTTGAAGATGGCGTCCTCCCGGCCGATCATGGAGAAGCCAAGCTGCTTAAACGGAGAGCCTCTAAGTTCATATTGCTGGACGGCCAACTCTACAAGAAATCCTTTTCCCAGCCTTTTCTCAAATGCGTCGGCCCAGCAGACGCGGATTACATTCTTAGGGAAATTCATGAAGGTATATGCGGAAATCATTCGGGGGGCAGATCTCTGGCACGTAAAGCTCTCCGACAAGGATATTATTGGCTAACCATGCAGGAGGATGCTACTGAGCTAGTGAAGAGATGTGACCAATGTCAGCGGTACGCTTGTATTCAGCGGCAGCCGGCTTCCCTGTTGAGTCCTCTCTTCGCCCCATGGCCCTTCGCCCAATGGGGCATGGACATCCGGCCCTTTCCCACCGGCGTCAGGACAGCGGAAATTCCTGCTTGTAGCTATTGATTATTTCACTAAGTGGGTTGAGGTTGAGGCGCTCGCCCGGATCACTGAAGCCAAAGTCAAGGCTTTTCTCTGGAAATCTATTGTCTGTCGATTCGGTATACCTCATACTCTTGTCACCGACAACGGCCGACAGTTCGACAACACTGCCTTTAGAGCCTTCTGTGCCGATTTTGGCATCACTCATCGATTCGCCTCTGTCGGCCATCCGCAGTCTAATGGAGAGGCCGAGGTCACGAATCGTATGATATTACGAGGACTGAGAACCAGGCTGGACACATCTAAGGGAAGATGGGTGGAAGAACTCCCGAGCGTGCTCTGGGCCTACCACACAACTCCCAGGACGCCAACAGGAGAAACGCCTTTCAACCTGGTTTTCGGCTCCGAAGCTGTTATTCCGGTCGAGATTGGCCTGCCAAGTATTCGAGTGGAGTCGTATGACGAAGCTGACAATCTCCCTAATTTAAGAGCCAGTCTCGACCTCATTGATGAAGTAAGGGACCGAGCTCAAGTCAAAATGGCGGCCTACCAACAGCGGGTAGCGAGATATTATAATGCTCGCGTCCGCCCGAAAAGCTTCCGCCAGGGAGACTTGGTCCTTAGAAGAGCCGAAATATCTAAACCGGCGGAAGGGGGCAAGTTGTCCCCGAATTGGGAAGGGCCCTACCGAGTCGCAGAAGTCCTTCATCGTGGAGCATACCGACTTGAAGATTTGAGTGGACAACCAATCCCTCGAACATGGAACGCAGACAATCTCCGGCAATACCATCAATAATGTAATGGATGTATTTACCCAAGAAGTCAATAAATGTACACATTCAAAGATTTCCAGTTCTTTAAAAGAACTCGACGGCCCCACGGTCCTAAGGACACCCCCGGGTTGGTATTGCATACCCCTGAGGAGGTTCAAGTCCAAGGCCTAGGCGGCCTCGAGTCGAACTCTCGGGCTGGTATCCGACTGCCCCCGAGAGTTCTTAAAAGAACTCGACGGCCCCACGGTCCTAAGGACACCCCCGGGTTGGTATTGCATACCCCTGAGGAGGTTCAAGTCCAAGGCCTAGGCGGCCTCGAGTCGAACTCTCGGGCTGGTATCCGACTGCCCCGAGACAGTTCTTAAAAGAACTCGACGGCCCCACGGTCCTAAGGACACCCCGGGTTGGTATTGCATACCCCTGAGGAGGTTCAAGTCCAAGGCCTAGGCGGCCTCGAGTCGAACTCTCGGGCTGGTATCCGACTGCCCCCGAGACAGTTCTTTAAAAGAACTCGACGGCCCCACGGTCCTAAGGACACCCCCGGGTTGGTATTGCATACCCCTGAGGAGGTTCAAGTCCAAGGCCTAGGCGGCCTCGAGTCGAACTCTCGGGCTGGTATCCGACTGCCCCGAGACAGTTCTTAAAAGAACTCGGCCCCACGGTCCTAAGGACACCCCCGGGTTGGTATTGCATACCCCTGAGGAGGTTCAAGTCCAAGGCCTAGGCGGCCTCGAGTCGAACTCTCGGGCTGGTATCCGACTGCCCCCGAGGTTCCTCGACGGCCCCACGGTCCTAAGGACACCCCGGGTTGGTATTGCATACCCCTGAGGAGGTTCAAGTCCAAGGCCTAGGCGGCCTCGAGTCGAACTCTCGGGCTGGTATCCGACTGCCCCGAGACAGTTCTTAAAAGAACTCGACGGCCCCACGGTCCTAAGGACACCCCCGGGTTGGTATTGCATACCCCTGAGGAGGTTCAAGTCCAAGGCCTAGGCGGCCTCGAGTCGAACTCTCGGGCTGGTATCCGACTGCCCCCGAGACAGTTCTTAAAAGAACTCGACGGCCCCACGGTCCTAAGGACACCCCCGGGTTGGTATTGCATACCCCTGAGGAGGTTCAAGTCCAAGGCCTAGGCGGCCTCGAGTCGAACTCTCGGGCTGGTATCCGACTGCCCCCGAGACAGTTCTTTAAAAGGAACTCGACGGCCCCACGGTCCTAAGGACACCCCCGGGTTGGTATTGCATACCCCTGAGGAGGTTCAAGTCCAAGGCCTAGGCGGCCTCGAGTCGAACTCGGGCTGGTATCCGACTGCCCCCGAGAGTTCTTTAAAAAACTCGACGGCCCCACGGTCCTAAGGACACCCCCGGGTTGGTATTGCATACCCCTGAGGAGGTTCAAGTCCAAGGCCTAGGCGGCCTCGAGTCGAACTCTCGGGCTGGTATCCGACTGCCCCCGAGATAGTTCTTGAAAAAGAACTCGGCGGCTCCACGATCCTAGGGACGAACCTAACGTCGGTCTGTGGATTAAGCCTTGAAAGGCCGGAGGGGGAGATGAGTCCCTTTACTTCCTATATGTATGGTTAAATATCATAGGCCGATCAATTGCAATAACAAACAAACAGGAACGAAGAACTGATACTCATTCATTTAAAAGTTGAGCTGCTACAAAACTCCAAAGAGTATCCTCTACAAGCTGACGTCGACCGGCTTACAAAAAGAGTCCGTTGAGGACACAGTCAAAAAAAAAAAAGAGAGGAAGCAGAAGAAGAGATAAAGTCCAACATAGCCGCGTTCCTATTGATTCCTGGGACGCCCACCCATTGTGGTCGGCTCGGTATTTGACTCTTCAACTGCGGTCGCTTTGGCGGCAGATTCTTCCGCTATCACTGCTTCGTCGGGTATCTTCAACCTCAGCATCGGAGTTTTCTTCGTCGTCTGCAGGCTGGAAACGTTCGAGGTCTTCTAGTTTGAAATGCCGGGACAATCTTCTTTTGCACCTCTCGAAGCCTTGGACAAAGGCATCCATAACAGCCTCGCGAAATTCCGAGGCAAAATCGGGGGAACTCTTATATTCCTTAATGGCCTCCCGAGCCCGAGCTTCGGCCGCGGCCACCCTTTCTTGAGCCTTTGTCTCCATTATGGCCATCTTGTCCAGGGCTTCCTTCGTTTCCTTCTCGGCCAGGGCCAGCTTCTCTGCAGCATCAAGGGCCGCCGCCTCTGCGTTGTCGGCCCGGTTCTCGGTGTATTCTAATTTGAGAATGGCCTCCTTCAATTTTTCCTCCGTCGGTAGCAGCTTTGCCCTGGTTTCAGACAGTTTCGCGTCCAGGGTCTGCAGCTCCCTCTCGGCCCTCTCCCGCCACGCGCGGTTGTCTTCCCGAACGGCCTGAAGGTCAAGTGACGCCCTCAATTCTCGGGCCTTTACTTCCGATAATTCTTTCTTCAGGCCCTCGTTGTTGGACTTGGCGTTGACCAGATCCTCGCGAAGCACGAAAAGGCCGTTGGACATCTATATTAAACAGTCGATGAATACAGGAATTCTGTAATTACAAAAGGAAAGAGAAAAGGGAGGAAGACCGTGATTCTACCTGGAGCGCAGCTGTAAACATCGTATCGAAGGATTCCTCCAATGACAAGCCCCTCATCTTGGCTTGAAACCTGGGCAAGATCGAGAGTTTAAGAACTGTTTCTGATAAACAGCTCTTGTACGCCACGCCCTGGCTGGGCATCCCTGAGGATTGAGGCGGATCCTTCGAGATGTCCGGGGGAGCAGAGACATCTGCTCCTTTGGCGACTGCGGGTCTGGCGGGCAGGTCTCGGCCAACCCTTTACTCCCGGATGGCTCCCCAATATCTCTGGGGGGGGGGAGGCGGCCCCGGTGGGCCCTCCACAGGGAGACCCCCGATAGGTATCCCGGGGGGGGTTCTCCTCTCCCTCATCCTCCTCTACTAATATCGCCTCGGGGAGGATTGCCGGAGGCTGGGTCGAGTGACCCGGCTCCCTTTGACAAGGCCTCTTAGGCCCGGCCCTTGTCGCGCCGGGCATTTCCTTTCCTCTTCCGGAGGCTTGATATTATCGCATCCTGGGAGAACTTCATTGCTGCAAAATCGAGAATCCAAGGTTAATTAAAAAGTGCTCCAGAAATGCCAAATGTAAGTGGAATGTACGCGCTAAAATACGTTCTCATACGCGTATTCAAATACGAAATACCCAAAAAAAAAGAAGAAGAGAAAATAGTAATGACAATAATGAAACTCTTTGAAGCTCACCGGGCGCTGTAGGCAGCGACACCGGCATGGACGCGATCCCCTGAAGGTTATCCTCCGATAACAGTTCCTTACTAGGGGGCACGACGGTAGACACCAGAATATTAAACAATTCCTGATCTCTCTCTTCGATGGTCGAGTTCTGATTAGAACTGGTATCAGGAACACCCCAGTTCACGTCCACCCCCTCTAAATGTGCATAAAAAAACCGTGACTTCCACCCTTTGATTTTGGAAGGGAGGTTGAGCCCGAGGACTCTCCTGGGCCTAGACGCAAAACTCCACCACCCATCCCTTATGGGATTCCGGATCCTATACAAAGCCCTAAATAGGGAGAGCCGGGCGGAAGCCCCATGGAAATGACAAAGCACTAAAAATGAAAAGATGATGCGGATGGAGTTAGGGGTAAGTTGCGCAGGGATAAGATGGTACCTATTTAACAAATTTAAAAAAAGGATGCAAAGGCAGTCGTAGGCCACATTTAAAAAATTCTTCGTACAGCGCAACCTTCCCCGGTTGCATAAGAGTAACCCTATCTTCGGGGAGGGGAACGGAAAGACGAATATTGTTGGGGATCCCAAACCGGGCCCTAAGATTCCTAAGATCCTGAGAGGACGTGATTGAAGCAATCTCCGTCGGACCGGCCGACTTAGGGGTAGCTACCGAAAGTCCTACCTCATGGCTAGTGGATGAAGAAGAAACCCTAGGGGATTGGGATAATGCCCTAGACACTAGCCGTGGAGCTGGTTGATCCCCGCGAATGGTCACGCCTCCGAGAGCTTGGCGACGCGCCTGGATAATCTCCTCACGAGAGGGCTCGATCAGTGGGCTCTTGCCTTTCCCATCTTGACGAGGATCCATGAAGAAGAAAAAGGAGAAAGAAAGGTCGACTAACCTGAACTTGGAAGAATGAAGACACAGAAGACGCGACAAGAATAAAAGGCAAAGAAGTAAAGAGGACGAACCCCTTTTAATATATTTTTGAACATAACCCCTCGAGCGCCACAAAACCACGCGGCGATCCCTGAGTGGGACCGGGCAGACGAAAAGGTGTTATCCTCTTAGGGATATGCGCCTTCCTTTTCTCTTTTTCGAAACGTCAATCTATCGTATTTACAAATTTAAATTCAATTTTCCGCCCCTCCCCCTTTTGCACGTGCGGTGCGGCTGAGCACAAGGGACAGGGGCGAGGGGGCATATGATATGGTCAAAAGGACGGGTCGAGATACGGTCGGTCCGCGGGGAATAGGTTGGAACCCTCGGTACAGGACCCCCAAGTCCTGGGCGGCCCCCACAAGGTCCTGGCGGCCCCCAGGTGGGCGGCCTCCTGGTCAAAAGCCCCCAGGTCCTACGGCCTCCTGGTCAACGGAGGTCCTCTGGGCGGCCTCCAACCTCCGGCCTCCTGGTGGGTGGCCCCTGGGTGGCCCCCAAGTCCTGGACGGCGGCCTCCCGGTTTCTGGGCGGCCCCAGGTCCTGGGCGGGGTCCGGTCCCCAGTCCCCCCCCCCCCTGGGCACTCTGGGCGGCCTCTGGGCGGCCCCCAGGTCCTGGGCGGCCTCCCAGCCCCCCTGGGCGGCCCCCAATGGGCGGCCTCCCGGCCCCCCCCCCCCGGTCCTGGACGGCCCCCTGGCGGTCCTGGGCGGTCCCCAGGTTTTTCCCAATTCCTGGACGGCCTCCAAGCTTTGGGCGGCCTCCCATGGGCTATATGCCCCGAGCTCTCAAAGCTATTTTCATATCAGGAGCACTTAACGCTACAAACTGTCATGTCTGGAACAGAGCCCAAGAATTATCAAACATCATAGCGCTTTAAATGGCTTGGATAAGACAAATGCCAGAACGTCACCATTCATCGAAAAGCTCAAATAAAGGAGATACTGAGCACCTGTTTTAGAGCCAGATAACTTTCCACTAACTCTGACATTCCCTTGGGAAGACCGAAACCCATCATGACGATTCTTGACTTCCAGGGCAAGTTCCTTAATGCCTCTGGTGTTAATTAACAGTAAACGATCACGTGGCAAGCCCTCGCAGTGGCTGACCATTGATCTTATACACTAATCTTATTCGAAAAGAAGGAAATATGACTTGACGCTGACGGCATGATGACGAAGGCCAGAGGGCGATTTTTCTTCTAAATTCAAGGAGTATAAAAGGGGGGAATCCAGGGAGAAAGGGGGGATTTTTTCCTTTCTTCAGCCGGAAATCTTGAACAAAGAAAATTTTTCTATCTTTCTGGTGATCAAGCATCAACAGCATCCTTAGCTTTTATATTTTAAAATACCGATGGATCTTCAGATAATTAGAAGACAAAATCTCTAAAAGACCTACTTGACCTCAAATCTAAGCTAGCATTAGGTTAAGCTTAGGTTAAATCCGAAAGAAAATTCCATATAAACATCATTCTGAACTAGCTTTGGGTGTTAGAACCATTACCAATACATCAAGCCATGAAACTAAGGTTATTTTTAGCAGTAATAACTAGAGTCAATCTATAATCAAACTAGCTCTTATTTGGCCCAAATATAATCACTACATTATAGACCTACTCTAAGCCTGCAAACATTCAACCCAATCCAAGAATAATCGCCCCTAAATTTAAAAGTCTTAAAATAGGATACTAAGAAAGGTCTCGACACTTGGTCAAGCACTTTAGTTTTAAACCACATCACCATATCATGCTAAAATTAGCCTTTAAACTAACTTAAATCACTTAAAGACTAATTCTAACATTTTATAGATCTCAAACCATTGAATGGCTTAAAACTAATCGTAACATAATCTAGACTAATCTTAGCCACTCAGGGAAGAAATAGTCTTATCTTTTGCCATTGCCTAGCCCTAATCTCTTCTTTTCCCAATTGGTACTCTTTACCTTAACACCAAGCACTAGTTTCATCCTCTAGTCATACCTCTCTTATTTCTCTAGTTTTCCTAATTTTATAGTAGAAGTATTAGGTGGCAACTTTGTTAACTTTCAAACTATTTTCTAAGTCATTCCACCTATGGGAGGGGTGTGCATCAAAAACATAGTAGACACTTTTTTTTTTTTTTTTTGTGCTTGCTGCAAAATATAATACTAGCTACGATATTCTTCAATACTATAAAGAAAGAAAGAACTAGTGATTATAGATTTTTCAATTATTAATAGAGTATTATTGGTTTAAAGTATTACATAATAGTGGCAAGATCAAAATCTAGCATGCTTTTTGGAATTTAGGTACCCATGTAGAAATTAAAAAATATAACAACATTTGAAGATTTCTATACTTTCACCTCTTCATGATATAATCCTCCAACCTTCTGTCTTCCCAATTTTACACCTGACTTTTATCTTTCTTCCTTGTTCCTAGTTAGAACTTATTGGTATCTATCTGCCTTAACTTTTGGATCATATTTTGATGAAATTGGTTTGATCATGCTCAATCATTTTCCTAAAAATTCTTAACGTTATCTAAATAGACTAGATATTGGCACAAGTAAAACATACTTGCATGCACTTATAGTTTGAGATTAAGTTTGAATCATGTAAATTTCAATCCAATTTAAATTTGATCAGACATATACCCAAACATAACAATCCATGTTAATGATGATAATCATGCACCTACATCTTTTCTTTTCTTACGTATAGCAATCATGAACCCATGTGTTAACAAATTCAATTTTATACTCGTAAATGATAAAGGAATGAGTTGTCAACTTCGTCAAAATTATCACTCATGCACACTGAGAGCTTCCTTAGGTGCTCCGCAAAGCAATCGCTTGGACTGGGCATCCAAATACGGACGTGTGATATGAGAGAGATAAGCCGGACAAAAATCTTGGTCAAGGCCATCTTTTTCGTAGCTCCATGCGAATAGACGGCAAATCCGTTATAACGGAAATAAGTGCCGTTATTTTAAAGCTTATCCTGCGCCTTCAGCGCACGCTAGCATGGAAGCTATTGAGGCGGAAGAGAAGAGCTTGCCTTCCATTTTCCTCCCGCCTTTTCTCCTTTATTTCTTCTCTTTGAAATTTCACATGGATTAGGTTTTCAAGAATTTGGATCACCTCTAAAAGATGACTTTAGTTCCTTAGCTCGATTATCTCCGGGATGTGGGGAAGTGGGCATAGGTACTATTATCGTCAAATCACATTCCTTGAATGTCAGATAAGATCTGGAACCTGATATCCAGTTATGATGGACCTGAGAATCCTCCGCCTCGGACTAGGATTCTGCAAAAAAAGTTTCCGATGGCCGATTATTTCAGCAGGGACCCTTCGATACTCAAGTGAGTGGTCTGAAAAAATAATAGTGTATCTCTTTTTAGAGTTAGTTCCAAACTTGAAGAAGTTGAAGTCCCTTCTCATTATGAGCGAAGGTTCTTATACCTGGCCAGGAGTCCCTCTTACCCCTTTTTGGACAGTTATTGATCTCGAAACGCTGTGCTCTGATATGGGACAAGCGGTGAGGCCAGCAGTAACAGAGGGTGTCCGCATCATGACCTGTCAGAACTGGTAGGCCACCTCTTTGTCTGATATAGATGACTACAGCCAGTTGTTGGGCTAAGTCTTATCAGGCGCGGTGCTGTAGATGGTTGGTAGGCCAGGTCTTATCGAGCTTGCATCGTAATCGGTAGATAGGCCACGTGGGGCCGTAAGTGGTAGTGGGCCACGTGGGACTATAGGTGGCAGGTAGATCATGTGAGACGCAGGTGATAGGTGGGCCACATGACGATTGCAGTTAGTAGTGGGTTAGTGGGTGCCAAGTCGGTGTTGAGGCCGACGTTGGAATCGGTATTGGGATGACTCTGGAGTCGGTGCTAAGGCCTACTCTGGAGTCGGTATTGGGGCCGACTATGGAGTCAGTGTTGAGGGAGTCAGTGTTTGAGGCTGACGCTGAAGTCGGTGCCAAGGCCGACTCTGGAGTCGATGCTGAGACTGAGGCTGGAGGTGACACGTTGGACCATAACGAAGGATTTTAGTTGTCTGATTTTACCTCCGTTAGTCAGACTCGTCCGTTAACTGTAATGTGGCTGGATCAGTCACATCAGATGCTCCCCCGCTCCTAAGCTCGTGTAGTCACATCTCTAGCCGAGCAAAAGGAGCGTAAACTTTTGACGCTCTCAATCCTCGCCTGTGATTAATTTTGGGCTCATGCCTTAAGGGAAAGTCAAATCTTTCTCATTTAAGAGAACATGGGACGCTGTACCACTACCCTGAAGAAGATTTTTTCTCTGAAACTAAAGAGATTTCTCTTGGAATTGAGACCAACTCTCTCGGATAAAGCGGTAGCCATCATTGTGGTAACGTCATTGATGTCCCATCATTGGCCGTAGATCATGCCTTTGCGCTTCTGGCTGAGGTGTTTCGCCTTGGGCAAATGAGATCGTGCGATGGTTGGGGTAATGCCTTTAATAAGAGACATCCACGTGGCGGATCAAATCAGGCGGGATGATTCGAACGTCAGGCATAAAAAGGGGACCGTCCCCATTGCTGAGCTCCTTGTGCATCCGAAGCTTTCCTATTTATCCTAAAACCTTAGTCCTCGGGGCCCTTCTTCCTCGAACCCTATTTCCGTTGTCTCCTTTCTTGCTCTAGGTTAGTCCTTTCTGACCTTCCTTTGTTTTCTTCCTCATGGGCCCCGATAGGAAGGACAGAAGCCCGTAGTAGCCTCTTCATCATTGTCCTCCTCCGAGGATAGGATTCTATTAACACAGCTATGGGCTGCAGGCGGGATCTCGATCCGGGACCGTCTGGCAACCATGGCTCCATCATCACCACCCGTAGCTCAGCTGCCACTTAGGGCTAGTTGGGCATCTTCTCCAGTCATTACTCCCACTTTGGCAGGTTCAGAGAGGATCGCTTCATCATTACCTCTGCAGACATAGAGTCCCTTAGGGCAACCTATAGGATCCCTAGGGAGGTCTGATTGTCCGCCTCTGGATCCAGTGACAGGGTGACCTCCGATCCTTCCAGGAGAATTGCTCTGTACGAGGAGTTCCTTAAGGCAAGCCTTTAGCTTTCCCTCCACCACTTTATCATCAGTCTCCTTCATAGGTACGCACTGACACCGGCGCAGTTGGTTTTGAATTATGTTCGGACCATCTGTGCCTTCATGGTGCTGTGTGGTTATCTCAACAGAGTGGTTGAGTATCTTTGTTCCGCAGCCTGTACACTCTTCATCGCCAATCCAACGTTGGGTGGTGGCTATTCACACCTAGACTCGGCCGAGCCATCAAACTTAACCTTCCCTCCTCCATTAAGGGATAGAAGACCCGATTCTTTTTTGCACACAATGAGGGGGTGAGGCAAAGTTGGGGGGATCCGAACTAGAGCCGAATAAGAACTCGGCAATAATTCCGAGGGACCGGAAGGTCTATGAACAGTTGTTGTCCTTTCGAATGCCCCTTTACTGAGAGCTCCTATCAGAGGAGAATCTTTGATATGCCGGTTTGGCCCTGGGCGATAGTGGGCGACTGCATCCTTCTTTTTCTTCTTTTTTCTTCTCTTTCCTTTTTTCTTCTTTTTTCTTTTTTTTTGACTAACCCTCAGCACGTGCAGATATGAGGATATCTGCAGACACCGTGAAGAGGGCGGTTGAGAAGAGAAGGCGAACTGGCGATGGTGATGCTAAGAGGCCGAAGAAAAGGCCTTGTCCTTGATCCTCGGTCCCTCCTCCATGCGAGCACCAGACAGCCCCGGAGGAACCCTTGCTCCGTCGATTGATCTCACCGCCCAGTTGGACCAGGAGGAACCGAGGGTTGAAGTGGCCTCGAAGATGGGAGCATCTCCCGTGGAGATGGGGCCAACCCCATCGAAGACGGGACCTGCTTTGGGAGGAGGTCCGCCGATGGGGAAACAAGCTGATGAGGGAGTCCTGGTAGCGACAGAGCCAATAGCGGAGGAGGCCGCCACCCAAGGAGCCGATCGTGAGGGGGCCATCGCCCGAGGGGTTGAGCACGAGGAGGCACCGCCCATTTCTAGCCCTACACCCGCGACCTTGGGGGCAGCTGGACCTATAGAGGCAGGCGAGTTGGTGGTGATCTCGTCGCAACTGTCCCTGATGAACCATTGCCGTGTGGCAGAGCGGCTGCAGGCCTGGACGTGTCTATTGGAGTTTCGAGAGGAGCTTGGCCACCAACGGGCCGCTGATGTCTTCGGGGACGCGTTCATGGCTCTGCTTCATGTAAGTATCTCTTCGTCCCCTCACAAGGTTTCTCTGCCACACTGTATACTGACATGGGTTATCTTCATGCAGTTGCCCACCGAGCCAATGCAGTCCTTACCCGCGCTCGGCGAGATACCTCCACCACTCAAGCCCAAACCGTGAAGGCTAAGAGTGCGCTGGAGTCGGCTCGGGCTGAGCGGGTGGAGGAACTCGAAGTGGCGAAGTGCCAGGTGGCAACGAAGCTTGAGCGCGCTGGGTCGCCGAAGCGAAGCTGGGGGCCATCGTGGCTAGGATGAGTGTGCGCGACCTTCGGCTCCACACCATCACCCTGCAAGTGAGGACGATCGAAGAGTGGGCCACCGACATCGAGGCGATCGCTCGAATGGCCGACACTAAGGCAGCCGATGCCGAAGCGGATATGCACGCAGTGATGGCGAAGGCGACGGAGCTAGAGGTGGCGTTGCTATTGAGGAGAGGACCACAACGGCTGAGAGGAAGGCCACGGAGGTGGTGGAGCACTATCGGGGCTTTGCCGATTTTGAGGATGAGCTGGCGGAGGCCTCTATCGGGGTCTACTTGCAGGGTTTCAAAGACTGCAAGAAGAAAGTGGCCAGGGTCTTCGGCGTCATGGGCCTTGACGACCTCGAGCCTTATGATGACGAGGAACTAGAGGGGCCATTGGCGGCGGAGAGATCAGTCAACGATGGATCAATATCGGCCGATGGTGGACCGACACCCGCCGAGCCCTGAAGGCCTTACCTTTTTCTCTTTGTTTTATCTTTGTACTGAAGTCCGACTTGAGTCGGCATTTTGTAAATTTTTTGATAGTTAATGAAAAGCAAACTTTCTTTTCAAATTTTGAGTACTTAGCTTTCTGTAGCGTGTTCCATTGTTTTGCGCCTTGCACTCGTGCGAATCCGCGACGGGGCCATGCTGCCCTCGGCCAGATTGGAGTACTTGTTAACCTGTGTTAAGTGAATTTGGAGTAAAGACTTACTCGATCGATGGTCTTAAGTCCCTTTCGTCAGCTGAGGTGATGCAGCCTAACGACTATTGGCCATTGGATCTTGTTGTCCCATATAGCAACCCAAGAGGGGGGGGGGGGTGAATTGGGTCTTTTTAAAATTTAAACACTTTTGAAGAAAAACCCCAAACTTAAAATAAATCACAGATATGCAACAATTAAAATAGAATATGTAATGAGGAGATGAAGAGGAAGAGATAAAGAGTCAAACACTGCAAACACAGAAATTTATAGTGGTTCGGTGTACCTACACCTACGTCCACTCCCAAGTACCTCTTAGGTCCACACTATAATCAACCTTGATTACAACAGAGTTGTTTTACAAGATCACAACTCAAACTTATTTTTTCGGACGCATAATGAACCTAGTTGGTTTTCAAGGTTCACCAGCACAAAACCTTACACACAAGCAACTGCTTGCATAAGGCAATCTGCCTCAACTGATTCAATCACCTGATTGACTTAGTCCACAAGAAGAATAAGAATATTTGATACAATAACTGCTCCTTAAATGAGCAAATAAGATAAGTTAACTATTCAAACAAAGAGATAGAAATAAAAGCCTGATTTGTAGATCTCTATGGCTTGATTCTTCTCCTCTTTCTTGCTTTTGAATGGATTTTCCTTGAGTATTCTCTTGAAGCTCGGAAGAACAGATGAAGAACAAGAACTAGGGCTTGCTTGTTTGCTTCTTCAAACTTAGAAATCTCTCAAAATGAAAGTGTGAAGACTAGGGATTTCTCTCTTTTCTTTCAGGGAATCAGTACGATTTTTCCTTTTGATTTTCCTCTAATTTTCTCTCAGATTTTTTTCTTCTTTTTTTTCTTCTCTATTTTTCTTGTTTTTCTCTCTCTCTAAATGGTCACATCCATCATCCTTTTATAGATCCTTCTAATACTAAGAATAGATGAAAACTATCCGTTAGAATCAAAATGGAAGAAAAGTTAGGAACAAATAAGGTAATAGCAGTTGAGATTTAAAGTAAAAAGTAGGTTTAGAGACGTTCGATACATCTGAAACTCATTTCTGATAAACTGGAGTCGACTCTGACTTTTCTGGGGTCGACTCTAACTTGAAATCCCCAAACAGCCCGATTTGGAGTCTGCTCTAACTTTTTTGGGGTCGACACATTTTTCTTCTGGAGTCGGCTCTAACTCCTCAGGTGTCGACTCTAATTTGAGACCCAAAAAACCATCTTTCTGTTTTTCTGTTGGAGTCGACTCTACAGGCTCAGGTGTCGACTCTAGTCCGTGCCGTTTTTCGGAGTCGACTCTGTGATTCTAGGTGTCGACTCTAATGTCTGCAATCTTACCTTGACATTAGAATTAAACTCGAACTTGATTTCTCTCAAGATTTTGATCATTTAAACAAGTTATAAACTGAAACACTTAATCAAAATCATTAGTAACTTCATGAGTTATACTCAAATAGTTTTGTTTATCATCAAAATTAATAATTGGTCAACAATCTCCCTTTTTTATGATGACAAAAACTTTGAGTATATGCATTAGAATTTATAAGCATTATAAATTTATCAAGACTTTAATTTGTTCAATTTAAGAAATAAACCACAGTTTCAAGATAAGCAAAATTGATCAACATGAACTGATATATATATATATATATATATATATATATATATATATATTACGCTCTCCCCCTGCATAATGTAACTCCCCCTTTCTCTATGCATATTTCTTTTATGTATTCTCATTGTATCTCTATGATACCATTTATTCTTTCTCTTATGCATATACAATACTTCTTTCTTCCCTTTTTTGTTATAATAAAAAGGTAAAAAAATAATTATATAAAGAATTTTAAAGTGATGTTCAGATTCAGAATAATTGAAGAAAAGAGTAAATATCCTAAGACTTTCATTCATTGCAACCATCATTGTATCAATCATTCAAACATTTTTTATTACATCAAAACATTACATTACATCATATACCAAGATACAAAGGAGTAAATATCCTAAGTACAAGCTATCAACATAATATAAAAGCTAAATTTGATTTGACAGAAACTTAAGGGCTAAATGGGATTTGACTTGAGTTGGCTTGGGTAGGCATCAATATAGGAAGTAGAAGGTCAATCAAGTGTGTTTGTAGACAATTCTCTTCAAATGACCTATTAACTCCATAATCTCATCTTTCTGTGATTTCTTGAAGCCTTCAAGACACTCCTCAATCTGTGTAATAGCAAAGTCTATATTCCTTCTTAGTTGTCCAGTGGCATCAAGATAAGCTCTAGATCCATCTGCGATCCCTTCCAGCCTTTCAAAAATCTTGCGAAGCTCAGTGGATAGGGTATCCACAGATATGTCGAAAGAAGATGCAATCACATCAAGCTTAGGAGAGAGCTGCCTCATCTCATCTCTCATCTCTGAATCATGCTCAGTCAATAAGGCCCTGAGCTGATCAAGCTACCTCTCTGAAAAGCCTGCAGACTCAGCCAACAAACCCGATGCCACCTGAGGGGGTGAAGAAGTGCTCAGTCCAGCAACAGATGGTCCCGCAAATGATGGCCCAGGGACATCCTCATCTCTTGCCTCCTCAACTCTGGCTTCATGTCCTCTCCTTTGCCACTGGCCATTAACTTTCTTGAAGCCCATTCTATGAATAGTGGAGATGCTAGTAGTCAGTATATCTGAGATTTCTTTGCAATTCTTTCTCCATTATCTTTACACCTTGGCTTCTGAATACCAGTGTGAGAACCATACCATATGGCAGTGTAGATCTTTTCTTTGTAGCTGCCTCTGCCATATAACCAATCATCATCCCGGCTAAATTTACTGGTTGACCAGTGATGATACAGTCCATCAGTAGAATGTCTCTCCGAGACATACTCAACCTTCCAATCTTAGGAAACAAGATTCTCCCACAAATATTATGAAGTAATCTGAGTTCCAGGTTGAGTTGATTTGCCATTACCTCTTCAAACTCAGAAACTTCTCTCCCAAGCATCCTAGACAGGGCTCCACCTCTGTCATCATGCTAACATGCAGTCAAACCAACAGTGGGCATCTCCAGAAGATTCCCTAGTGACTCTGTAGTGATTACCACTTTGGTTCCACGCACAAAACTCACAAGACCTCCTTCCCTCTACATAAATCACTATAGAATTCCTTCACGAGGGCAGGGTAGGTCGGAACATCTAGTGAACAAATCTTCTCCCAACCCATTTCTTTTTTTTTTTCCCTATAGAAAAACCTTCCGACTCAAATAAATTAAAATCTACCTTTCTTCCCGTAGTGATAACCTTCCCGGCCAACAAGTCTACGCGGGTGGAAGATGGAGAAGCCTCAGAGTAGAAGAAGTGGAAGATGAAGAACTGGAAGAAGATTGCCTCTCGGTTCTTCGAACGGAACGTCTTCTGGTGGGAACGGCCGCACCAAACATAGATCCTCGCCTTTTGGAGCCATGGAGGTCAATGGAGGTTGGAATCAAAGATTTTGAAGAGTTTGGAAAAGTTTGGAATGCTTTGGAGAAGGATTTGAAAGGGATTGAAGAGGGATTGGGTCATTTGAAGTGTCGACTATGCCCTAATAAAGTGACGATTTTTCACTTAGAGTCGACTCCCGCAAAGTGGGGTGTCGGCTCCGAACAAAAAATCAGTTAGCACTCGAATTAGAGTCAGCTTTGCAGAAGCCGGAGTCGGCTCAATGAGCAGACAGAAAACTCTAAAGGTAAGGTGTCGACTCCACAATAGTTTCAGTGAAAAAAATGAATTTCAAGGATATGAACTAATCAAATTGATAATCAAAATCTAAATAACTTCTCCTTAATAATTAGGAAATCAATGAATCAAATTTCTAGATAAATTTCCTAATAAAGTGTAAAAGATTTTCAAGAAATCTACCGGAATTTAGATAGTTATCCTTGAGAGTTTCAGAAAATCATTCTAAAGGATTACAAACTCCTAATTCTCCTCTAAGATAAAAAAATCTCTCCTCACTCAAAGGTTTGGTAAAAATATCAGCCAATTGATCATCAGTGTTCATATAATCAAGACAAATATCATTATTAGCTACATGTTCTCTAATAAAGTGATGTCTAATTTCTATGTGTTTAGTTCTAGAATGTTGAACTGGATTCTTAGTTAGATTGATTGCACTAGTATTATCACATCTAATAGGAATTTTATCAAGTGTGATGCCATAATCTTCAAGTTGTCGCTTAATCCAAAGGATTTGAGCACAGCAACTTCAGCTGCAACATACTTGCCTCAGCAGTGGATAGAGCAACCGAATTTTGCTTCTTGCTAAACCAAGAGATTAATCCTAAAAATTGGCATGCACCACTTATACTTTTTCTATCTAATTTACATCCAGCATAATCAGAGTTAGAATAAGCAATCAAATTAAGTGTTGAGTCTCTAGAATACCATATTCCTATATTTTTAGTTTCATTTAAATATCTAAAGATTCTTTTAACAGCAATAAAATGTGATTCTTTAGGTTCAGATTGATATCTTGCACATAAAAACAGCAAACATGATATCAGGTCTTCTTACAGTTAAGTAAAGTAGAGATCCGATCATACCTCGATAATGTTTTTGATCTACTTTCTTACCATCTTCATCTTTGTCCAGTTTGCATGAAGGACTCATTGGCGTGCCAAGAGGTTTAGCAGATTCCATATCAAACTTCTTAAGTATTTCCTTCGTGTACTTTGCTTGGTTGATAAAAATTTCAGCTTTCTCTTGTCTAATTTGAAGTCCAAGAAGAAGTTAAGTTCTCCCATCATGCTCATCTCGAATTC
>UESW01001988.1:183136-202433 GCA_900491605.1 Calamus simplicifolius | reverse complement strand
GGGGATGAATTGGGTCTTTTAAAATTTAAACACTTTTGAAGAAAAACCCCAAACTTAAAATAAATCACGGATATGCAACAATTAAAACAGAATATGCAATGAGGAGATGAAGAGGAAGAGATAAAGAGTCAAGCACTGCAAATACAGAAAATTTTATAGTGGATCGCGTGTACCTACACCTACGTCCACTCCCAAGTACCTCTTAGGTCCACACTATAATCAACCTTGATTATAGCAGAGTTGTTTTACAAGATCACAACTCAAATTTATTGTTTTTCTGGGCGCACAACGAACCTAGCTGGTTTTTAAGGTTCACCAGCACAAAAACCTTACACACAAACAACTGCTTGCACAAGGCAATCTGCCTCAAACTGATTCAATCACCTGATTTGACTCAGTCCACAAGAAGAATAAGAATATTTGATACAACAACTGCTCCTTAAATGAGCAAATAAGATAGTTAACTATTCAAACAAAGAGATAGAAATAAAAGCCTGATTTGTAGATCTCTGTGGCTTGATTCTTCTCCTCTTTCTTACTTTTGAATGGATCTTCCTTGAGTATTCTCTTGAAGCTCGGAAGAAACAGATGAAGAACAGGAATTAGGGCTTGCTTGTTTGCTTCTTCAAACTTAGAAATCTCTTCAAAATGAAAGTGTGAAGACTAGGGATTTCTCTCTTTTCTTTCAAGGAATCAGTACGATTTTTCCTTGATTTTCCCTCTGATTTTTTTCTCAGATTTTTTTCTTCTTTTTCTTCTCTATTTTTCTTGTTTTTCTCTCTCTAAACGGTCACATCCATCATCCTTTTATAGATCCTTCCAATACTAAGAATAGATGAAAACTATCCGTTAGAATCAAATGGAAGAAAAGTTAGGAACAAATAAGGTAATAGCCGTTGAGATTTAAAGTAAAAAGTAGGTTTAGAGACGTTCTACCACATCTGAAAGTCATTCTGACAAACTGGAGTCGACTCTGACTTTCCTGGGGTCGACCCTAACTTAAAAATCCCCAAACAGCCCGATTTGGAGTCTGCTCTAACTTTTCTGGGGTCGATACATTTCTTCTGGAGTCGGCTCTAACTCCTCAGGTGTCGACTCTAATTTAAGACCCGAAAAAACCATCTTTCTATTTTCTGTTGGAGTCGACTCTACAGGTTCCAAGTGTCGACTCTAGTTCGTGCCGTTTTTCGGAGTTGACTCTGTGATTCTAGGTGTCGACTAATGTCTGCAATCTTACCTTGACATTAGAATTAAACTCCGAACTTGATTTCTCTTGAGATTTGATCATTTAAACAAGTTATAAACTGAAACACTTAATCAAAATTATTAGTAACTTCATGAGTTATACTCAAATAGTTTTGTTTATCATCAAAATTAATAATTGGGTCAACAGATCTGGGTCAATACTGAGATCAACTCTGGGGTCGGTGCCGAGGCCGACTCTGGAGTCGGTGCTGAGGCCGACACTGGAGTCAGTAGGAGCCACGTAGGTGCCAAGGCCGATACTAGAGTCGATCGTGGGCCACATGGGCACCGAGGCCAACTCTGGAGTTGGTGTCACGAGCCTTTTGAAACCAGTAGGGGTGACTCGGGAGTCGTTGAGACCAAGCCCGAGAGCCTTTTGAACACCGGAGGGATGACTCGGGAGTCGTTGAGACCAAGCCGAGAGCTTTTGACATCTATCTCGCGGAGCTGATTCGATGAGAGGAAGGAATACTCAGACTTATTTTTATTTTAATCGGTTGAATGTGTACATTACTAATAGTACCGACGGAGGTTATCTGCATTTCAGGTGTGGGAGAGTGATTTTCTATCTAGTCATTCGATCCGGTATGCTCCGCGATGAAGTGTCTTGGTGATTCGATAGGGCCCCTCCTAGTTTGGGGATAGTTTGCCCCCTTCGTAGACTTTGAGACTTCAGCTCGCCTGAGGACCAAGTCTCCAAAGAGAAATGCCTTGGAGTGGACACGAGCATTGTAATACTTCGCAGCTCTTTGATGGTAGGCAGCCATCTTGAGCTCGGTCACGTGCCTCCTGGATGAAGTTGATGTTGGCCCTTAGCTGAGTAGGGTTGTTCTCCTCGTCATATGACTCCACTCGAGGGCTGAGAATGCCGATTTCCATGGGAATGATCGCCTCCAACCAAAATATGAGGCTGAAGGGGGTCTCTCCGGTGGGGGTCCTTGGCGTTGTGTGATATGCCCACAGTACATTTGGGATCTCATCCACCCATCTTTCTTTAAACTCATCTAACCATGTTCTGAGCCCCTAAAGAATGATCCGGTTCATAACTTTGGCCGCTCCATTTGTCTACGGATGGTCGACGAAAGAAAACCGCTTGCAGATACCAGCTCGGTGCAAAACTCTTTGAAAGGGATATTGTTGAACTGCTGGCCATTGTCGATGATGAGGGTGTGAGGTAGCCTAAACCTATAGATGATGGACTTTCAGAAAAAAGATCTCATCTTACTCTCGGTGATCTTTGCCAGCGCTTTGACTTTAACCCACTTAGTGAAGTGGTCGATGGCGACGAGCAAGAACTTTCACTAATCGAAGGCCGAGGGGGATGGTCTCAGGATATCCATCCCCCACTAGGCAAAGGGCTATGCGGCGGAGAGAGGACTCAACTGAAAGGCTGGCTGCCACTGGATGTGAGCATGTTGCTGGCAGCTATCGCACTTCTAAACCAACTCGACGGCATTCTCCTGCATAGTAAGCCAGTAGTACCGCTGGCATAGGGCTTTGTATGCTAGCGCTCTGCCCCCCAGATAGTTCTCATAGATACCTTCATGAATATCACGGAAGATGTAGTTGGCATCCACAGGGCCGACGCCTTGAGAAGAGGATAAGAAAATGACCTTCGATATAGTCGCCCGTCCAACACCAGAAACTTGGAGGCTCTCCACTTGAGTAGTTTGGCCTCCATATGATCAGCAGGAAGGGTGCTATCGATGAGATAACGAATGTAGGCGTTCATCCACGTAGGTTCCTGGATGACTGGCAGAGTTTCCTCTACTACATCGATGATTGGGACCTCCAAATGCTCCATGTAGGTTCTCCCAGGGCCCCATTTACTGAGGTGGCTAACCGAGATAAAGCATCGGCCCTGGTATTTTCGTCCCTTGGATGTAGCTAATGCTAAAGTGAGAAAAAAATAAGGTATGTGATTAGACCTTACTCAGGTATTGGGACATGGTGGGGTCCTGGGCTTCCTACTCTCTGGTGATTTTTTTGGAGATGATCTGAGAGTCGGTGAAGGCTCTGAGGTGCTTGACTTCAAGCTCCCTCGCGAGTTTTATTCCCGCCAGCAAGGCCTCGTACTCAGCTTGGTTATTCATAGCTTTGAAGAGAAACTGAAGGGCATACTCCACCACCATCCCCTCGGGGTTTGCAAGGATGAGGCTCACTTTGCTTTCTTGGAAGTTTAATGTACCATCCACATGGAGAATTCAGTCCTCTCCTGCCTCTTTGGACACAGCGTATGAGGGTGTCATATGGGGCTCTTCTGACTACTCTCCGGTCCAAGTGCACTCGGTCAGGAAGTCCACCAAGACTTAGGACTTCATAAAAAATCTTGATTAGAATGATAGATCAAATTCTCCCAGCTTGACTGCCCACTTAGCCAGCCGACCGAAGGTGTCAGGGCGGGACAACATTGCCATGAGAGGTTTGTTCGTAGCACCATGATCGGATGACTTGGAAGTAAGGCCTGAGACATTGAGCGAAGACTATTAGTACAAAATAATCTTTTCGATTTTAGAATACCTGGTCTCCGCATCATAAAGTACTTTGCTGGTGTAGTAGATTGGCCTTTGCGCTTCGTTGGGATCCATGCGGACAAGGATGAAGCTGAGTGCCTCTGGGAAGGCAGCGAGATAAAGGAAGATATCCTCCCCTTCTATCGGCTTCGACAGTAGTGGCAGGGTAGACAAAAACTCTTTTAGCCCCTTGAAAGCTTTCTGATACTCCTCTGTCCACTCAAAATCGTTTATCTTCTGCAACACCTTGAAGAAGGGCAGACATCACTCAGCCAACTTCGACAGGAATCGGCTCAGGGCAGCCATGCTCCCGATGAGCCGTTGCATCTCCTTTTTGTTGGCTGGTGATCTCATATCGAGGATGGCCCAAATCTTCTCTGGGTTCACCTCGATCCCTTGCTGGGTTACCAAGAACTCAGAAACTTGCCCATCGTGACCCCGAATGCACATTTGCGGGAGTTCAGTCTTATCTGGTAGCAGCAAAGGTTGTCGAAGGTTTCTCTTAAGTCAGCAACATGATTGGTGGTGCGGATGCTTTTGGTTAATATATCATCCATGTACACCTCCATGTTATGTCTGATTTGGTTTTCGAAAACCTTGTTCATCAGCCTCTGGTATGTGACCCCTGAATTTTTAGGTCTAAAAGGCATTACCTTATAGCAGTAGATGCCTTTCTCGATCACAAAGGAAGTAGCCTCCTCATCCTCTCGGGCCATCCTTGTCTAATTGTACCCCTAAAAAGGCATCCATAAAACTGAGAAGCTCGTGGCCGGATGTGGCATCTACCAACTGGTCGATCTAGACAGTGGAAAGCTATCTTCGAGGCATGCCTTATTGAGGTCAGTGAAGTTGATGCAAATCTTTCATCTCCCATTGGCCTTGTGGATCATCACAACGTTGGTCAACCAGTTCGGATAGTATGTCTCTCGGATATAGCTAGCGGCGATTAGTTTGCTAACTTCTTCATCGATGGCCCTTTGCCGCTCGAGGGCAAAACTCCTCTTCTTTTGTCAAACTAGCAGGCACTTTGGATCAATGTTGAGTTATAGGTGATCACCTCTGAGGGCATGCCTGGCATGTCTAATGCTGACCAGGAGAATACATCTGAATTAGCCTACAGGAAGCAAGAAGTTGGTCTCTTGCCTTCGTGGGAAGGAGTGCGCCGATTTGAACCGTCTTCGTTGGGTCCTCCCCTAGGGGAAAGGTTAGTAAGTGCTCGGCTGGCTCTTTCCTCTTTTTGGATTCTCTAAAGTCGAGCAGCTCTGGAACCGATGGAGTAACCGTCTCTTAAGGACTGGGAGCCGTGTGGTAATAGAGTGACACTGGACTCCACTCCCTGCGCATCTCCCTGACTCCTCCACTGGTGGGGAATCTGACGAGGAGGCGCTTAGTGAAGATGATGACATCCAAGAGGTTTAAACCAGGTTGTCTGAGTATGGCATTATAGGCTAGGGGCACTCAGACAACTAGAAACCTCATGAGAATCATACTTTGACATGGTGGCATCACTGCCATAATCGGAAGGGTGATCTCTCCTTCCACCTTTACAGCATCTCCAGTAAAACCAACCAAGGGTGTAGTCATGGGTCGAAGGGAGTTGAAAGATATGTTCATCTGAACAAAAGCATCATAAGTGAGAATGTCAGCCGAACTTTCACTATCGATGAGAATCCTCTTTATAGGATGCTTAGCGATTGTCATAGATATGGCAACGCTATCATCATTAAGATTATCTACCCACACTAGGTCTCTTTTAGAGAACATGATTATAGTTTCTATTCCCTCATCCCCTCGCGGCATTTTGGAAGTACCGCCTGCCTTCCAAGAAATCATGGCCACGATCTTCTCGGTCGGGGCATTGTCGATGTTGACCAGGGTTGTCGGAGGTGCCACCCGACCCGGAGCAGTCAGGTTTCCTTTCTGGACAAACTTTTCAAGGTAGCATCGCTGGATGAGCTCCTCGATCGCCTCGCTTCAGATGACGACAGTCCTCCGTATTGTGGCCATGGTCCCGATGGAAGCGGTAGTAGAAGTTCTTATTGCGAGGAGCTCCTGGCTTCAGGGAAGCAGGACATCGAAGGTATAGTTTGCCCTCGATCTCCATTAGGATGTGGGATCTCGAGGCGAGATGCTCCTCCTTGGGGGTGAAGCTCCGGGGCCGATTATCTGATCATCGTGGAGGCTTAGGCTTCTTGGAACGAGGTCCGCTTGGCTCCATGCGGACCTGTCTTTTGCTGGATCCTCCATCAACCTCCCTCCGGATGGAATCGGCCTCGTCAGCGCGGATGTACTTCTGTGCGTGACTCAGAAGTTTGGCGTATGAACTAGGGGGTTTCTTGTTGAGGGAGTAGATGAAGCGAGAGGGCAGAGCCCTCGCTTCAGGGACAGGGTGGCCATAGAGTCATCGAGGTGGTAGACCTTGAGGGCGGGCGCCTTGAATCGAGCCACGAAGTAGGTGTTTTCACTTTGTAGGTGTTTCTCAAACTAGGATTCTGCAAAAAAGTTCTCGGAGGCCGATTGTTCCAGCGGGGAACCTTCGGCGCTTAAGTGAACGATCTTGAAAAATAGTAGTGTATCTCTTTTTTGGAGTTAGTTCCGAACTTGAAAAGGTTGAAGTCTTCTCTCATTATGAGTGAAGGTTCTTATACCTGGTCGAAAGTCCCTCTTATCCCTTTTTGGATAGTTGTTGATCCCGAAACATATGCTTTGACATGGGACAAGCGGTGAGGCCAGCAATGACAGGGAGTGTCCACCTCATGGCCTGTCAGAACTGGGAGGCCATCTCTTTGTCTGATATAGGCGGCTACAGTCAATTGGTGGGCTAAGTCTTGTCAAGCACAGTGCTGCAAATGGTTAGTAGGCCAGGTTTGTTAGGCATGCACCATAGTCGGTAGGTGGGCCACGTGGGGCCGCGGGTGGTAGTGGGCCATGAGGGACTGCAGGTGGCGGGTGGATCACATGGGACTATAGGTGGTAGGTGGGCCACATGACGGTTGCAGTCGGTAGTGGGCCATGTGAGCACTGAGACCGATGCTAGAGTCGGTATCGGGACGATATGGAGTCGGTGCTGAGGCCGACTCTAGAGTCGATATTAAGGCCGATGCTGGAGTCGGTATTGGGGCCAACGCTGGAGTGGTACTGAGGCCGACGCTGGAGTTGATGCCGAGGCTGACTTTGGAGTCGGTGCTGAGACTGAGGCTGGGGTGACACATTGGACTATAACAAATGATTTTAGTTGTCTGATTTTAGCTTTGTTAGTCAGCCTCATCCGTTAACTGTAATGTGGCTGGATCAGCCACATCAGGTACTACATGGGAAGGCGGGGGTGAATGGGGAGGGGGAATGTGGAAGCGATAGTGGTGGTATTCGCTCACTTGGCTCTCGAGCAAAGATAGGCATCTCAAGTCGTATATGCATCTTTATTGGTCTCTCGAGTGGATTTGCCTCGTATGCATGCTGATTTCCTCACCCTGTAAGCCCTAAACCTTGTATTTTGGGTTCACTATTGGTTACATCCTTGCTTTTATATATATATATTGGAATTGTTGGAACCTGATTGTTCCGTTGGAAAAGTAGAAAAGCATTAAAAGGTTTTTATGTATAATCATGGCTCTATGGAGTATTTATGTAATAAAGTTGCAAACTTTAACCTGTCCATAATCAATGGCTTAGTCAAAATGCAATGATTTACCCAAAGCAACTCTAGGAAAAATACAAGCTTATTATGAAATCTAAAATGCCTTACCTTATTGGCAGGACAATATAAGGACATAAACTGGGGATCCATTGTTGTAATGCCTCTCCCAATAGTCCCATATCGAGAAATTGATAGTTGGTTGTATGGTTTATAACCAGTTAAAAAAGATGGACAAGTACTAATTGGATCTCTTTGGGGCTGTTATGACCCAAGTTGGTGTGGACCTTGTCCATCTTGCTTTCTTGTAACAAATGGGTTCATGGATGCTGCGGGCCCAGGGCCCAAATCGTTATAATATGGTATCAAAGCCACGCACCAGCCAAAAGTGTAAGAGCTAAGTGCCATACAGGGCAAAGTGCTACATTGATGGAAGCCACCTCTTGAACCTATGGGGGCCACAGGATAGTGCTACATTGATGAGAGCCACCTTTTGAACCTATGGGGGCCATCTCTAGAATCCTGCCTGCCTGATGGTTGCGATTATGTACCCCTAGCGACGAGAACGTCGTCTCTGTAAGCGGGTAGATTGTAATGCCCCTTCCAATAGTCTCATATCGGGGAATTGGGAGTTGGTTGTATGGTTTATAATTAGTTAAGAAAGATGGATAGTACCAATTGGATCCCTTTCGGACTGTGATGGCCCAAGTTGGTGTGGACCTTATCCGTCTTGATTTCGTGTAACGAAATAGGTTCGTGGGTGCTGCAGGCCCAGGACCCAAGTCGTTACAATTATTCATTGACATTAATCATGAAATTTTTCTAAATCATTAAAAAAAGAAATAAACACATGCTTTCATCTAATTCCTTGTTGGAAATTCTATTTTCATTTAACTGATCTCAGAAAGTGAAACCAGAACATAATTTTGTTCTTTTTTGAATTTAATCTCTTTTGTGAATATATTTGTATCATTACTCAATGGATTGCACCAGATTCCAACAATCTCTCTCAACAGATTACAATAGCCTCTCTGTTTCTCTATTTTGAATTAATTTAAATGATTGTGCATCTTGTAACAACCTCTCAATCTCTCTATCTATACGCTATTCAAAATAGCTATACCTTAGAATTAGGAAGCAGTTTTAACTGCTCTAGATTTTAGGATTCTGCAACAAACATTTTTTATCATGTTATTTGTATTTAACTGATGCAAAATGGAGAAGCAAAATAGAGAGTTGATTTCATCAATCTGATATGGTATCAGAGCTCTAAACTGATCCATCTTTCATTTATCATTTCTTTCTCGTGTATGTCAGCACTCATGGCTAACCCTGCAACTATTCTCAATACCAATGCAGCAACCAGACTCTCATCAGCATCAATGTTGCTGCTCAAGCTCCTCTCAAACTCAACTCTAGCAATTACCTCTCTTGGAAAGTTTCAAACCTTATTTATTGGCTATGACCTTCTTGGCTATATTGATGGCTCAAAACCTTGTCCCTCAGCTACTGTGACATAAGCCAATATTACCAAACAAAATCCCCATTACATTTTATGGATCCGGCAAGATCAACTGATTCTCAATGCTATTATTGGCTCCATTTCACCCACCATTATTCCCTTCATAGCTCAAGCCACTACATCTAGCCAAGCCTGGACCATTCTTGCCAACACATATGCAAAACCATCTCGTGGCCGCATACTGAGTTTATGCAAACTATCAAAACTCAAACAAATGACCTTTCTCTTCTTGGCACTTCCCTTGATGACGAAGAAATCATGGACAAAATCCTAGATGGTCTTGGTGATGAGTACAAAGAATTAGTTCGTGCTGTCCAGGCCAAAGATATCCCCATCACCTTTGATGAACTACACGAAAAATCCTCAATTTTAAGGCCTCTTTTCAAAGTATCCCTCTTGAGCCACATCATTTTCCTACTACAGTAAATCCCACATCCAGAACCAACAATAAAAGATGGTGTCCCTCTCAACCTCTAGGAAATACCAACACCAACTGCCACCAACCTCACAACCCCACCAACCGATTACATGCTGTAACCACTCGAAGACCCCATTCATCACAGGACTCTCGTCATCCTCCCAAGCCATATCTTGGTCACTGCCAAATTTGCAGAATTTAGGGTCACACTGCCAAAAGGTGCCCTTCATTTTGACTTGTACCAATTCATGCTTCACCCACCTCCAGCTCTCCACCACAAGGCCCACCATGGCAACCACAAGCTCATCTTGCCAATCAGTCAAACACTATGCCATATTGGATTTTGGATGTGGTGCATCACACCATGTCACCTCAGATCTGAGCAATCTATCCCTGCATGCTCCATATAATGGCACTGATGACATCATGATCGGAGATGGCTCTAATCTCCCCATCATCCACACTGGTTCTACCTCTCTCAAAACTCCTCTCCATACATTTACATTAAACAATATTCTCTGTGTTCCCTCTATGAAAAAGAACTTAATCTCCATTTCACAATTTTGCACATCTAACAATGTTTCCATTGAATTCTTACCATCAACCTTTCTTGTGAAGGAACTTCATACCGGGACCACACTACTGCAGGGACAAACTAAAGATGGTGTATATAAGTGGCCCACCTCCTCCCCTTTGATGCCTTCTCCACAATAAGACCACATCCGTCACCTGGCATCATCACTTGGGACATCCTGCATTTTTCATTCTCAAATATACTGTTACCAGCAATCATCTAGGCTTATCTTCCATTTTATCTTCTGATTTCTCATGTAATGCTTGTCTCTGTAATAAAAGCCACAAGTTGTCATTCTCCAACTCTAAATTGTCACTACTAGACCACTTGAAATCATATTCTCCGATGTGTGGACCTCTCCAATTTACTCACATAATGGCTTTAAATATTATGTCATCTTCATTGATCATTTCACTAAATATATATGGTTTTACCCCTCAAAAACAAATCCGACGTTAAAGAGGTTTTCATCCGATTCAAAGCCATTGTAGAAAAACATTTCAGATTCACCATTACCACCCTCTACTCTAATAATGGTGGTGAATATTTTTCTAGCCAACTTTCTTTCCACCAATGGTATCTCTCTCATCTCACCACACCCTCTCACACACCTGAACACAATGATTACTCTGAAAGATGGCACCTTCACATTGTTAAAATCGGTCTAGCACTCCTCACTCATGCCTCTTTACCACTCCCCTACTGGACCTATGCCTTTGCTACAGCCGTATATCTCATTAACAGAATGCCCACACCCACTTTAAATCTATCATCATCATACCACCAAATCTTTCAATCAGCCCCAAACTACTCTAAATTAAAGGTCTTCGGCTGCCTATGCTACCCTTGGCTTCGACCTTACACCTCCCACAAACTTGAATCTCGGTCCAAGCCATATGTTTTTCTTGGGTACTCTCTCACTCGAAGTGTCTACTACTGCCTTGATCCTTCAACCTCAAAAATCTATGTCTCCAGACATGTCAAATTTGTTGAGTCTCACTTTTCCTACTCTTCCCTCTCTTGTTCACCCTTAACTCCAAAGTCAAACCCCATAAACACTTGGATTCCTCCACCACTTACAACTATATCACCCACTCTACAACCGTCACTCACTACTCCCTCTAAAGTCTACACTCCTCAACAACCCCAAAGTGCAGCTCCCATATACACTCCAATTGAGCTGCCATCCACAAGTGCAACCAAAGACATCCCCACACCCTCACCTATCTTGACATCCTCAACCCCTCCAAGTCCACCACCACCTATCACTCCCCAAAACACACCACCTCCTACCCACTCAATGATCACCCGAGCCAAGAATAACATTCATAAACCCATCACAAAAATGAATCTTCATACCCAACTCTCCAGCGCCATTGACCTTGAACCAACCATAGTGACTAAAGCACTTCTAGATCCCAAGTGGCGTCAAGCCATGTTTAATGAGCATGATGCCTTGTTCGAAATGGAACCTGGGAACTTGTTCCACCTGATCCTACACAAAATGTCGTTGGTTGTAAATGGATTTTCAGAATCAAACGTAACTTAGATGACTCTATTGACAGGTTCAAAGCATGTTTGGTTGCAAAGGGATTTCATCAAAGACCGAATGTCGACTATCTTGACACATTTAGCCCGGTAGTAAAACCAACAACCGTGCATGTTGTCCTCAGCCTAGCTGTATCTTGGGGTTGGTCCTTATGCTAACTTGATATCAACAATGCCTTCCTCCAAGGCCATCTCTCCGAGACTGTCCACATGCAACAACCCCCAGGTTTTGTTGATCAAGATTATCCATCCTATGTCTGCAAACTTCGAAAAGCAATCTACGGCCTAAAACAGGCACCTAGAGCATGGTACCATGAACTTCGCATATTTCTTCTTTACTCTGGTTTCAAGAACTCTCATGCAGATACATCCTTATTTGTTCTCTCTACTGCTGGACAGCAATTGTATATCTTGGTATATATGGATGACTTAATAATTACCGGCAACAACACTCAACTGATTGACTTTTTTGTTGATATTCTTGCCATCGATTTTCCATTAAGGATCTTGGCCAGCTCTCTTATTTTCTGGGAGTGGGGGTAATTCCCAATCAGCATGGTTTTTTACTATCCCAGAGGTGTTATATGTTGGATATTCTCGCCCGAACACATATGACAGATGCCAAACCTATGCTCACTCCTCTTCCAACTAGCCCACCTTTGTCAAAATTAGGTACTGCTTTACCTGATCTCACTGAGTATAAAACAATAGTTGGCAGCTTTCAATACCTATTGCTTACCAGATCAAACCTTGCATTTGCGGTTAACAAGCTCTCTTAGTACATGCATGCTCCAACAACTGACCATTGGAGCTTTGTTAAATGCCTATTATGTTATCTATGTGGTCCTATCAATGAAGGTCTTCAAATACATCGCAACTCTTCATTGAATCTTCATGCATATTCAGACGCCGACTGAGCAGGTGATAAAGATGATTTCTCCTCTACGAATACCTATATTATCTACCTTAGTCGCAATCCTATCTCATAGAGTTCTAAGAAGCAGAAAACTATTGCCTGATCTTCAACTGAAGCAGAATACAGATTAGTAGCAAACAGTGCAGTAGAACTGAACTAGTTCTGCTTTTTCTAACCGATCTTGGTGTTCAACTCCCCTGCTGGCTTGTCTTATACTGTGACATTGTTGGAGCTACCCAACTCTGCTCTAATCCAGTGTTTCACTCCATAATGAAACACGTAGCCATCGATTATCATTTCATCCGGGATTAAGTACAAAATGGAGTCCTTCGTGTTGCACATGTATCCTCAGCAAACCAACTTGCAGATGCACTCACCAAGCCTCTTCACCGTATCCGTTTTCTAGATCTCAAACCCAAGATTGGACTTCTATCTCGAGCTCCATCTTGAGGGGGCATATCATCACTCAACGGATTGCATCAGATTCCAATAACCTCTCTGTTTCTCTATTTTGAATTAATTCAAATGATTGTATAGCTTATAACAACCTCTCAATCTCTCTATCTATACGCTATTCAAAATAGCTATACCTTAGAATTAGGAAGTAGTTTTAACTGCTCTAGATTTTAGGATTCTGCAACAAATGTTTGTTATCATGTTATGTGTATTTAACTGATGCAAAATGAAGAAGCAAAATAGAATGTTGATTTCATCAATCTGATAATTTGAACTAGATAAATAATAGTTAGAGCTCAACTATCTGACAATAGTTTACAACAGTGAAAGTCAGGACATGATCATTATGGTTATATGCTAAAATAATAAAATACAGTCTTTTCGCAACTTTTAATCAAATTTTCTAACATCGAATTCGCCTGAATAAAAGAAAATCTCCTAATTTTGCATATTGACAGTTTTCGCAATTAGGTATTTTTTCCTGTTCTTTGAACTATTCTCTGCAAGTGGTCAGCATTTCTAATTAGATTTTGTCCTTGTATTCTAGCTTCTAAGTTATAATCTCCATATAATGAGGTTTCTTTAGCCTCCTATTGGCAAGGGCATTTTTATACAAGAAAATTTCATTTATGATCACAAGCTTTGGGAACGATGAATCATGGAAGGTCTAGCCCAAGGATCTTGTAGTGTGAATTTGGAGCCCCATTTTAAGCAACAAGTTTATGAGAGTCGGAATGGTTCTGAATGATTTTTTATTTACATCTAATTTCTCTATAAGTCTCTGTGATTCTTTTTCCAGTTTAGAAATCGAATCTTTGCTATTTTAAAAAGTCTATAATAAATATATCAGAAATTTTTTGAGCACATAACTTCTAGTTTTGCGGATTTTTCCCTGAGAACGCCACATCACTGGCCTTCAGTATTCTTAATGAGTTTGATATAGTGAGTAACATTATGGGGTAGCAAGTTCCATTGGATTATTTTCAAGGCATATTGCCATGGGTTTATGCAATATCTTTTGTGCAACGAAAGAAAATCTAGTGGTTAGATCCTTTCTACTGTACTCAAAGCGTTTCTTCTTGTACTTGGAATAAATTGTAGTCTTGGGTGTTCTTCACCCAGAATTTTCATCATGTAGTCATACCATCTGACCTGGACTGAATTAAGTTTTGGTCCAGCCAAATGACCTGCTTCGTGAACCTTGGCCATTTGAATCCCTAATGCCAACAAGCTCTAACAGAAATTGACATCAACTAGTTGGATTATAATTTGCTTTCATCTTTGGTGTGTTGCTGGAGAAACAGGAACTGAAGAATAGGTCATTGCTTATTGTTGCTCACGGCTTTTTCTGGAGGTTGACAAAGTTGCGTGCACAAGGTTCTTCGTGTAAATACTTTGGTGCTGGATACTATCTAATGGCGTGCTTTTCTTTTAACTTTCATTTCTGCCATCTTGTTCTTATTCTTTTGATCCCCTTTTCTAGTTGCTTCAGGGAAAATGTGTTGAACAATTCAATCTGGTACATCCATTTACTTTTGCTTGCAAATCCAATTGCTTGTTTGTACATAACACTCATAATGTGGCATGCACAATGCATGTATTTTTGGAAAAAAATAAAAATAAAAAAGAGTTATGATAGATGGGATTTGAGGAGAAAGATGGATGGGTTAGGCCCCCTGTTTTTCTCTCTCTTTTCCCTACCAAGGAGTGATGAGACTGATCTGGTTGCTTGTATAATAAATTATCTTATCAGGACTTGAAATCCCAACAACAGAATTCCTCATGCCTTTATAAATTACCTTGTTCAGTCCATGATTACCTGAAGAGCTCATATTTGAAGGCTTCAGCATGTTGAGTCTGGCTACAAAGACCTTTTCTCAAATAGTAGAAGAGATGTGAAATTGTGTGTGCATATCAATGAAATTCAAGAATGTAAAGGTTAATCGATCTGTATGTTCGTGCCTTGTAATATCTTCTGCGTATATGAACTTAGTTGCCATAAATTTCATCTGAGCTATTGATTATTGGGTTAGCATTTTATGCCCATTAAATTGCTACTCTGCTTGTTGCTGGAGCTGAAGTTGGAGATGTTGTTGTCTCTATAGAATGTCACCTCCATATTTTTTGGGCTGATTATGAGAATCAGTGATTCTGCCGGACTTTTTTTGTGCTTGTCAAGATTTTAGGAACAGAGCTTCATGCACTCCTTATTTTAGTTGCACATTATTAAATTCATGATATTCTTAATAATCATACATTATTTTAGTTGCACTCTACAGGATTTGCACATTATTAAAATCATACATTATTTTTCTTATGAAGGATCAATATCAACTTGTGAGAGACTACATATCTGGACAAATATATGATTCAAATCCTGCTAACTTTACCACTGATGTGGGCACTTGAGTTTTCCTTCATCCTATTGTTCTACAAATGTCTCACCCACCAAGAGTAGTATCATGGATGGCAAAAACCCTGACATCCAGTTTGGTTACCCTCTTTTTAAGCAGATTTGAAGCCCAGCGTGCTGGGCATTGGCAAACTTTGTCCTTCTCTGTTGTAAGGATCCTTTCAATATGTTTCATAGCTATTGCTTGATCCTACTAGAAGTGTTCATCTTACGTTTTTCCCCTCTTTTAGTTATATTGCATAGCTATGCATGCAGCACATGGGCCCATTTCTCATATTATATTCAGAAGATGATGACTGCTCCCTACCACATCTCTAGTTTTGTTCGACATCTGCAGGAGCTTGGCAGCCATGTCACCATGTCAAGGTAGTAAAATGAACTAACTCCTGTCATGTAGGTACGTCCATAACTAGTTTTTTTTTTATATATAATTACAACATGATGTTGTTCAACTGAAAATATTTAAGGGTATATCTTTTTAATTGCAGAATATAACTTGGAAGAGGAGTGAATAGAGACTAGTTGATGTGAATGCAACAGAAGCTTGAGAATGATCAATCCATGTAAACTTTCATCTGTGATTTATTATTAATTCATATTGCCAGTGTAGGCACAAGGTTTGTAGTGCATGTATGCTCATCCATTATCATCCTAACACTTCGTATGTACTGACATGAAAGTGATGTATAACACCACCAAAATATACTAAACTGATAGTTTAATGTACACGTTAAACCTTTTATTTTGAATTTCAATTGATTTTAGTTTCTTTCTAGTGGGAAGAAATGCCTTGAATTCTTATGATTTTGGGACATTTCTTTATTTTACTAAAACACGTAGACATAAATGACCAATATTAGAAGCTTGACACTGGTTCCACTAAGGTCAAGCTTTTGCCAAAATCCTAATACGCTCCTTGCTTCCATTCATTGTCATTGGAAACTAAATTTTCCACAATTCAGTATAACTAGAAGATGCCCTGACTTGATCACTCCTGTTCAAACAGTAGCTTCTAATAATGTTTTGGTTATGCTGTGTCAGACTGGTGGGGATTTACATTGCATGATTGCAATAAAAATCCATACAACCATAGGCCTTATGGATTATATGTTATTTTATATCATCCAGCCATGCTAGAGAGGTATCTTCACAGAGGTCAATGAAGTTTAAACAAATGTTGCTTAATATTGCAGCACCATGGTGATTTTGTATGATTTCCAACACCACACATTTCAAAGAAGATAGAGGTGGATGGTTTGTGGGCATTAAGGAGGAAGAGAAGGATCATAAGAGGTTATTTTGGTTTGTGTATCTTGTGTGAGTCCTTATGGTCCTGGCCCAAGGAAAAACACTAAGGCTCACCTTAGTTGTCTTAGATGAAATTGTTAATAATTTTGTGGTGTCTCAGTGTCTTTATATTTGTTTGGGAACAATAACTGCACATTGATGAGATGATAAGATATTTAAATCAATTTTTAAAAAAGAAGTTTAAGTAGTGTAGTTTTAGTGGAAATAGAAGAAATAAAACCAGCATTATGATCTTTTTCAGTGGTTGGATTTTTTTTTATTTATGAAATTTATATGATGTAATGATGGTGTTTGGGGATTTGTTAGGGAGAAGAACGGTTAAGAGAGACATCTGATCAAATAATTGCCAAATGTATGAGGTTGAGAGGTTCTTGTAATGTCTTATTTGATTATTATATACTTCTGATCCTAAAGGAACACTGCATAGGGCATCACTAAGACCAATGTTCCAGTATGGTTTACAATGTGAAGACTTGTAAGACGGCCACATGGCAGAACTTCAAAAGGTTATTTGTGGAATGAGCACATTTAGGGAAGCTTGTGAGGGATGTCAGAGCTGATCTTTGATGAGATGATATGAGCATGTGAATTGGAGATGCAAGGGGGCCCAAATGCAGTGGAGACAACACATGTAAAGATGTTATGGGCAAATGATTTGGATGGTGTATATGTTGGGGAGCGCGGAATACCTCCAAGATCACGGCTATAGCGTATATGAGTAATACAAAAATCTTTTACCGTTCTAATCTATGAGTATAAGATTATACCTTCAGACTTGAACGCTGGAACACTTGATTTGATTGCTCGACCTCAACCTTTTAGCCTTCCGCCGTATTCCCGAAATACCTTCTTCTCTCACAAGATGGTGGGATCTCTCTCGGCCGACCTAGGGTTTCTTGCTTTTCTTTTTTCTCAAAAGCGTTAACCCTAGCAACCAATTGAGAGGGTATTTATAGCTACAACAGGGACCAAATAGGCAAATATGAAAAGGACTTCCCACGTAATTAAATCTCCTAATCCTATCCCGGGTTAGGATTTAATTACGTAAATTATAATTCATTCCACTAAAGAATTATAATTGTACTCCTAATCATATTCGAATTTATATTTTCGAGCCTTAATATTAAATACTTATTATCTCCCCACGTTAAGATTACAGATATCCACCAATTAAATTTAAATACTGACAATATAATTTAATTGGCTGTTATTATCCTTGAGACTTATCCACTTAACTTATTTGACGTATCGGATTCAAAATCCACTTGCAAGATTTGATACGATCAAAACTTATAAGCTTTCTCAAGGGGATATCATCAGTCCAAATTAACAGGACGTGGATTCCTTCAACTATTAATATTCACCATATACATAATGTTATTGCCCAACCCACTGAGTTATTGACTCATATAGAATCTCACTCTATGTGTAATCAAAGCAATAATCACTACATACACGTGTCTAGAAATAGAATTCAGATTAAGAGCATAAGTAATCATAATATTCATGAGTTCTAAATTATTTTATAAAGTCAGTATAAAATAATCAACTCAACTGGGTCCTGTTCAATACACACAAAGTGTACTAGCACAAATAGTTAGAATAAACCATTCCCCGTAGTCAAGACAGACCTACTAAAATTTGTGCTACAGTTCTACTGATGGTGTGTCCAATTCCATCTAAAACTGTGAACAATAAACTTGTATTCCAAAAGAACCGATGATCTAGTCTTCTGTGTGTAAGCCGTACTCTACACACTAGATCAAATACTCTTTGTAAATACTAGACACATGCACATATATAGTAAATGGCACACATTGCTCAAAATGAATTCTCATTAAAAATGTAAAGACATAACATAAAGCATATCTTTTAGTCTATATCTCTATCAATCTCCCACTTAGACTCAAAGCAATGCTTGTACACATCTAACTCCCATGCCCTCTACATGTCTATCAAAAACTTTTGAAGTTAAACTCTTTGTAAAAGGATCTGCCAGGTTGTCCTCAGATGTAACCTTGGTCACCAGCACGTCACCTCTTTGCACGATGTCACGTATCAGGTGATACTTACGCTCAATGTGTTTAGATTTCTTATGGGTCCTGGGTTCCTTCGAATTAGCAACTGCCCCACTATTATCACAATAAAGTGTAATAGGTAATTGCACTGAAGGTATCACACTAAGATCCAAAAGAAAGTTTCTTAGCCAAACAGCCTCTTTTGCAGCTTCAGATGCAGCCACATACTCAGCTTCCATGGTAGAGTCAGCAACACAAGTCTGCTTCACACTCCTCCAGCTAATTGCTCCACCACCCAAAGTGAACACATATCCCGAGGTTGATTTCCTAGATTCATTATCTGATTGGAAGTCCGAATCTGTATATCCTATAGGCACAAGACTATCTGCTTGGTAAACTAACATATAATCTTTAGTCCTTTTCAGGTACTTAATTATATGTTTTACTGCAGTCCAATGTTCTCGCCCAGGGTTAGACTGAAATCTGCTAACCATGCCTACGGCAAAACAGATATCAGGTCTAGTACATAGCATAGCATACATTAGGCTTCCTACTGCAGAAGCATAAGGAACTGCCTTCATACTTTCTATCTCTTCAGGTGTCTTAGGACACTGATCCTTAGATAGAGAAATTCCATGCCTGAAAGGAAGAAATCCTTTCTTGGAATTATGCATACCAAAACGGGTGAGAATTTTATCGATATAAGTGGCTTGAGATAAGCATATCATCCTT
>UESW01001988.1:98136-180636 GCA_900491605.1 Calamus simplicifolius | reverse complement strand
CTGCTTGCAGACGAAGCACTTTCCCTTCTTTTTTATTTCCCCATTGGGCTGTGGGGCATGATGCTGTTTCTTTTTCTGAACCTTTTTCTTCTTCTTAGCATGAGACTTCGAAGAAGAACCTTTTTCAGTAACCATAGCAACTGCAGGCTTCATTATGAAACTCTCTGCTACCTGAAGTTCTTTAAGTAGCTCTGCCAATGAAAAATTCATTTTGTTCATGGTGTAATTTAGGCAGAACTGCTTAAAGGAATCAGGTAGGGACTGGAGAATGATATCAACTTGGGTTTCCCCATCCATCTCCGCTCCAAGGATCTCCAGTTCGTTCAGAAGGCTAATCATCTTTAGAACATGATCCCTGACAGGAGTTCCTTCAGCCATATTAGTGTTCATCAGTTCTTTCATCGCAGTCTGCCTAGCTGCACGACTCTGATCCCCAAACATTTCTTTGAGGTTGAACATCATGTCATAGGCAGAGGGCATAGATTGATGCTGATGTTGCAGAACATTTGACATAGATGCCAATATGTAACACCGCGCCATCTCATCAGCCTTAACCCACTTACGGTAAGCTTGGGACTCCTGATCTGAAGCCCCTTCACCGGGCTCTGCGGGACAGACCTGAGTGAGCACATACTTGTACCCTTCTGCAGTTAACACTATATCCAGGTTTCTTTTCCAATCAATGTAATTAGGACCAGTCAATTTGTTTTCTTTGAGTATCACAGCAAGTGGATTGAAAGAAGACATTTTAATCCTGAGAATCATTCATACATCAAATAAGATATAATGAGCAATAAACTTTAAATTCAAAATTATAAGTAGGGCCCCTCAACCACTACATAATAATAGAATTCGCCAGCAGCCTAGTACATTTTGAATAGTATGCCTCGATGGGAGGACGTCTACTACTCATCATTTATCTAGACAGATAAAACCTATTAATTTTACTATCTAGGTAAAAGGTAACATACCAAGTAAAATTAATTAGCTGGCTAACTTTGGTCATATAAATATTTGTAGTGACTCCGATGGGGAGGATACCAATATTTATACCTAAGTGTATACCATCACTCAATGCTAGATCCATTGTCCCATGGTGGATCCCTCAGATGGAGAGGTAATCCAACATTAACAACTACCAGGGATTATTCTTGGTGAGCTGGCAATCAATTTCATCCTATGGGGAGGAAAGCACTAATGCTAACACGTGA
The DNA here is from genome assembly GCA_900491605.1 of Calamus simplicifolius. Lineage (NCBI taxonomy): Eukaryota > Viridiplantae > Streptophyta > Magnoliopsida > Arecales > Arecaceae > Calamus > Calamus simplicifolius. Next base: position 179,425 of record UESW01001988.1, on the reverse strand, counting down.
AATTAACTACCTCACCAATAAACAAGTGATGGGACCATGGGATTTAAATGTGATTAATTCCCTCTCCCACTTAGTTATTTAAACAATATTTTGAGGGTTATAAAACTTGTGTTTGATTATCTTATAAACACAAACAGCAAGTGATTATCCAATTAACCATGTTCTCCTAGTTATAGACATAAGAACAAAAGGATAAACAATCAAGCAAGTATGCAACATAACCAATATAAACAAGATAAATAAAATCCCTGTTATTATGGTCAAAATTCTCCACGCAGATGAAGATCTCTGTCGCACCATGATTGCTACTTTGCTCGACGATTTGCCGCTTCGCATACGGGGGTCTGGGGGCTGGCCCCCAGCGGGGATCGAAAAAATCAGCTCCTTCCGATCCCATCGCGCTTTGAATTTTCCTTTAGAATCATGATTTGCAACGGATTTCCTTGAAATTTTATCTGCATCGGATTTCCTTATCTGCAACGGATTTCCTTGAAATCTTATCTGCAAGGATTCTGCTTAGAATCCTATCTTCATCCGATTCTAATCATATCTTCATCCGATTCTTCTTAGAATCATATCTTCATCCGATTCATCTTAGAATCATATCTTATCCGATTCATCTCAGAATCATATCCTGCAACGTGCAGCAGGTCATCTTCCTCCATGGAGCCGCACCAGATTACAAAAAATCCTATGCCTCCATATAGGAGTTCACATGCTACGTATTTACAAACACAAAGCTCTCAAAAAACCGGAGCATACATGCTATAAAATATTACAATGATCCTAGCCTCCTTAAAACCGGAGTTCACAAAACAGATCTAAGCAATATTAAATCAGAACACATACATTCATGTGACCATAATAACAGGATAGAAACCTGCAAAATAACATTAGCAGCAAGCACGATCCATCCCACGCATGCATATTCCGATTAATGGAGAACATGGCCGCATTATTCATATACAGTATCAGCCGTGGCTCTGATACCACTGTTGGGGAGCGCGGAATACCCCCAAGATCACGGCTATAGCGTATATGAGTAATACAAAAATCTTTTACCGTTCTAATCTATGAGTATAAGATTATACCTTCAGACTTGAACGCTGGAACACTTGATTTGATTGCTCGACCTCAACCTTTTAGCCTTCCGCCGTATTCCCGAAATACCTTCTTCTCTCACAAGATGGTGGGATCTCTCTCGGCCGACCTAGGGTTTCTTGCTTTTCTTTTTTCTCAAAAGCGTTAACCCTAGCAACCAATTGAGAGGGTATTTATAGGGCTACAATAGGGACCAAATAGGCAAATATGAAAAGGACTTCCCATGTAATTAAATCTCCTAATCCTATCCCGGGTTAGGATTTAATTACGTAAATTATAATTCATTCCACTAAAGAATTATAATTGTACTCCTAATCATATTCGAATTATATTTTCGAGCCTTAATATTAAATACTTATTATCTCCCCACGTTAAGATTACAGATATCCACCAATTAAATTTAAATACTGACAATATAATTTAATTGGCTGTTATTATCCTTGAGACTTATCCACTTAACTTATTTGACGTATCGGATTCAAAATCCACTTGCAAGATTTGATACGATCAAAACTTATAAGCTTTCTCAAGGGGATATTATCAGTCCAAATTAACAGGACGTGGATTCCTTCAACTATTAATATTCACCATATACATAATGTTATTGCCCAACCCACTGAGTTTATTGACTCATATAGAATCTCACTCTATGTGTAATCAAAGCAATAAACACTACATACACGTGTCTAGAAACAGAATTCAGATTAAGAGCATAAGTAATCATAATATTCATGAGTTCTAAATTATTTTATAAAGTCAGTATAAAATAATCAACTCAACTGGGTCCTGTTCAATACACACAAAGTGTACTAGCACAAATAGTTAGAATAAACCATTCCCCGTAGTCAAGACAGACCTACTAAAATTTGTGTTACAGTTCTACTGATGGTGTGTCCAATTCCATCTAAAACTGTGAACAATAAACTTGTATTCCAAAAGAACCGATGATCTAGTCTTCTGTGTGTAAGCCGTACTCTACACACTAGATCAAATACTCTTTGTGAATACTAGACACATGCACATATATATAGTAAATGACACACATTGCTCAAAATGAATTCTCATTAAAATGTAAAGACATAACATAAAGCATATCTTTTAGTCTATATCTCTATCAGTATATAGTTCATCATAGGCAAATGTTTTGGAGAAAAGCTTTACTTTCTAAATTAATTTGCTAACTAATATTTGTCTATTGTATTATTGTTTGTTTGATGAAACTATATTTGGAGCACGGATCCTCTTAACTGCATGTAATGTTTGCTTTTCTGAACTGCATGTAAACTAATTCTTAAAAAGTTTTAATGAGTGATGTTGTGTCATTTAATGGAGAAAAGGGCCATGAATCACAAGGAAAATAGCTACTCGTTGCAATCTACAAAATTTCCAAAGTGATATCAATTTTGAAGATGTGGTTATGGTGATCAATCACTGGAGATGCATCAAATAATTGAGCAGAATATTTTTTTTGGCACATGTTACACTAAATTAAATCATTACAAATTTGCTGGCATAAATGATTGCTTCATTGTTTGGTTTATGAACCAGCAATCAATACTGATAGGATTTATTTGTTTTAAGCAATTCATGTCACTAAATTAAAGCAATACAAATTTGCTGGCATAGATGATTGCTTCATTGTTTGGTTTATGAACTGGCAATCAACTCTGATAAGATTATTTGTTTTAAGCAATTTATGTCAATTCTATTGTTATGCTTAATCTGAATGTCATTAATGTATTTTGTTTTATCTTCAGCACGCTATAAGTATCATGAAGCTGATGGATGCTGTGTGTCTGAGATGCTTCTTGGAGCAATTAGAACCTATTCCCAGAGGAGGCAACTAAATGGTGAAAAAAAACACTGGTCACAAAAGGTGCATGCAACAAGATATCAGATTCAGTTTCTACTCTTCATGAAGCAGCAGTGTGCTAGCACTTGACCCAACTGCATTTCTTCTTGCCCACCTCAATGGAATCCAATGAAACTAAAGACACAGCATCTTTGCTCAACAAGCAGGTGATGGAATTGTTCCATCTACCTAGCATCAATCCCCAGGGGATTCTTGACCAAATCCTTCATGATGTGTGTTCCTGGGAACATTGAAGGTTTGAGACATAGAGCCAGTCTTATCCATCAAAGAGAAGCAGATGCATACTTCTGCCTAGAGGCAAGGCCCTTCCCAATCCTATCTGATGCATATGCCACTGAAGATTGTTGTTGGGTTGGAACTCTGATGAATTTGGTGTTAGATTAATCTTTACTTCACATGCCGAAGGAGAAGAGTCGCCCCTTTCTCCGACTGGCCTAGTATATGAAAGGCGCATCGGTTTTTCTTTTTTATGCAGAAGATGAAGGGCCACCCGGTTTTTCTTTTGTATGCAAAAGATGAAGGGCCTCTTTCTTTTACTTGGATGTTAATGGTCGGAAAGTTTAAATCATTAACATTAAGCCATTAATTATGATATGATTAACATTATGTTCCGAAAGTTTAAACCATTAACATTAAGCCATTAATTATGATACCATTAACATTAAGCCATTAATTATGATATTTGATTGAATTAAATTTTAAGCCATTAGTTTGGTATTTGATGGAAAAGCAATTGAAAGTTATCTATATAAATAATTGGTCCTAGGTTTAAAAAATCTATCAAATTATCTGCTAAGATTAAGAGAGAGAGACTAGTTATTTTTGGTCAAAATCCAATCAAACTCAAGTCTCAAGTCTATCTACTATTAAGTATTTTATATTCTAACAAATTATTTATTGACGATTCTAATAAGTTATTTATTTTAAGACCTTGCTAGCATAAATGTTAGATTAATGTGCGAAGGCGAAGAGTCACCCTTTCTCCAACTGGCCTAGTGTATGCAGAAGATGAAAGGCCATCACCGGTTTTTCTTTTGTATGTAGAAGATGAAGGGCCACCTCTCTTTCTTTTACTGGATGTTAATGTTCCAAAAGTTTAAGCCATTAATATTAAGCATATTTGATAAAATAAAATTTTAAGCCATTAATTTGGTATTTGATGGAAATACTAATTAAAAGTTATCTATATAAATAATTGATTCTCTCTCCACTTGCTACGAATGAAATAAGGTTAGGAGAGAGGAACTAGTTATTTTAGAAGAGGCTGTCAAAATCCAATCACAAGTCTATGATGAATTCCGTATCAAGTAAGTATTTTATATTCGATTTTATGTAACAAATTATTTATTGTACTGGCCAATTCGTTAACATCCTACTTATGTTATAGTTAATTTGAAAAAGCCATACTCTTGAGGTAATGAGTTCATAATGAATTGTACAAGAAAGAAGTCATCTAAAGTCATTCGCAAGGTCTTAAGTCTTGCTGCAATATTAGTCATATCAAGGACATTTGCTGCATACTTCGCGATCCATCATATTTCATGATCATAAGTTCAGCCATTAGTGTCCCTGTAAGTGACTTATCAGCTGAATGAAAATGCTCTTCTACAAGCTTAAAATATTCTTTAGCAGTTACACTTTAGTAGACTTAATGTTGTTGGCAATTGTCATTCGCATGAAACTAAGACATACCACTTGTTAGCATATAGGATATTCAATAAATAATTTGTTACATACTTTCAAGTTTTGGTAATTGGTTGTATTGTTAGCCATTAATATATATATATATATATATATATATATATATATATATATATATATGTTCCGCATCAATCTGTCAAACAATCCCACAGCCATACCCAAGCCTTTGTGAGGAAGGGACGGTAAAATTTGGTTTCTGCAACCTAGATTCCAAGCTTCAAGGAAACACCAGGAAGAACACGTATGTATTAGTGGGTTAGAAAACTGGTGATTAAGAATTTTGTCTTGAGCCAAGGAAAGAGGAATCATTTTAGGGGCATAGGCCCTCTCTTTAATTGATGTCCTTCACCTCCAGCTTTGGCATTCGATGCTCTATTAGGGCTCTCTTTAATTTATAAGGATCCATATCATCAACTAGATTGGATTATCCATCTCCTTAGCAATCAAATATATGGTTGTACGAGTCTTTAAAGAGATTTTTTAATAATATTGGTATTATTATTTAGTTATATGACATCAAGATTAAATTAGTTAGTTAGTCACCAAAGTGGCCAAACTAGTTTATATTAAGTCATATAATTTATAAAATTTTATAGAATGTTATTTTTTTAATCATAAAGATTTGTTGGTTGTTAGAAATCAAGAATTCGCCCAAAGGTGGATTGATATTCTATAACTAACAAACCTAAAGGAGGAAATCTAATATTCTCTTATCAAATATAATATGGATATCCAAAGATACTATATATATTTGATAAGATTTATTAATTACCTTAAAGTTTAAATAGTAAATAGCATTCTAATTACGATAATGGTGTGTATATATATATATATATAATTGTATTTATCCAAAGAAAATCTATAATATATATTTATGTTTAATTATCTAAATTTGAGCATTTATGTTTTGCAGTTGTTTCTCTGCATTCACATGCTTCTGTTGTTACTATCTTTAAAGGTTTGAACTTTTCTGAATGGTGTGAGCAAGTCAATTTTCATTTAGGTGTTTTGGATCTTAACTTGGCACTATTAGAAGAAAAGCTACTGACATTACTGATATGAGCAGTGAGGCAGAGAAGTTAAAACATAAAGCATGAGACAGATATAATATATTATATTTTAGTTTCATATTAATGACAATTGCCAACAACAATAAGTCTACTTTTTCAGAAAGTGTAGCTGCTAAAGAATATTTTAATCTTGTGGAAGAGCATTTTTGTTCAGCTGATAAGTCACTTGCAGGGATATTAATGGCTGAACTTATGACCATGAAATATGATGGGTCACGAAGTATGCAGCAACATGTCCTTGATATGACTAATATTGCAGCAAGACTTAAGATCCTGGGAATAACTATGGATAACTTCTTCTGGTACAATTCATTATGAACTCATTACCTCAAGAGTATGGGCCTTTTGAAATTAACTATAACACTATTAAGGATAAGTGGGATGTTAACGAATTGGCCAATAAGCTTACTCAAGAGGAAATGAGATTAAAAGTGCAAGGGGTTCATTCAATAAACCTAGTGAGTTAAGGAGCTGGTAAAGTTATCAAACCAAAATCTTTGTGGACATATGCCCTTAGAACTGCAGTATATTTATTGAATAGGATTCCTAGTAAGGTAGTTTCTAAAACTCCTTTTGAGTTATGGACTGAAAGGAAACCTATTTTAAGACACCTACATATTTGGGGTTGTTCAGCAGAAGCACGAGTGTATAATCCATGTGAATGGTGAAGTTAGTGGGAGTGCTGACAAACATATTGTGGATATCAATAAAGTAAGGGTTAATGTTTCATTACCCATAAATGTTTCTAAAACTACAATTCACGCATTATAGCTGTGAAACTTTATTTCAGGGCTTGGGGTTGTCAATACTATTACCAAGCCACTAAACATTTATTGTGATAATTCTGCGGCAATTTTTCTTTTCCAAAATGATAAATATTCCAGAGATGCTAAATATATGGAATTAAAGTATTTTACTGTCAAAGAGGAGATTCACAAACAAATAGTATACATTGAACATATTAGAATGGATTTTATGATTGCATATCCTTTAACTAAAGGTAAGTAATTTAAAAAATTCATCAAGCTATCTTTTACGAATGAAATAAAATTAAAAAAAAAAACGAGTTATTTTCAAAAGAAATCGTTAAAATTTAATCAGACTTAAGTTTCAAATCTATCTACTATTATGATAATTTTTATATTAAATAAATATTTTATATGATAAATTATTTATAAAAATTCTATATTCTTACATTTTGATGTGAATATTGACCGCTAATGATGTTTGGCTTTGATCCTGGGGCTGGAAAGGAGAGTATGAGATGAGGTACAAAGTGGAAATCTGTTCAGAAGCAATGAGTCATGCAAAAACCCTGCTTAATTTGTAGGCCCTTTTCCCCTGGCACATCGTACAGTAGTCTTGAATTGTTAATAGTATAACAGTGATCAGCTTTATACCATGGCGCCACATGAGAGGAGTTTCGGACTTTGTGCATCATAATTTGGACTGCTATTCTCGATGCATGCAAGTGCTGTCAGAGTTTCCTGAGAACCAACATCTAATAAGTTTGAAGGATCACGTGTTTCTCGACTTTACCTTTCGGCCATAGTCCTTTAGTTATTTTGATCCAATAACTTCTGTCAGCTCTTTGACCATGAGGACCTGCCATATATTTTGCTTGCCGAGGACATGATTTGCTTGTTCCACCGGCGCCTAACTTTTCTTGAACACGCTTCACACCAGTGGCAGTTCTCACTGCGAAGATACTTCTTGGGCGTAGGCAATGTGTCGAATTTTGGAGGACAGATGAAATGGGAGATTGATGTACTTCAGGATTGTCTCATTTTTTTTTTTTAAATGAATGATCACATACTGTAGAGCAATCAAATTTGATATATATATAAATAAAAGGATACGCGTCTTTTTGCTTTCAGCTACAAAATCAAAGCAATGAATCACTGAAATAACAATTAGTTAACCGAATTGCTTTCCTATCAAATTTCGACGTTGTAAGCTTAATAAAGAGTAGACCGAATGTTACAATTAAAAAATTGATTGACAAATGATCGAAAAGTCCAAGACTACAGTAATAAAATCTTCTTAATTACAAGACTACAGCGCAAGGATACGAATATATAGAAAACATACAGCTCAGTAAAAGAACAAAGGAGTCAATTTTTCTGTCACAAATATAATTTTATCAGACTCTCGAATCACAAAAGCGAATCCGATAAATCTTTGTACTTGGTATCTCATGTCTTTTTACTTGATGATGCGATTCTTAGCAACATGAGTGCCACCATCTTTGATTCGCAGGGAAATTAACGTAAGCTCAGTTTGATTCTTGAGAAAATTTTTAGTTTTTTTAAATTAATTTTTATTTTAATTTTTTTAATATCTAAAAGTACATTCGGTGAGGGAAAATAAAAATATATTTTTTATTTTTGTTATAAATAATGTGAGTTAAAAGTTGATAGAAATATCATCAAGTTCCATGCTTTTAAGCTCTCTTATCTTCTTTATTTTTCTATTTTCTTCTTTTTTAATAAAAAATAATAATAACATCAGAAAACTGTTTGCATTTTTATTTATCAAATATTTTTATAAATATTTTTCATTTTCTATGAGAATGAAAATAAAAGATAAAGTGCTTATCAAATGTAAATCTATGAATGCTACTAATACCATCATTGTGGTCCAAGCCCTGGGAACCCAATGTCGTTAGTAGATAACTTGAAGGGCCTGCTACGATAACGAGCATCCCTACCAAATCTCTACTAATCTTGCAACTTGGATTTAGAGAGGGCAGAAGAATGGAGATGTCTAAGATAAGGTTATAATATTGCCTCATTGCGAGGTTACTTGATTGCATCTCAACGGCCTCTCTTCATAAACGTGCATCCCAAATCAGACCGCCTGCGTGTTTGAACATAATATAATATATTAAAATTAAATCTAAATCTTTAATAAAAATCATCGTTATGAAGTTCAAGGATCATTCATGTTTAATCATCAAGAATTAATAAATATAAACAAAGTACCTGAATTTATATTACTTGATTGCTCTCCAGAGTCCTATGGTTAGCCTTTCAAATCAACATGTATTCTCAGAGGCTGCGTTTGGATGTCAAAAAGTTATTCCGAGAATAGGAATACGAATTTCGTAGGAATAATTTATATTTGGATGAAAATCTGGTATTCCATGTTATTTCAGTGCAATTAATGCAGTGTTATTCCAAATGATGTTTGGATGACATTGGAATAAGCATGTATTCCATAGGAATAGATGAAGAATTTTTTTGAAATTCCAAAGATACCCCTTCCAATAAAAATGGTTTATCAATTTTTATTTTTTAAATGACTTGAATAAATTATTATTATTAATAAATAAGGTAATAAATTAATTATTATTAATAAAATAATATAAGAACATACTTAATAAATTATTTATATTAATAAAAAAAAATAACATACTTAATTTATTATTTTTATTTAAATTTAAATTTATTTAATAAATTTATTTATTTAATTTATTTAAATGACATTATAAATAAATTTATTTAATTTATTTAATTTAATTCCATCGGTGCCCCTGGAATAGCTGCAGTGGGAATAGGAGCTATTCCATGGGGTACCATGGAATAAGAAATCGGAATAAGGGGGTTGACTGGAATAGAAATTTTAGTGGGACCCACGCTCCTTTTTCACCTTGTTTGGAGGAATAAGCCGGAATAAGGGCCTATTCCAGGCCTTATTCCCTATCCAAACGCAGCCAGAGAGTCCTTTATAATTTTCTTTAGCTATTCTTTTGATGATGAGATTCAGAAAAAAGGTCGTTCGTGTGATTCAGCGACCATAAACGCTATATATAGATAATCTATCATTATCTTTTGATATTTGCCATCATAAAAATAGAAATAACCCTTTATATCTCTACATATTAAAGCGTCATACCTTATCATATATATTAAATTCAAATTTGAAACCTTAGCTAATCATTTTTAATTGGGCTTAACCTTATTTGACAGTCTGAAATATATAATTATTTTATATATAAGCCTAATATTAAATTTAAAAATTTAATATAATACCCACTTGATTGGACCCAACGAACACTCTGCACGAAGTAATCATGCGAGTTCTTTTTCTTTTTGGTTGTGGCATATGATGATGACTCATGATTAGATGATTCCTAAAGTTTGCAAAGGCGTTTGTTATTATATTTTTATCACTTTTGGTTTCTGTTTTTTTCTAAGGATAGAGGCTCGTTTATTTTTTTTTTTTTTTTTTTACGAACGATCATACAACACGGGTACAAATCAGCTTATACTGATCAGAATATAAATTTATTATAAATCAAAAGGGCAGGATCCCTCTGCCTCCATCTTCAGTAACCTGAGTGATGAGCCACTAAGGATGCCACTCAATTGACCATCAAATTAGCTTCACGATAGGTATGGTGAATCTGAATTTCATGGGCCTCCTCAAAATAGCCCAAATATCATATAAGAGCGGATTGATAGGGCTTGAGAGCCATTATCCCTCCGCAACCATTGGATAATAATCATAGAGTCACCCTCAATAATAAGGCTAGAAGCATGAAGAGTCAGAACTGCATAGGAGATACCTATCCAAGCTGCATAGAGCTCAGTCATTGAGACAGAGGAGTCCAGACTACTAAAACCACCTGCCGCCAATAGGTCGCCCGATCCACGGATGATAAAAGCAAATCCGCTAGTCTACCTCGGATACTTTCGTCAAAGTTAATTTTGATAAATCCTGAAGGAGACTTCTAAGATATAAAAATCGTATGCCGGTTCGCTGTCGAAGCAGCCGGGGAACCCAGAGGCTAAAGAGACGTTTGCATTGAAATTACTACTTTATAAGCAAAATGATGAGGTTCTTGTGTTTTTTTTATTGTGCCTTACTGGCCAACATAAGAACAAACCATTTTTAAAACATCAAACACTGTTTGAAAGGTCTGGCTTAATGCACCACATCTTCGCCCCTTATCCGTAGAGGATGGCAAAATTTTCTTTTAATTCCATTTTATGGATAAAAATAAACATCATCCTCTTGAGAATTGAACCGACTCAACACAAGGACGCTTAAAATCTCCCCTAGTAGGCCAATTGTACATGAGAATAGGACACTAAAAATTTTCACAAAAAATATAGTGCTAAATATTAACACGAGAGAAACGCAGCCTCACGGTTGCCTCCCACCACCCCCGAATTATCTTTGAGCGACCGACTCCGTTCTTCCCATGGCGTTGACAGCGGATGATCATGGCAGAGCTTCTCCAGAGGTTTTGCAGCCGAAGTTGCTTTCTTTACTTAGCTGGTAAACGTTGCACGAAAAGCGAGATCCCTTGACCTCGATGAGGAAGCAAGGGTTCCATTTCTCACCGGTGCCGACTCTTGTTCGGAGTCCTAATTAGTAAAAGATTAAAATATTCTTCTGATCCTCAAACTTTCACCTAAAATTCAAAATTTATTTGATCCTTAACCTTTTAGTTATTACAGTTTGATTTTTTATATTTAAAAAATTATATTTTTATTTAAGATTGGTTAAAATTAACTTTATAAAATCAGTCCGAAGTCCGCGTGAAGAAGGAGGTTTCGTTGTATAGCTGGCATCCAGCGTAAATCTTCGCTAAATCTTTTAAAATATGAATCTATTAAAAATATATATATTATGTAGCCAATCTTATATAGTTAGAAAAAAGTTTAGATGAGTTGAGTTGAAATTAATTAAATTGATAGAATAACTAACATATTGTCTTATCAATTAATTCATCTATTCGTGTAAAGATGACATATTAGTTATTCTATCGATTTTAATTTTTTTATATAGTAGAATGTTAGTAATATATTATTTTTAAAAAAACTAAATTGTATCAACTGAAAGATTAATAATCAAAATGAATTATAATTGATCAGAACATCTTCACTCATCGATGCCTCGATCGGAGCGCTCTCCCTCGGCTCCTCCACAGGAGCCGCCTCCGCTAGAGCTGCGGAGGTTGGGACTGGCTCGCCCTGGGCCTTTCGTTGGGCTCTCTTAGTCGGCCTTACAACCTCACCGGCCTCCTCCCTCCTCTTTCGCATCGCCGCCCTTAGTTTTTCGACAGGCAACTTCATTGCTGCACAAGGAGCCAATAGTCAGAAAAGAGAAAACTAAACACGAAAGGACAAGGAAAGCAAGGTCTTGCGCTCACCAACTGCCGAAGATAGGCCGGCCTCATAGAGGTTGGCCTTGGCCAACAACTCCTTGTAGGGTTGAGTCTCGGAGGACGTCAGGTGGTCGAAGAGCTCCTGGTCCCTCTCGTCCACTGCAGGGTTTTTATTAAGGCCAACATCGGGACTCCCCAACTCATCCTCAACCCCTCTATGTGGGCAAATAAAAATCAGAATTTTCATCCCTTGACTTTGGAGGGAAGGCTAAGTGATAAGGCCCTACCGGGCCGGGAAGTGAAGATCCACCACCCGCCCTCGTTATGGTGGCGGAGTTTATAGAAGGCTCAGAACAGAGAAATCCTAGCATTCGAGTTGTGGAAAAAACAAAGAATAACGAAGGCACAGATGATCCGAATCGAGTTCGGAGTCAACTGTGCGGGACAAGTCCACACCTATCCAGCAGGTTAAGGACGATGGATGAAATGAAAGATGGAATCTACTCTTGAAGAACTCCTCGTTCAGAGCCACCTGGCCGAGCTAGTCGGAGGTCACCCTGTCTTGGGTCCAGGAGCAGACAGACAAATGTAGCTGGGAACCCTATACCTAACCCTAAGGTCTTCTACCTCCTCAGGGGTCTTGGTGGAGACCATTCCCTCCGGCCTTGCCAGATCAAAAGTGGCCACCAGAGAGGGGGTCGGACGGACTATAGGCGATAGAGCTACCCTAGGTGGGGCTACCCTAGGCGACAACACTCGAGCTGGAGGCTGCTCAGCCTTCGTCGGACGGTCACGGATGGTAACAACACCAACCGATTGGCGGTGATGGTGCACCAGCGGGACCTCCTCTTCCTCCTCCTCTGAGGACCAAAGGGGACTCACAGCGGGCCTCTTGCCCTCCCTAATGGCACGACGGTCCATGGGCTCAAGAACGAAGGAGACAAAAGAGGACTAACTTGGTGTCGAGAGGAAAAGAGCAGAAGGTTCGGACTCAGGAAAGCTCAGATCTCTGGGAGGAGGACGACAGGGAAGATGATGAAAGAGCGAAAGGCGCGCTCGGGCTGACGAGGCATCTTTATATAGAATTTTTGAATCGTCCCGCCCGAGGCGTTGCCATGCAGCCGTTTGTGATTGAGGCTAGCTCCCAGCTGTCGATAACTCCCCCTTTGCCTGAGCACAAGGAGCGAAATCCATAACCAGTGATAGGACGTGGGGAGTGGTGGCTCAATGATGGCGCCCAACTTTTTTGTTCTCAAGAAATATCCCCTCGACGCGCCCGAAATCAGCTTTACTTTTCGTGCTTCTTCTTAAATACAATGGACTTCGAAGCGACATCACCTTGGGAGGCGCGCCTTTGCCTCCAACGGTTAATGGCGCGCAAAGCCAGCAATGATGACAAATTTTTACGCTCCTTTCATTCAAGAGTTAGCAGACGCGTGGCCCCTCGAGATCAGAAGTGGGAGGGCATTTGATGTGCTGGTAGTACCACTTAGGCGTTAACGACAGATCTGGCTGACGATAGAACTCAAGACAGGTGCCCCGCTCTTTAATGGCAGCCCCATCTCTCCAAGGCAGCTCAAGGCGGTCTCACTCTTCAGCAGCGGCCCCACCTCTCCAAGGCGGCCCTCGGCAGCCCCATCTCTTTGAGGTGGCCTTCGGCGGCCCCATCTCTTCAAGGTGGCCTTCGGCGGCCCCGTTTCTCTAAGGCAGCCCTCGACAGCCCCACCTCTCCAAGGAGGCCCCTCTCTTCAGCGGCGACCCCATCTCTGCAAGGCAGCCCTCGGTGGCCTCGTTTCTCCAAGGCGGCCGTCGGCGGCCCCATCTCTCTAAGGCAGCCTTCGATGGCCCCATCTCTCCAAGGCGGCCCTTTGCGGTCCACCCTCGCCGAAACCAGTCCCAACACTGGCCGCGACACCAACCTCTATGTTAGCTCTCGGACGGACTATGGTGCCTAGTGACCCTCCGCGTGGGCTAGCCATGCTTGCCGCCTGACTCACATGCCCGATGGATCCAGGCCCACCTACCACTTGTCCCATGCGCCCGATGGGACCAGACCCACCTACCACCTATCTCATATACCCGATGGGACCAAGCCACCAACCAACTGGCCTGCGTGTTCGATAAGACCAGGCCCATCAACCGTCTCTAAACTTACGTAATCACCATGAGTAGTAGACATTTTCTTCCACGAAACTCCACGTGACTGATCCCGGACTGAAGCCAAGGGTCCATAAAAGGGTAAGAGAAATCCTTAACAAGGTAAGAAGGCCTTTCCACATATTGAAGCCATTCTAAGGATATTCTTATTACACTCTTAGCACTTAGGGAGTCTTCCATTACATGCTTCATCATCATCCCAAGTTAAAGGAATCTAGCCACGCATTGCTGACACCAGCATTCCTTCCATAATTTTTTTCTTCCAGGTCTAAATACAATAATTTAAATAAAAGAAGAATAAAAAGAGCTTTGTAAAAACTCCTCCTCCTCTAACTACTGTCTAAGGTCCTTCTTTTATAGAGCTTGTTTAGGGCTTCTCCTAGTCAAAGTTGGAGTCAATCGGGCTCAAGATCGTTTAGATATTGTGAAAAAACTCCTCAACCATCTATTCCACATCACCTGCCTTAGTTTGCATCGAGAATCATGCGAAATCATCTATTTCTTCCTTTTCGAACAAATAGAGTCCTAATTGAATGTCCTCTGCATCGTTGAACTCCAAAAATTGAGCTCTATCCATCTATAGGCTCCTTTTCTGCAACCATCCATAAAAAAATATTAATTCTTAATAAATTTAAAGTAATTAATGTTTATTTTAATGGTTAAATTGGGATAATAAATAGTCTTATCACTTTTTACAAATTAATCATTGCTAGTCCCTTAGCAATGTAATTAAAATAAAATCATATCACTAAGATTCTCTTTTGCAAAATTAAATCTAGGCTTAAGGTTGAAAGAAGCTAGCTAATATCACTAACTAAGTATTGAATTTTTGAGGAAATTCCGCAGTCAGAACTATTAAAAACTTTCTTAGAGTTCATCCGTAGATCTACAGTACTTATGTTTGTGATGGCTAACTTAGCATTTCGGTACTAGCTTGTAAGGAACAATGGTATCTTTGCTTATCACTTACTTTGATCAATTTTCTATATATCCTCAAATTAAGCACTTGACCTGAGGTAGCTTTCACACTGCATGATATTTTTTTTTTATTATTTTTTTAGCGATATCTTAACACTACCCACATTTTGATGTTGACAACAATGCTTACTTAGGCGAAGGTGCCCAGTTACTCGATGGAAAATTAAAGTTTAAACTTTCTTTTCTTAATTTCTATATATATATTTTTTATTTTTATTTTTTTATTTTTATCAAGCAGGTAGCTCTTTCCTTAAATTAAGTTTCTTTCATTGGGGTGTATATCAATTACCAATTTTTAATAATGATTGAATCTTTAATTGACCTTACAACTAATACCTAGTTTACCTCATCAGTGTGCATGTGCAATGAAACTGCTAATAGCCTTTAGATGACCTAAGTAGGCCGCTAAAAGTTTGAAAGCTAGTCTACTCCTTGGCTCGCTACAGTAATTAGCAATACTTTCTAACTCTATTACCTTTTCCTAGTCGATTTTGCTCAAGAATTTCTTTTATGGCACATGATTTATAAAAAATTTGAAATTTTCAAAAATTGCCAAGTGTTTTTTAAAATATTTTTAAAAATATTTTTCTTATCCTTCAACTTAATTCCCATTATCCTCAATGGAGTAAGAAAGAATAAAACATGAAGAAATACCACTTGGACGAGATATGCCTCGTGTAATGTTAAGAGTGACTGTGCGGAGTAGTTCTTATTCCTAAAAATAAGAATCACGAAAATTAATGTCAAAACATAAAAATTTTGGGTTGCCTCCCAAAAAGCGCTAAGTTTAACGTCTCCAGCCAGATCTCATATTTCACTTTGATTACCATTATCAAGGAGTTTGATGATCTCTTTCCTAGAGATGGCAACGATCCGGGAATGGCCCAGAGTGGTCTATATTGGTCCCTGTTCTCGTTAGAAAAAGTGTCCCCATTCCCCGTCCCGTTAAGCCGTTATAGTTAATGGGGCAGAGACGGGGATACCCGACCAAATAAATGGGTACCCACTGGGTACTCATTTATCCGTTTACATAAAAAATAAAATTATTTTATTAAATTTATAATTTATTAAAAATTAAAAAATAATTTTTTTTATGATAAGATGAGACTAATCGAGAACAACCAAATGATGATATTGATACATATAAGAGATTCTTCAAGACTTCTGGGATAAGAAAGAAGAGAACAAAAAGTGAGAAAGAAAATAACTAACAAAAGGACAATCAGAAGATGAAGATTTTCAATGCAACAACCGTAAAAAAAAGAATACATTCAAATTTTAAAGCAAAAAATAAAGAGATATCTTTCTTTAAAAAAAAAAAAGATGAGCATACCATAGAAAGAGAAAGGTATTAGAAGGCGTCGATGGGATAGCGATTGGTGAAGATAGACGATGAACTGATGGAGCTAGGTTCTCGTCTATTCAGAAGCATAATAAAGGAAGAGCAAGAGACGACTGGATGAAAGAAGGAATAGCAAGAGTCAAAATTATATATATTTTGTTTATTTATAATTTATAATTTTTAATATATTAATATATATTTAAAATTTAAATATATATTAAGATTAACAGGAACGAGGATGGGTAAACGGGGATGGGGTGAAGAATATGTTCTCGAGCCGTTTACCCGTTAAGCCATTAACGAAAAATCTCTGTTACTCGTTAAGCCATTTAGACCGAAGATTCTCCAACCTGTTAAAAATGGTACCGGCCGGATAAACGATCAAACAGAAAAAATTGCCATCCCTACTCTTTTCTTACTACTTCCTTCATGGTTGGTTTAAGTTTTCTTTGGAGCCCTCTTATAGGCTTGGTTTCTCCCTTAAGTGAATTCTATGTTGAACGATCAAGGAGCTAATTCCTTTTATGTTAGCCATGGTCCATACTAATGCTTCTTTATTCTTATTCAATAGTTTTCCTTCTTGTGAGGAGTATAGGCCAGTTGAAATAATCATAGGTAGGATTTCTGATGGACCTAGGTATGCATAGTTGAGATGCTTGGGAAGTGGTTTTAGTTCTAATTTGGGTGCTTTCTTTATTGATGGTTTGGATAATAATTTAGGTACTTTCTCTAGTAGTTCAGTTGGAGGTTTCCATCTTGATTTTTCATCAATTACAATGACCTCATTAATTTGCTTCCCATCTTGGTTTATGCAGATTTTTAGGTCAAGCTCTTTGTCACTAAGGTCAATTGGATCATAAACAATATCTTGAACATAATTTGAGTCACTCATTTGATGTGTATTGGTAAGATTGAAAATATTGAGATCAATTGACATATTCCAAAAGGAAAGTTTCATTAATCTATTTCAGTAATTAATTAGGGCATTAGCTGTGGCCAAAAATAGTCTACCTAAAATCACTGGGATGTGGCTCTTTGGGTTTGTCATTGGTTCAGTTTCTAAAATCGTAAAGTCTATCGGGTAGATAAAGTCACCAACTTTGATCAATACATCCTCTACTATTTCGTTGGGTACTTTCAAAGAGTGATCTGCTAATTATAGGATCATTTCCGTAGGCTTTAGTTCTTCTAACCCTATTGCTCATATATAGAGTATGGTAATATATTAACACTTGCCCCTAAGTCTAATAGAGCCCTATTTATGAGGGTGTTCCCCATAATGCATAAAATAGTGGGTGACCATGGATCTTTGTATTTGACTGGCATATGGTTTGATAGGTAAGAGCTCGCACTTGCTGCCAGAAAGGCTTTCTTGGACACATTGATGATCTTCTCTTCGGTACATAGATCCTTAAAGAATTTGGCATAGGCTGGGACTTGTTGGATCATGTCTAGTAAGGGGATATTCACTTTAACTTGCTTAAAGACCTCCAAAATCTTATCGAATTAGGCTGAATTTCGATTGGACTTAAGTATATTTGGGAATGGTGCTACAATCCTAATTTTTGGTTTATCTTCTTCTAACATGGGCTCAACTGATGGGTTGGGCATTACATTCGACTCTGATGCCTTAGGTGTTTTGGGCTGACCCAGCTCAATAAGTTGTTCAAGTGATGAAATTTCTAATTCTTCTTTTTCAAATGTACCCACCTGGTTATCTATTTATTTTTCAAATCTTAATGTATAAAAACACTTAGTTGGTTAATCTGGGCCCCTTGTTTTGATCCTTGGATGTTTAGATTCCTAGGGTTAGCTTTGGGCTGACTCGTTAGCTTACCCCATTCTCTTTTACTAAATGCTATGGCTAGTTGACCTATCTGGGTTTCTTGTTTTGCAATGGATTGTGTGTGTGAGTGAAGAAGTTGAGTATTCATTCTAGCCCTTTCAATGCTTGTAACATCTTCTCTTCGAAAGTATGATCAGGATTATTTGGTGGAGGTTGAGGAGCACTTGGATATTAGAAATACGACATACTTCTGAATTGGATCTCCTGATGGTTAGGCCTAATTGATGTTGCTCTGATGATAGGTTGGGGTTTCCATAAAAATTTGAGTGATTTTGCCAGCTAGGATTGTAAGTATTCAAATATAGATCATTTCCTAGTCTAAGAGCCATTCGGGTTTAGGCTTGGTGGGCTTGCTTCTGAACAAGCTTAGGAAATTGGTATGCGGCTGGACATTCACCTATAGAATGGGTCGGATTCAAACATATTATACAAACCTTATGTAATTGAGTAGATGGGGAAGAAATGTTTCCAACTTGTAGAATTTGGTCAAGTTTTTGGAATAGTTCATCAATTTTGATATAAATGTCTATAGACTGACCTATATTGTATATTCCACCTCTCTTTGGTTCTGTGGGAGGATCTTTACGGGCAGCAGAAATGTGGTGCAAGAAATTTTTACTTAGAGTTTCAAAAAGCTACCATGCCTCATGTTCATTTTATAGCATAAATGTTCCTCCATGTGAGGCATCCACTATTTGTCGGTGCCTTTCTGATAATCCATCATAAAAACATTGAACTAACTGCCATTTAGGTACTACATGGAGCAAACATTTCCTAGTTAATTCTTTTATTCTCTCTAGTATTTCGTGAAACATTTCTCCCTCTAATTGGAAAAAAACTGGTTATGACTTTTCTGATTTGAAATTATAATAGTGTCTAGTAAATTTAACCAATACTTGGCTCTATCTTTTATGAAGAAAATAAATAACTTAAGCCTAAATGCCTCATCGGAGAAATTTTGAATCTTGACAGTTGAGCAAATTTTCAAGAATTCATCTAAATGTTTGTAGGGATCTTCATTTATAAATCCATGGAAAGCTGGTAACATTTGGATTACATTGGACTTAATTTCTTATTGGATAGCCTCTATTGGGGGTAGTTGTATGCATGGTAAATATGTATATTATGAAGGGATAAAATACTCCTTTAACTGGCATGGTAGATCATTTTCGTTATTAGGGTCCATAATTCTATGTCTGTTTGCTCTAAAGGATTTTTCTATCTTAGGATCTAAGGGTACAAGATCGGGTTGTAATGATCGGCGACCAAGCATACACCCTATCGGTGTACTTTAAAGCAAACAATAATTTAGTTTTTTTTTAACTAATGTAATAGAAGAGAAAGGAGAAGATTCTAAAGAAATATCCTAAAAGATTCATAGAACTAATAGTAATGAAGAATAATTTAATTAGGCTTTAATAATTATTAGCAATCAAGTTAATAAAGATTAAACTCTCTACTCTAGGCTTAACCTAGATCTACATAGCTCCTAACTTTCAAGACCGCCTTGGAGCTCTCCAAGTCAAAAATTAACTGATCAACTAGCCAGTTAAGGGTAAGGTCAGTGGGAGTCCTCTCGTTGCTTACTAGATAACACTACAAGAAAATTTAAATATAGCGACGCCCAAATGCGTCGCTAATGCGTCGCTAAACACCCTATAGCGATACATTAGCAACACAATTGCGGCATCGCTACGATGGTCGTCGCAATCTTAATTTGTCACAATTGCGTCGCTTAACAGCGACTCTCTGCGACGCAATAAATGCGTCGCAATATATTGCAATGCAATTAAATGCATCACAATATTGCGACGCAACGTACATGCGTCGCTAATTTTAAAAATAATTTTTAAAAAATATTTACGACGAAAAACCTCGTCGCAATTGAGTCGCTAATTAATTTATTTATTTTAAAAAAAATTTAATTAGCGATGCATTAGCGACTTAAATTGCGTCGCTAATATTTCTAAATTATTATTATTAAATATTGCGATGCATTTAGTTACGTCACAATATTTAATAATAATATATTTTAGATATATTAGCGACGCAATTTCAGTCGCTAATGCATCGCTAATTAAATTTTTTAAAAATATTGCGACGCCAGGTCATTGTCGCAATATTTAATAATATATTTTTAAAAATTAGCGATGCAATTTCAGTCGCTAATCCGTCGCTAATTAATTTTTTTTTAAAAAAATAAAATATTAAAAATTAAAACGGTTAATACAATTTCATTACATTTAAATATTGATTGAAACATTCTTCACTCATATTGATCCAAACAATAATCATTCAATTTCCAAAAATAATTAATATATTAAAATTTCAAAGTTTTCATGAACAAAATAAAAAGTAAAAAAAAATACGTCAAAAATCCGCGCGATCACATGGAGGCTGGAAACCCTGCGACATGCGGCTAACCATATCCTGCAACTGATGCATCTGATCTCGCACGTCTGCAAGCTCCTGCTGATGGCCTCGCATACGCTGCTCGAACTCGTGTTCGAACTCCTGCCGAACCTCCTGACGAACGTCCTACCGAACCTCCTTCGTAATAGATCTCCGAATGTCATCTAAACGCTCGGCAGGAATATCACCAGAATATCGCGAGCTGGAGGCCTGATGGGGAAAATATGCAGAAGCTCTAGAGCCCAGACCATAGACCCTGTGGTCTCGTGGCTGGGCATCAACAGCCTCCAAAACACACGTCGACTTTCCTCTGCTGAGAGTTTGACGGGCGTCTCCCCATCAGTGGAGTCGACCTGCGATGCCTGGAAGCGAAGCATCTCGACTCGTGTCTTTGAATTATAAAATCAACAATAAATAAATCAATAAATTTCTCTAAATAAAATTTTAGAAATTAAACAATACTACATAAAGATAATTTCTTACCATAACCTCATGATCGCGTATCGACCCAGGAACCGTCTCTCCTGGTGTGTGTCGCCCTGAATAGACGAAACTCACAAGGATCTCCGCCCTCCTGCTTAGACTATAACAATAAAAAAATTGATATTAATGCAAATATTTGTAAATAACTAAATTAGTAATTAAATTATTTATGTTTTCTTACCATACGGCGTCTGTGCTCCTGAATCGAAATGGAGCCCGAAGTGTGGCGGGAGAGACCCGTGCCATGACTGCCCCTCTCGGATCGACGGTTCGTGCTGGCTGATGCGGACCTCCTGCGCCAGCCATCGGACTGCCAGGCCTGCTGCCACTCGAGCCAAATACCCTCTGGTACATGCGCAGGACGGTGACCCAATGACCTCCAACGATGAAGCATGTCGGAGTATCGGCATCCCGTAAGAGCCTCCCATGCTGCCTTAATGGCATCATGGCTGGCAGGGTCCCACGTAAACTTTTTCTGCATTAAAATAAATAGTTAGTTTTAGAATTTATTAAGATTAAGAAATTTTATATCAGAGATAAATTGTATTTAATAAGTTTACCTGAAACTTAGAAAAATAAAACTCCCTCGTGGCTGCAGATACGTGGCGCCAATCGTAGCCACTTGGATCTGCACACCTCTGAAATACGGAGCTGATGCGGCTCGATACATGATGCTGCTCAATAAATCTATTAAAAAAATGCATGTTTATAAGTAATTGACTTAAAAACATAAACATATATTTTTAATTAGTATACTTACAGCCCATGAGCATCCAGTCGAAGTACGGTGCGACCGATGGTGGAAGAACTCTCGAGGTATGTGCTGATCGGCTGGATGGTAATACCAATGCAGGATCACCGCCGACTGCTGGAGAGATCGAAGGCTGTGCGAAGTATGGAGATCCGAACTCTCTATCTCCAAAGCTCATGTGATCTGATGCAGCAGGGCTACGTTCCTGCTCACTCCGTATGTCGTCGGTAGATCTACCTATGCCCGTCATACTGAAAATACTAAAGATTCATGCAATTAAATTACGATTAATGATTGACTATGTAAAAATTTAACACTTATAAAATAAAGTTGAATTTAAAAAAACCTCTATGTTTAATCGGTGTCATTTGTTTCGTGAAATGTTGGTTCAACATCCGATGCCGTATCGGACTGCGATTCAGTTTCATTATCATCAGAAGGAAACCGAACATTTGCATCCACAATTTCTTGGACATCACCATTTGGATCAAGTGATGTTTCAGGAAATGCTTGTTATTCATAAATTCTTGTCAATTATACATATATAAGAATAGTGTTCTATATATATAACTGACTTCTTAAGATTATTATGTCCAATATAAATGTTTGTGAAGTCTAAAATATAAATCATTGAACCTGCAAAATTGTTGCTGAAAATTAAATAAAACTACAACAAGACTTTCATTCTAGCATTACATAATTTAATGCATCATTCAATTTGAAGCAGAATGTAAATAATCAAGACATAAAATTGTAAATAACTACAAATGTACATATATTATTGCATAAACAGCTTTAAAGAAACCCTAATAATATAATTAGGTCTTTTTNCTTGTCAATTATACATATATAGGAATAGTGTTCTATATATATAACTGACTTCTTAAGATTATTATGTCGAATATAAATGTTTGTGAAGACTAAAATATAAATCATTGAAACTACTAATTGTTGCTGAAAATTAAATAAAACTACAACAAGACTTTCATTCTAGCATTACATAATTTAATGCATCATTCAATTTGAAGCAGAATGTAAATAATCAAGACATAACAATTGTAAATAACTACAAATGCACATATATTATTGCATAAACAGCTTTAAAGAAACCCTAATAATAGAATTAGGTCTTTTTTAACCCTAACTAAGAGTGACAATAGTAGTCTAAAACATGTTATTGGATATAAAACATAAACATAATAATATTTTTTTATTAAATAATGATGATCATTAATAATCTAAATCATTGAATATGATGTTACTATTTCTAAACATTTTATACATAAAAAATTATAAGATTTAGATACTTTTAACCGCATTAAGTGATCAAAAAATGGATTGTTTAAATTAATAACATCAATTTTTCAACTTGATGCATAAGCTGAACATTTAATTCAAATTCTGCATCTAATGGTTAAAACATGAATGTAAAACCATTATTATGTAATTACTATTTTTTTAATGGTGGCCTGGCCACCGTGGCCAGCCACCGCCAACCATGGCCGCCAACGGGCCGGCGCCTCAGGGGTGGGGAAAAATTCTACCCCATTTTCTTTTTTTTTTTTTAACGGTGGCCTGGCCACGGTGGCCAGGCCACCGCCGGCCAAGGCCGCCGCTATGGCCGGTGCCTCAGGGGTTGGGGAAAAAATCCTACCCAATAAATTTTTTTTTAATAGGCCACGGCAGGGGTGGGGGAAAAACCCCATCCCAATATTTTTTTAAATTTATTATAGATTAGCGACGCAATTATGCGTCGCTAATCTGTTGCTAATTTATCTTTTTTTTATTTTTTGGGAAACTGAGCGATGCAAATAATTGCGTCGCTAATGAGTCGCTAATTTGGCGGAAATGACCGGCGGGAATTTTTTTTATTTTTAGGAAAAATACGTCGCTAATGCGTCATAATTTTTTTTTAATAATTATATTTGATAAAATTATTTTTTCTAAAAATAATTGCGACGCATATGGTTGCTTCACAATATTTTATTTTTAAATTTGTATAACATTTATTTAAAAAAAAAACTTTACGACGCAATAGATGCGTCGCAAAGTTAATAATTAATTTTTTTAATTTTTGTTTTATTGCGTCGCTAATGCATCGCTATTTAACGCAATTTAATTTTTTAAAACTTTGCGACACAATGATTTACGTCGTAATATTTTTATTTATAATTATATTTGATAAAAAATTATTTTTTTCTTAAAATAATTGCGACGCATATGGTTGCATCGTAATATTTTATTTTTAATTTTTTTATAACATTTATTTTTAAAAAAATATTGCGACGCAATATGTGTCGCAAAATTAAAATTTAGTTTTTTAAATTTTTTGGTTTATTGCGTCGCTAATGCGTCGCTATGTAACATAATTTAAATTTTTTTAAAAATATTTGCGACGCACATATTTGCATCGCAATATTTCTATTTAAAAATTATATTTGATAAAAATTACTTTTTCTTAAAATCATTGCGATGCATATGGTTGCGTCGCAATGTTTTATTTTCAATTTTTTTAATTTATTTTTTTAAAAAAATATTGCGACGTAAAATATGCATCGCAAAATTAATTTTTTTTAAAAAAAATTTTTGGTTTATTGCATCGCTAATGCGTCGCTATTTAACATAAATTTTTTTAAATAGTTGTGATGCACTGATTTGCGTCGTAATATTTTTATTGATATATTTGATAAAAATTATTTTTTCTTAAAATCATTGCGATTGATCCAAGCCCTAATCCCGATCGGCGATGATCGATCTCAAGCCATTGCGATCGGTCCGATAAGTGACAATCCGATGGTTGCGATCGATCCAAGACTTGATCCTGGTCAGCGACGACCGATCTTGGACCATTGCGATCGGTCCGATCGCCGATAATCCAACGGTTACGATCGATCCAAGCCCTGATCCCGATCGGCCACGACCGATCTTGGACCGTTGTGATCGGTCCGATCGCCGACGATCCGACGGTTGCGATCGATCCAAGCCTTGATCCCGATCGGCCACGACCGATCTCGGACGTGGCAATCAGTCCGATCGCGATGATCCGACGGTTGCGATCGATCCAAGCCCTGATCCCGATCGGCCATGATCGATCTCGGACCATGGCGATCGGTCCGATCCCCGACGATCTGACGGTTGCGATCGATCCAAGCCCTGATCCGATCGGCCACGACCGATCTCGGACCGTTGCGATCGGTCCGATCACCGATGATCCGACAGTTGCGATCGATCCAAGCCCTGATCCCGATCGGCCACGACCGATCTCGGACTGTGGCGATCGATCCAATCGCCGACGATCCGACGGTTGCGATCGATCTAAGCCCCGATCCCGATCGGCCACGACCGATCTTGGACCATAGCGATCGGTCCAATCGCCGACGATCCGACGGTTGCGATCGATCCAAGCCCTAATCCCGATCGGCCACGACCGATCTTGGACCGTTGCGATCGGTCGATCGCCGACGATCCGATGGTTGCAATCGATCCAAGCTTTGATCCCAATCGGCCACGATCGATCTCGGACCGTGGCGATCGGTCCGATCGCTGACGATCCAACGGTTGCGATCGATCGAAGCCCTGATCTCGATCGGCCACGACCGATCTCAGACCATGGCGATCGGTCCGATCACCGATGATCCGACGGTTGCGATCGATCCAAGCCCTGATCCCGATCGGCCATGACCGATCTTGGACCGTTGCGATCGGTCCGATCGCTGATAATCCGACGGTTGCGATCGATCCAAGCCCTGATCCCGATCGGCCACGACCGATCTCGGACCGTTGCGATCGGTTCGATCACCAACGATCCAACGGTTGCGATCGATCCAAGCCCTAATCCTGATCGGCCACGATTGATCTCGGACCGTTGCGATCGTCCGATCGCCGATGATCTGACGGTTGCGATCGATCCAAGCCCTATCTCGATCGGCCATGATCGATCTCGGACTGTTGCGATCGGTCCGATCGCCGACGATCTGACGGTTGCGATCGATCCAAGCCCTTAATCAGATCGACCACGACCGATCTCGGACCGTGGCGATCGATCCGATCATCGACGATCCGACAGTTGCGATCGATCCAAGCCCTAATGGCGATCAGCCACGACCGATATCGGACTGTGGCGATCGGACCGATCGCCGATGATCCGACGGTTGCGATCGATCCAAGCCCTAATCCCGATCGGCCACGACCGATCTCAGACCGTGGCGTTCTGTCCGATCGTCGATGATCTGACGGTTGCGATCGATCCAAGCCCTGATCTCGATCGGCCACGACCGATCTCGGACCGTTGCGATCAGTCCAATCGCCAATGATCTGATGATTGCGATCGATCCAAGCCCTGATCCCTATCGGCCACCACCGATCTTGGACCGTGGTGATCGATCCGATCGCCGACGATCCGACGGTTGCGATCGATCCAAGCCCTGATCCCGATCGGCCACGACCGATCTCAGATCGTTGCGATCGGTCCGATCGCTGACGTTCTGACGGTTGCGATCGATTCAAGCCCTGATCCTGATCGGCCACGATCGATCTCGGACCGTGGCGATTGGTCTGATCACCGATGATCCGATGGTTGCGATCGATCCAAGCCCTGATCCCGATCGGCCACGACCGATCTCGGACCGTGGTGATCGGTCCGATCGGCGATGATCTGATGGTTGCGATCGATCCAAGCCCTGATCCCGATCGGCCACGATCGATCTCGGACCGTTGCGATCGGTCCGATCGCCAACGATCCGACGGTTGCAATCGATCCAAGCCCTGATCCCGATCGCCATGACCGATCTCGGACCGTTGCGATCGGTCCGATCGCCGACGATCTGATGGTTGCGATCGATCCAAGCCCTAATCCCGATCGGCCACAATCGATCTCGGACCGTTGCGATCGGTTCGATCGCCGACGATCCGACGGTTGCGATCGATCCAAGCCCTGATCCCGATCGGCCATGATCGATCTCGATCATGGCAATCGGTCCGATCGCCGAAAATCCGATGGTTGCGATCGATCCAAGCCCTGATCCCGATCGCCATGACCGATCTTGGACCGTGGCGATCGGTCCGATCGCCGACGATCCGATGGTTGTGATCGATCCAAGCCCTGATCCCGATCGGCCACAACCAATCTCGGACCATTGCGATCGGTCTGATCGCCGATAATCCAACAGTTGTAATCGATCCAAGCCCTGATCCCGATCGGCCACGATCGATCTCGGACCGTGGCGATCGGTCCGATCACCGACAATCCGACGGTTGTGATCGATCCAAGCCATGATCCCGATCGGCCACGACCAATGTCGGACCACCATGATCGATCGATCGGCGACGATCCGACGGTTGCGATCGATCGAAGCCATGATCGATCCCGGTCGGCGATGGTCGATCGGTCGGCGATGATCGATTCGACACATGTACCAAAAATAATTTTTTTAAAACAATTGCGATGCATTTCATTGCGTCGCAATGTTTTATTTTAAATTTTTTTATCTTTTAAATATATTTTTATAAATTTAATTTTTTAAAAAACATTACGACGCAATACTTGCGTCGCTAAATTAAAAATTATTTTTATTAATTTACTATTTTATTGCATCGCTATTGCGTCGCTATTTAACATAATTAATTTTTAAAAAATATTGTGACGCACTCAGTTGCGTCGCAATATTTTTATTTCATAATTTTTTAAATATTTTTATAAGATTTAATTTTTAAAAAAATTGCGACACAATACTTGTGTCATTAAATTAAAAATTATTTTATTAATTTACTATTTTATTGCATCGCTATTGCGTCGCTATTTAACTTAATTAATTTTTTTAAAACATTGCGACGCACTGAGTTGCGTTGCAATATTTTTATTTCATAATTATATTTTATAAATATTAATTTTATTAAAAATTATTGCGATGCAATTAGTGCGTCACTAAATTAAAAATAATTTTTTAATTTTTTGGTTTATTGCGTCGCTAATGCGTCGCTATTTAACATAATTAATTTTTTAAAAAAACATTGCGACACTGAGTTGCATCGCAATATTTTATATTTTATAATTTTATTTTATAAAAACTAATTTAAAAATATTGCGATGCATTACTTGCGTTGCTAAATTAATTTTTTTTTTGATTTTCTAGTTTATTGAGTCGCTAATGCGTCGCTAATTGCGTCGCAATGTTTTGTTGTTGCGGAGGCATCGCAATATTTAAATTTAGCGACGCAATGATGCGTCACTAAATTTATGTTGCTATTTCAATATTTTTTTTGTTGTGATCGGAGATGGAAAAAATCCATACCATATTCTTTAAATCTTGCTTATGAACGCGCTAAGTTAACTCTATTAAGTCTGCTTTCCACCTCTGCCAAAGCTCTGTCTCGTAGCGAGATTTTGCTTAGCAATCTTCTTAAAGAAAAAGCTAATATCAACTAAAATATTTACAAAATAATAATAATAATTATTATTATTATAACAGTAGCAGCAACTGCTCATCTTTTACCTTTTTAAGTGGCATCTATGACATCAAGCTCCACGTAGGATTGGGCGCGATTCATGTGGAATATAAGATCGCATCATCGTAATCAAAATAATAAAAGAAGGATGACCTGCGTCGCGATGCAACACCCCTTGCTAAGATGCCTGGATTACTAGATGATCTCCTTCAAATTGTAGGCACTATTATCTTTTATTTGCCTTCTATATTTTACCTAACCTTTTGAGCTATTTGATTCTTCTTGATGCATTTGTTGCATTATGCACTCGATAGCTTTAAGTTGTGATTTGAGTCTCAACAGGATGGAAGCCATTTTGATCGTCTTGTCCTATCCTAAAGAGACTTCAGGATTGATTCAAGCCATTTTGTCCCATTTGGTTTTAGTTGCAATGCATTATAGTGTCAATTTTAATTAAATTTTATTTATAATAAAAATATAATTTTTAAAATTTAAATATATTTAAAAATTAAATAAAATACTAAAGTTTTATAACTTTTCATAGTTTGCCCTTTTGGTTTCGTACAACAGCCAATTTGCCTTTTTTTTTTTCTTCAACTTTTCTTTAAAAACTTTTCATAGTTTTTATTTTTGTATGTGATATACAAGGTTGAATGCCTTTTGTGAGCTCACATCCTCTCTTTTATTTTTATTTTTATTTAAAATCATTTAAATAAATGTTACTTAAGATTTCTCATAACAATAATGGAATACTCTCCTTTGAATTCAATAAAAATATTAAAAAAATTAAATTTCTTAAGAATAAAAAGTCAACTCTCACCCTTAAGAATAAAGCCAAAGAATTTTAGGAAATAACGCTTTAGAAAACATCAACATAGGGTACTTCCACTTTAGAAAATAATCTTAGAAAATCAATTTAACTTAGCAATGATGAAAAAAAATATTAAAAAAAATTAAAAATACAATTTGTAAAGCTTTGATGAGCATTTGGCCAAACAAGGGGCACTTTCGGTTATATGCGTGCTTCAAATAATTTTGACTTATGACTTATGCCGACTAGATTTACAACTTATTAATACAATAAAGTTAAATTTGTCATAAAATTCTAATATTAAAACGTATTTCTTAAGATCCTAGCAACACGCCATTGTTTGAATTTTAAGAAATACATTTTAACCATAGAATTTTATAACAAGTTTAATTTTATTATTTTAATAAGCTATAGATCAAGTCGGCATAAGTTAGTATAAGGTACGGTTCATTATCAACGTGATCCTATCTAAATTTGAAAACCCTATAAGTTTGTTGAGCAAAGCCTTACCACTTTAATTTTTTTATGATATCTTGTTTTATCATTAGTTCTAAGTGAAATTGATTTTCGAATATTTTTATTTAAAGTGAAAGTACTATAACTTGATATTCGCTATAGCACTATTTTCTAAAATTATCAATTTTTTTCGAAAGGAAGAGTTGACTTTTTATTCTTAAAAAATTAATTTTTTAAATATTTTATTAAATTCAAATGGGGGTATTCTTATGAAAAATCTTAAGTAAATGAAAGATATTTATTTAAATAATTTTGAATGAAAATAAGAGAGAGAGAGAAATGTGAGCTTTCTAAAGGCTTTTAACCTCATATACCACATTATAAAAAAAACTGAAAACTATGAAAAAATTTTAAACCTTGAAAACAATTACAAAAATGACCGAATTGGCCCAAACCACCAGTATGTTGCCAATTCGGTACTAAACCAGTCCGAAACTGGTTTGGCACTGGTTTGTGGTTCCATGGGCCTTGTGGCAGCTATGATATTGTCACTGAGGGACCTACTTGAGATCAATTGGCACTTTTCTTTTGCTGACGTATTTCGAATTAAAGAAAACTCAAGGATTTTCTCTTCTAAAACCACCTCTTACCAAGCTGTCTTCAGAAAAATTTTTGAATAAAAAGTAGTGCAAATTGATTTTTCGATGCTTCGATGGATCAGACCTAAATATTTAGCTTATATGGACTAGCTACATAATATCAGTTCATCCTACTAACTTTCTTTATTTTTTAATTATTCTAATTTTATGTCATGAAATGATAACTATGAGCACATACATAGTTATCTTCTTGCTGCATAGAATTATATTTTTTATAGCATATAGCTATTTTCATATTGCATGCTATTACTTTTTTCATTTTGCATGATAAATATAAATGCACATGTAATTATTGTATATTAAGAAGGATTAAAATTAAAGAAACTTGATGCTATGGATTGAATGTTAAGTGGTTAGCCAACAGAAGCTAACCATTAAAGTTTGATTTATTGTAATGCCAAACAACAATTAAGCCTAGCAAGCATAAGTTGCTGAGAAATATAAGTTGCTTCACCTTAGTTTGCATGACAATATCAACCATATAAAAAAAAAGAAGAAAGAAAGAAATGCTAGTGTTTAGCACTTGTTGAACTGATTTAGATCACAAAGCATGTTTTATTTACGAGCTTCGATGCCAAATTAGTATTTGTAATGTCATAATAACATCATCTATATTATAATTTTGAATGTTGGGTTGTGCTCTCAAAAGCATAACTAGATAGAATTTTGTAGTGTATAAATATACACTGTTACTGTAAAAATTCGTTCTCCTACTCGAGTGTAGCTCGACCACAGGATTTGGATGTTGATCTCTCGTCCGGGCAAAACCAGCAAGATAGTCCTCACACAGAGAATGTCTGGGGTGATCTTTTACGGAAGACCCTCCGACGTCCAAGTCAGCGAAAAGATGTGAGGAGAAGGCTCTCGCAGAAGAGTTTCTCAAGATAAATGGTCTCTCGAGAACTCAGAGCTCTGTTTGAACTTTAATGAAGTTTTCAATCAGAGTGTCAGTGAAAGCATACCTGAGAGACTTTAGGACCAGGGTATTTATAGCGATTACTGATTCCTTAGGCGCGTCATAGGGAGTTCGAAAACCGTTCAGATTGGAATCAGATTCGAATCAAGTTTGTTATGGGGCCGGTGGGATCGGTATCTAGTTAGTTAGATAATCGATGGCTAAGAGAGCTGGTTGATGCTTTGAGATTCAGCAATTCTATAGGCTCTAGGCCACTTCTATAGGCATTAGGCTACTTTCGGTATTATTTGTACAATTTTTCGCTTGAGATCTTGTTAAGCTATCATGAATTTGAACTCTCCCGCGCTTGGTTCTGCAGAGGCCCTTGAATGCCTCGGTTTGGCCGAGGCATAGGAATAACTCGGTCTACCAAGGCATTAGAATAGCTCGGTTTACCGAGGCGTTTGAATAGTTTGGTTTACCGAGGCGTAAGAATGGTTTAGACCTGCCGAAGGCGGTTTAGCTCCGCTGTTTCCTTGATATGACGTTGACCGGATATCGAGATTGGTCTCGACCTTTTTGTCATGTGCACAAGTGTTGGCAATGATAATTTTACCACTCACCATACACATTATTATTGTATGATTTAAATTTTTAGATACGGACAGGACTAGCAATTTTAATTTATATAATAGAGATTTAATAGGATAGATTCTTTCTAGTTTTTTTTTAACATAGATAAAGAAGGTCCAAAAATATTATTTTTATTTTTACCAGCGTAAATGAAATTAAGCATGTTTTCATTTCATCACACTCTCATCCCGATGGCTTCATAGTTAAATATGATATTATAATTACATATTATATATCTATAAAATTATTGTTAAATTTTTACTAAAAATTTATATACGTTATTAGAATAAATCGGTAACAGGGATGGAGTAGTGGATTCATGGCTCTTCCTCGTCCTCTACTGAAATAAAT
Organism: Calamus simplicifolius; assembly: GCA_900491605.1. NCBI lineage: Eukaryota > Viridiplantae > Streptophyta > Magnoliopsida > Arecales > Arecaceae > Calamus > Calamus simplicifolius. The sequence goes on along the minus strand of UESW01001988.1, from coordinate 147,344 downwards.
TATCGATGCATAACCAAGCAAATATGGAACGCCTGGTTGCCAGATAGAGAGAGGGTGTGATCATCAGCCATTAGGATCATGTCCTATTGATCATGACTGTGGCCTTGTATTTTATAGAAATAGTATGGTTAGAACTTAAAGCTTGTGCATTTAGTGTTAATTTACATTGGTGAGGACAAAGTAAAAGGTGACACTGGAAAAAGAGAGGGAAGGATCTTGGAGAATTTTGGACCACCACGAAGATCGGTGCTCTCAAACCGAGAAATAGAGTGGCGTTTGGAAGCATTATCAGGAGAAGGTTTTTGATTACATCTTGCGGGGGAATGTAGTTTTGACTCCAATATTGGTATTTGACATTGTCTTCTTCTATATGACACTTGAATGTTATGGTGGCGTTGTTACAATTTCTCGGCACGTCATCTCTTAAAATTGTGCTCATATTTAAATGTCAACAGGTAAGCAACTTGTAGAAAAGTAATATACAAATTTGCCACCATCACCAGTGCACTCAATCTTCTTACATGTTGAATTATATTTCTAACAAGCAAGAAGAATTTTTCTTTGCACTAACATCTAGAGTCCAATATCTTTTTTGTCTGGTCTACTTGCCTCAGTAAACTTAGATGCGAAGTCTTACTTCAATACATTAGTGGTCCAAATTCAAATCCCGCTTGTGGCATCCTTACCTTATCTTCCTCAAAAGCCAATGCCTAGACTTCAAGCTTGTCTTCTTGTTGGCTATCTCACAGGAATTGGAAGCTCCACCATGTCTGCTAGGGACATTGACTTGTCTTTTCCTTGTCATCTCGCAAGAACTGGGATAAGTTCGCTGACTTGATGCTTCGTACCCGGTCAAAACAAAAATAAGACTTCTCTCCTGGACAAGTCCAATCATTCCTTAAATTTATTTTTTAAAACAAGATGAAAAAGAGCATGGGTCCCATGGAATTTCTATTCCAGTCAACCCCTTATTCTGATTTTTATTCCATGATACCCCATGGAATAGCTCCTATACCTACTGCAGCTATTCCAGGAGCACCGATGAAATTAAATTAAATAAATTTATTTATAATATCATTTAAATAAATTAAATAAATTAAATAAATTTATTTATAATATAATTTAAAATTAAATAAATTTATTAATAGAAAATAATAAATTAAGTATGTTTTTTTTTCTTTATTAATATAAAATAATTTATTAAGTATGTTCTTATATTATTTATTAATAATAATTAATTTATTACCTTATTTATTAATAAATAATTTTCAAGTCATTTTAAAAAATAAAAATTGATAAACCATTTTTATTGAAAGGAGTATCTTTGGAATTTCAGAAAAATTCTTTATCTATTCCTTCTGGAATACATGCTTATTCTCGTGTCATCCAAACATCATTTGGAATAACATTGCATTAATTGCACTGATTAACATGGAATACCAGATTTTCATCCAAACAAAAATCTGGAATAACAAAGAGAATAAGCTATTCCTATGAATTCGTATTCTTATTCTCGAAAAAACTTTTTGACATCCAAACGCAATAAATGAGTAGAAAATTCCACGTCTCACTGTGCACTTCTGTGATGTTAACGAGACATTTCATCAAGAAACTCACATTAAGAAATATTTTTCTGTTCCATTTGATTTATTTACATTAATAGATGGAAGACGCCACAAAACAAAAACCATAACAAGCCTTCTGGGAATCAATGCCTCAGCTCTGAGAGATACGTCGTGAAGGACCAAAGGCAGAGAGTTGGTATTGAGAAAAGAGATGGAAAAGTGGAGGGTGGGTGAGGATTATTGGTGAAATTATATGGCGTTTATAATTTTTTTTCTTAATATTGTATTAAATTATTTTGTTTTTATGTAAAAATGTATAATTTAGTTATCGAATGGTTGTATTAATTGATGGCTTGATTAACATCATTCAATACACACTCGTCTAATCTTAATTGGTGTTCTATGTGGTAGAACATATGGCGAGATTTTTTTCAGCCAAAGAGCAAATGCCAAGCTTATTTATGTATTTATTCAATAAATAACAAAGTTAAAGAAGAGATTGGGATTAATAATTTTGATATGTGAACTGTGTTTGTTGCAACTAACCCTCTTCTCCGCCACCTTTTATGGATATCTATGTATTTAAAAAAAACTAAATCCATCCAAAGAGAAATTAGCTCCCTTTTCTCTCTTATTTCCCTTATACGTCTTATCCTAAATCAAGATAAGAAGATCTTTTTTAGGACAAGAGATTGTCTTGTCCTAAACAAAGATAAAAAAATCTTCTTTAAGACAAAAGGCTTTGAAGTTTTTTTTTTGTAAGAGAAAAAAAATTAGATAAGAAAGAAAGCAAGTCAATCAAATCCCTTGGAAGATTAAAGCATTAAGGATCAAAGTTTTGAAGGAGCTAGAGTTTTAATCCCAATTTCTGTGGATCAATATTAGAGGGTAAATACTTGGGTACCTTGTGGATATTTCAACATATTAAATTTAGCGTTATAAGTACTTTTTTATCCTATATTTACTATTTATTTATTTGATTGTTATCATTAAGGAGATCTTAGCTATTAAGGGTTTCATATAAAAATATCTAATTAAGAAATTTGTAAAATTCATATGCTTTCACTGCACTTTTAGGTATGCTCAAAAAACCCTAACAATCCCATCTAAGGCAATCACTCTAGCTTGTTTGATCATGCTCTCTCTATCTTTGAGCATCCTGGAGTAACTTGCTTCAGTTTATCTTGCATTAATTGTCTGATTTGGCTTGCAATGTGTTTTACCATCCAATTATTTTGAGCGACATGATTTGGAGATAGAGAGATCGTCGATTATCCTTTTTTATTGTGGTCTGATTCAAACAGAGGAGACCACAGATTAGGCTCACAAATGTTCACATCAGAGCATTGGACAGAAAGATGGTACAACAGCATACAAACTGGCACAACATTATCCCAATTGATGCAACAACATGAGAGGCCCTTAGATTATCACACCTCGCAATATATATTGGACCATCTTGATGAGCTCAAGATTCTCATTTCTGCTACCAATGCCTACTGAACTCATCAGCTTCTTTAACCTCTAGTACATCTGCTCTATAAAATCACTAGTACTTCTAAATCTAATTAAATAGTTGATTATGAAGCCTCTTCATATGACTCATACTGGTCATATGACTGTTGGTGCCTCCACTCTAGTTCATTCATCCCCACTTCAAACTCCTTTTCAGATATCCACTACCAATGGGTCTCCTCTGCCAATTGGTATTCTTGCTCCCAGTATGACATCACTGGCTATTTTTTATTACCTCGTGTTTTGCGTGTCCTCAAATTTGCCATGAACATTTTTTCTGTGATATTGCCAATCACCATTGAACCACTATGTTTAACTCTTCATCTTGTTTAGTGTAGGATTGCACACCATGCCATATTAGGTATCAAGCAACAGTCTAATTATTCTTTTGCATTTCATTTGAATTTCAAATACTCATTAAGTTTGATATCGCAAATTAAACTTCAGTGCCACCTATCATTACAACATACACACCCACTAACAGCAACTTACATTAATATGGATATAATAATGTAAGCAGGTTTATGATGAAGACGTAGGTTTTAGCCATAACCATAACCATCAAGCTGTCTCAAAGTATTTTGAGTCAGCTGTTGTTCAGAACAAGTATATCAAATGTTTGAGGATGTAAACAAGACAAAGTTTTGCACCTTTTATCAAAGGAACTGGTGAAATCAGAAAGAAGAAAATTATTAATATGATGACTCCAGTCTCATTCTGCAGTACCCTCAGTCACTATTCCTTGAACAGCTTGCTGGACAAGAAGTTTCGAATATCAAAGCCATATAAGAAATCATCAGCTTGATGTGTAAAAGAAGACTAGATGAGATAGTGGTTTACCTTAATACATGTTAATGCATAGTAGACATCATTCTCTGAAATTTGGTAATGGAGAACAAGTCTGACACTGAAATATGTGAAAATCAATGGACTTAATCACAATACTACTGGTTCAAATATATTGCAGAATTTTTATACTTAGTCATGAAAATATTATTCATTTTGTCACAAATTTGGAGCTTTAGGTGAGTGTACTGTCATCTACAGAGAGAATGTAACATTTAATAATGACTATGATATCATTAAAGCAACATGAAAGAAAAGCAAAGGCAATGTTAACCAAATTTCTCACAACCATGGTAGTTCAATATTGGGAGATAATCTCCTAACCTGAATTTCATCAACAGATCAAATATACACCAGCTATTTTGTGTTCATTAGATATACAGTGGTAGAAAGAGTTTGCAGCAAGACTAATTATAATTTATGCAAGAGTTTTATATAAATAGAGCTCTGGAGGCCATGGCTGATCCTTGTGAGGTAATACACCAAAGCGATATCTTTTAGTTACTGCATAACTGATCATTCTCAGAACTCATATCTCCAAGGAAGAAAATCAAATACTAATACATGATGACACAGAAAACAAACTTATAACTGTGTATGTCTAATCTTACATTTTATGTTCAGAATTCTTCACACACACAAAATAAATAAATAAATAAATAAAACTGCAAGAATATAGTCATGCATTGTAAAGGTCTATTACTACAGTAAATGTCAGCTCTAGAGGGGAAAAAAAAAAAAACAAAGGTGTGCCCGGTCCTATGAATGTGATCAAACAAAGAACTAAAACTAGAATACCATTGTGACAAGAACTTTTGAAGCATTTTCCAATCGTTTTTTTTATATTTTAACACTTTATAAATGCCACAAATTTGACCCTACAAATAGAAACTTCTATCAAAGCCCTAATCCGAAGCTAGTTGGTGCTACATGAATCCTTTTTCTCTAAGCTACTTGGTTTAGAGCCATATTTTTGTAAGATGTCACTCACTTTTTGAAATAATGGGAAAACACTATTAAAAATCAAATTCAAGAGTATTAAAGCATTATTTTAACATTTAAAAAGATGAGCGAGAACCATGTTACAAGAGACAAAATTCTTTTTTATTAGGAGTGAAATTCGAGCTTGAAAGTGGTAATTTGATGAGAATTATGGACTGGGAATCACACTATAGAACGGACAGATCCAAGTTTAGGTCAGATGTTTTAAGAAAGATAAAACATTAATTAAGAAAGGACTCACATGCATGCACATGAACACAAAATCATGATTTCTTGAATCCAAACATGGATTTGTTAAAGAGTAAGAGTTTAAATCATCATGCACAAGAAGAGAAGGGAAGATAATTTTCATGCAAAATTTCATGCATAATCCTTATATATGAAATAAAATTTACAAAATTCAGCTCATTTTTAGTATTATGACTTCTCAAGCTTTCTTTGATCTTACCTGGTAGGAACTCCTTGAGCTAGATAAGGCATTTTAAAGAAAAAGTCACATTATGTGATATGAGGCTCAAAGAACATGATATTCTAACAATCTTCTAGATGAAGTTGGACCTGGCATATGTAGGGCTGGCCACTTCCACTACCTAATTTTTCGTCAAAACCCTCTGTGCCTAAATTCGTTCCTCTTTTTTCCAATCTCCATTTTTTTTTCCTTTTCTTGCTTTTTTTTTTTGTCACCATCTATATGTTTGTTACCTTATTCCCTCATCCTCTGTTATATTCTTTGGTTTGTTTTTTTTTTTTTTTTTGACCTTATGTCGTTGCCCAACTATGATCGTGTTTGAACACTGATTTCGCCCTCTTAAAATTTGGCTGGATGACCTTTCCTCCTACTTCATTTTTTCCTATATGTAGAAGGAACCAACTTAAATCAATGAAGCCCAAAACAACCATCCTAGTGCAAACAATCATGTCTTACTGATGAAAATTAATTAAAAAAAGAAACAAACATATTCTGTATAACTAACATCCTAATCCTAAGTTCCATCATAAAATTCTAAATATCATGATAACTAGGACATCTTGGTAGTGAGAACACTGATACCTCCTAAGAGGAGAAGAGACACCAAGCATTTTTCTTTTATTTAGTTCAAGATATTTTTCTTTGCTTGTTCCATGCATTTGTTTCTTCATAAATCCTAACATAATTCATTAATTATAAGCCAACTTCCTTTGGTATTTATGCTAATTTTTCTAATTTATTCCACTACTTTAGCCGTCCAGTAATAAGAAACACCAAGAAATTCATATCGAGATCAGGATTTCCAGTATTAGACATCAGATTAAGTCCTAAACATTCAAGCCATTGTGAACATTTTTCCTCTGCAATCCAAAACATACTTTTAACAGATAAGCTGCAAATAAGATGAGTCAGAAGCTTAATTCGGAATCAACTGTCCCTGGAACAGGATGCTGTAACAGGAGAATTGCCTTGATGCAATCAAAACTAGGAAAATATGTGTTGACACTCCAACCAACATGTCAAACTCTCAAAACCCTCGGGACACTCTATAACACTTCTTGGCACTTCATACAATCAAATAATGCCATCATCGTTACGCACCCCTTTTGGCACTTATATGAATGTTTTCAAGCCTAACACAAGAATTAGCAACCATTTTATCAAACTTTATGAAATGTAGGAGCATAGGTTTAGTTTTTATACATTATTTACATATATCAACACATATTAACACACACGGTACACAAGAGACACAAACACGTCCCCATTTCTGATTTTTATAAGAATCCTGTGTCAAATTCTTCTAGACACTTGGATGCTTGACAGTTGAGACCTATGCCATGCGTCCAGATAACAGTGGAAAACAATCTAAAATATGCAACACTCAGTCAATGAGATATACAACTTCTATCCTAATATAAGTGAATATCCATACACAAAAACAGACAAATCACTGAAATTCTAATGTTGTTTTGACCAGAACAAATATGACAAGCTTCCCTTGCTCAAAAGATTGCAAAACTTGTGAAGGACAAGCAAACAACAAAGCAGAATAGCCTAGTGAGGAGTGCATGGATCAAACCTGGTTGAGCCTGCTGGCATTGCAAGTACACCATGTGCTTCCAAGGCTTGACAGAGCCGTTTAGGTGATATGAGTGAACTCTCTAGAATGCTAAAAAAGATCTGTCCACAATAAAGAGGAAATGGAAGAATTAAAATGCCCATGATTCTTAAGTAGGTCTTTCACAGGTAAAAACTGCCAAGTTTCTTGTACATAGACTTCAACAAGCATATGTTACGACGACCAACTTATACTAACCACATTGGTCTCCACTGAAGTTGCATCAACACTTAGTTCTTTGATTTGTTTGATCCCTTCTGAAAAGAATTCATATTGACAACAGAGTAAATGCTTTTGAACAATTTAACAATATGCAACTCCATGTAAACTTGATTCTTGTGAAGACAAGCTACTAATCTGAGCCAAAAGACTTACTTCAAATATATCATCAGAAGGTAGGAATGCCTTCCAATAAATGACTAGACAAAGTAAATTTAGTTGCAAGTTAAATGAGAGAATATAGAAGACCTGCTAAAATTTTTGCCTTTCTATGATCATCCTCGAGCTTTCCGATGTTTTCTTGCAAAGCAACATAAGCTGCTGCACAAAGGACTCCAACCTGTCTCATCCCACCACCTAAAGTTTTCCTAAGCTTTCTAGCCTGAGAGAAATATGCATAAGCACAAGTAATGTGGATAGATATACCAGTAATTTCATTAGATATGCCACTACCTTAGCAATAAATTCTTGTGAGCCCACGATGATAGATCCAACTGGAGCACCCAACCCTTTTGACAAGCAGATCTGAATAATCATTGGATAAAGAATGAAAATGTTAAGTCTTTCTTTCATTCTTTCTTTTCCTTTTCTTTTAAGAGAGAAACTAATACATATTTCAACAAAATGTAGAATAAGCAATGCACAAGAAATCAACACTAAGCAACATTCAGAATGGACAATTGAACAAACATAAATGAAACAATAAAAGGATGCGAACAGGTTAATCGTACCGAAGCTGAGTCAGCAGCTTGTAGGAGTCTATGAACAGGAACCTTCAGTGCCTGGCATATTGATTGGATATATTCAGATACACAAATTTTATGAGGGAATATAAACCTAAAATGGAAATAAACAAGTTCATATTCTTATTTCTTGAATATAGTAATGCCAAACAACATGCACAGATAGACACAAATCAAAGTGATTTTTTTTTTTAATGTGTGTGTGTGGTAAATCAAAGTGATGTCCACCATGTCCACGCATATATGGTTAAATACATAACACTAACCTCAAGACATCTAGTCAAGTTAAAATCATGTTACCATTATCACCATTTGGTCCATTTCAATAACCAATGAAAATTTATTATTTTTGTAAATAAGGATGTTTTTCATTTTCTATGAGAAGTTATGTCGAATGAAATGTATACAACATTTATTGAAAACTGTTTAGTCAACATAAGCTGATATACAAAATAGTTTCTTTAATTCTTTAACTACTACCATTCATTCATTTAAAATCAAAAAATCACACGACAAATTTCAATGCACACACATATGAATTACATAACAGGTATAAAAAAAAAAAAAACCCAGCAATGAGATTTTACTGCTACTTACCACAGAAGCATTGAAGATGCGTGCTCCATCAATATGAAGCTTCAAACCATGCTTTTTAGCTAAATTTCCTACATGTTCTGTATATTCTGCAGAAAGGCATCTCCCTCCAGAACTGTCACAACAACCAAGAAAACTATCAAGAAACTCATGAAGAAATTATGCATTCGATGACTCTAGCATCACAATGACCACAGGAAATGCCGCCATGCATTATTTTCTCTATTACAAACACTAAAATTTAAAATTGTATCATGAAGATAGAGGGAATTAATGGTTGGCATTTCAAGAATATAACCCATAACAAACTGTGGAAAGAGAAACATCATCTCCCAAAAACTTATGTTAAACATCAGTACTCATGGTTTAACTTGGAACATAGTATTACGTAACAAAAACTAATAAAATTGTAATATAAGATGCCATTTATTAAAATTTTCCAGAATATCCAGGATTGTAATATTTCCTTTCCTTTGTCTACAGAATGTGAAATCACGTGCAATCATATAAAACCTTAAAAAAAAAAAAGGAACCAGATTTTCATGCAGTGGGTCAATTAAAATGCAATTTAAATATGGTCGTACTAACTAAAAAAATAGACTAGAGAGAGAGAGAGGGAGGGAGACTCACTTAGCATGCGTGTTCTCCAAGCAAATTAACCTGGTAGTCGGGAAGAAGAGCTCTGCCTCAGGAGATCTAATAGCTGCTTCGATCTTCTCGATGTCCATGGTGCCATCAGGATTGTTCTTCACCGTCCTCGGGTGCACGCCTCCAATGGTTGAGATGCCTCCATTTTCTAATATATGTATGTGAGAATTGTCCCCCAAGATGACCTCACTGCCCCTGACGTCGCAATGGACAAGCACAGCTATAAGGTTCCCCATGGTGCCCGAGGGCACGAAGAGCGCAGCTTCCTTCCCCGCGAGCTTTGCCATCTCCGACTCGAGGTGGTAGGCGCTGGGGTCCGACCCCAGCACGTCGTCATCCACATCAGCGCTTGCCATGGCAGCTCGCATTGCCTCAGAGGGCTTCGTGACGGTGTCTGATCGGAGATCCACTATTCTTTTCACCATTTTCTTACGCTCTGCAGAGACCACCACCACCCTCGCTCCTTTTCTTCTCTTCTAGACATCAAAATTTATCCAAGAAGAAGAAGATCAGATAATTTAACAATTAATAAAATAAAAATAAAATAGAAGCTAGAAACCCAATAACCTTCGTCATCAAGCCGCATCGACCGTGACCAGAGATTAGAAAAGTTTTTCTTGATAAAAGAAGATTAGATGATAAAAGAACCTCACCTTCTATATATTCGCGCTTCCAAGAAACCAAACTCGTCCGCCGCGATTACTCTCAAGAACCCGCCTCTTCTAGACCGAGACCCAGAAGCCACTCGACGCATCGACGAGGATGTCGGATTTATAGCCCTCAATACAAGGATGTCGTATTTGTAACCTTTAGGTTCGATACAAGGAATCCAAGTGCCGGCCATGTCTTCGCTAAATCGCGGGCGCCCATGAACGTACCCCACCGTCCCCCGTCTCCGCGCGCTTATTCTTTGAACCCGCCTCCTCTAGACTGAGAAACAGAAGCCTGGCGACGCATCAAGGATTGCGGATTTAAAGCCCTCAGACAAGAAACCTAGGTTCGATACAAGGAATAATCCAAGCACCATATCCTCGCTAAATCGCAGGCGTGCATGAACGTACCCCACTGTACGTTCCCCCGTCTCCGCTTATTCTTTTGCAAACTATATGTTAATGGTTATTGTAGCCCACTGGATATCGCCACCTTTCCTTCTTCCTACCGATCGAGTTGCCCGCAGAGACGCACGGACGGAGGGAGGAAGCCATGGGAAGGCGGCGTCACGTAGAGATTGAATGGGGGAGTATCTCAATCGTTCGGCTCTGGCACGCTGAATTGCACGTGTCGAGCAGTCGGCTTTTGACTTTGTTCCGACTCATTTAGGCGCGGTATGAATTGACTTTTCGTAACGGTTAGCTGATTTTGATGCCGTTTTAACTTGCAGCTAATTTATATGAAGTAATTTCTATATGATATAATTCCTATACAAATATAATATTTTTTATAAAAAATAAATAATTATAAAAGAAAGTAATAAATAAAAATTTAAAATTTTTATTTTATAATAAAAAAGTTTAAAATTAAATTAAATGAAAAAAAATTATGTAGCTGATCTGATTTGAATTAAAATTTTATTGTTATTGATGATGATAAATAATAATATTATTTTTATATTTATAATCGCATCAATACTTTTCAAGCTCATCTTAGTATCTTACTTGAATATTTCACTTAGGATTAAAATCTCTTAGATGAATTATATCCATTAAGCAATTCATGCATGGCATATATAATTGACATGCAATTTTAAATTTTTAAGTAAATCTTGCCTACCAAGTAGCATAGTTGTCAGACCTGGCCCGGATATTGACCTGACCAAGGGCTTGGATCATCGAGTCACTGGTTGAACCGTTAGATAATGGATTGAACCATTGATCAATTATTTTAATATAAAAAATATATTATATTAATAAAAATTAATTTTAATAAAAAATTTAAGATTAACATGATAATAAAACCCATCCTATTCCGTTCAGGCTGGGTTAACCGATTCATGGGTGAATCGAATGGGTTGATCGGATTATTCCGAATCATTACGCATCTTGTTTTATGTTAGAACCAACCGACTTGGCCTATGGGTTCCAATCCAACCAGCCGATTCAGTCCAGTTCTGACAACTATGCCATGTAACGAGGACATTAATAAGAAGGGCGCATTATTGTAGCCCTCACTAATACTTCTTAATTTGTATTTTTACTCTTACATATGATTATCATAGTTTATAAGACACATGATAAATCAGATTTATTCAAAAATATAGCTTCAATCGAATGCTGAACCAGAGAGGATTGTGAACTCTTAGGTAGTGTTTGAAATAGGGGATAGCTTGGAATAAAGTTAACTAAAGGGATAATCCATGGTTAACCATGGGATATCCCCTCAATTTATTCTCTAGAAAATGCAGGAATAGCTGGTTATCTCTCCAAATAAGAGTAAAAAAACGTTATCCTATGGATTTACCTTTTGCATTTGATATGATCAATGGAATAGGAATAGCCAGGGATAAACTCTATCCCTATACTTATCCATGGATAATATTTTTTTATCAAACACTACCTTAATCAATGAGCCTGGCACTTGGTCAAATGAGGTTGGCTACTCAAGAGTGCAAGTCAACTTTAGACCTACTCAAACATAATCTACTCAATGATTTACTTTGTAAAATATAATGGCCCATCACCTTGGATATTAATCAAGCTATGCAGCAATTCAGGGGTTGTGGGAATACTGCATGTTTTGCATAAACCTACAATCTCATCGATGAAGATTTTACTTTCAAAAATATATTTCTAGCTTTAATATTTTATACCTTTCACAATTTTTTTTATATTTTAAATTTCCTAATAAATATCAAATTATCTCAATAATTTTGACATTAATTCGGTTTCTCTGTGAACAAAATTGGGACCTTGGCACCGCTGACCGATCCATTGGCATCAGTTAGGTAGTAATCCATTATTGTGGTACAAAATTTCCGTCGTTTATCTTCTTCTTTCCTTTTTTTTTTTTTTTTTATTTAATACAGATTAACCATGTCGCTTGGTTTGGACTGCTCCATAATCCACTGGGTTGTTGGGACCGTCAAAGAAATCCTCTGGTTTCGCATTGGTTTAAAGGTGTCAAACAGATTAAAATATTTATCTAAAGAGAGATCGATCCATACGTTTCGCATTTAGTTAAGAAATTACTGTTTTTTTTCTTAAATTTTATTACTTTGTTAGTACATTGGGCTGACCCATTGCAAAGATCTAACACAATTTATCTACATTCTTTTATGCATATAAAAAAATAGTTTGAGCGCATACTATTTATATTCTTTTGCATTACAATATTTTTTTGCAACTTGCCGATCTACTCATCTTTTCTATGGTATGTTTTACACTTTGAAGCCTACTTACGTACTGACCATATGCTTCTTTGTAATCAATGTCTAATTTTTAATATTAAATTATATTTTTAAATATATTTTTCATCGATCAAATAAAATTTAATTTTTACAAAAAATAAATTTTAATAGTTACTATTTATAAATAATAGTACCATATCTCTTCATAAAATATCTACTACATCCCCAACCTAGGTGAGGGTTAGTGAAGGTATTGTGTACTTCTTGAAGGTATTGTTAGAAAGTAGTAAAAGATTAGATAAAAGGTAAATACCATCATCTTGGCTCGATTCTTCATTAGACATCATCATAGAAGTCAAGATAGGAGAAAAAAAAATTAATGATACAAAAAAAATTGATAAGGGTGAAAATTGAAAGAGGAGCAATGCCTATAACCATGCGTAATAGGTAAAAACCATCTTCTCAAGGTAGAAATCGGGAGAAGAGCAATGCCTATAACCATGCATAATGGGTTGAAACCATTTTCTCAACTTTGTTCTTTATATTATGCAACTAGAGATTGAGAGTAGAAAAAAATAATGATTTAAACAAAATGAAGAAGACTAATTATATTTATTAATATTGACAAATGAGAATCAGAAGAGAAAATAAGGATATTTTGGGAATAAAATAAGAGGCATATTATCTGATTGATGGGAATAAAATAGCTTGGCTTCCTCTGAGTCTCCCATGGCTCGGCTTTCCCGAGCTTCCCACAGCTCGTTTTCCCCCGAGCTACCTATAACTCGACCTCTCTGAGCTCCCATAGCTCGGCTTCCCCGAGCTTCCCACAGCTCGTTTTTCCCCGAGCTACCTATAGCTCAACCTCTCCGGGCTCCCATAGCTCGGCTTCCCCCGTGCCTCCCATGGCTCGGCTTTCCCGAGCTCCTATAGCTCGGCTTCCTCCGAGCCTCCCATGGCTCGGCTTCCCCGAGCTTTTCATAGCTCGTTTTTCCTCCGAGCTACCTATAGCTCGACCTCTTTGAGCTCCCATAGCTCGGCTTCCTCCGAGCCTCCCATGACTCAGCTTCCCCGAGCTTTCCACAGCTCGTTTTTCCCCGAGCTACCTATAGCTCGACCTCTCCGAGCCCCCATAGCTTGGCTTCCCTGGTGCCTCCCATGGCTCGGCTTCCCCGAGCTTCCCACAGCTCGGCCTCCCTGAGCGATCCATGATTCGATACTCACCTCCGTGGAACCTGACGCGGGAGAGCCTAGACCCATCGTAACAGAATCCCAAGCAAAGAATTATGTTGAAGAGTGGTCTAGGATCTAATATAGCTACCTGAGACCTACGCATCTATCAGATCTCAGGCCATCAAGGAGCTCTCCTAGCCGTCGATCCCTTAACGAACAAGATACAAATCCCATCGGCCCCACAACGGCCTGATTCGATTTATCCCCGTATCCTAACAACCTTCGAACCTTCAGAAGGCACTCAAGATCCAGGTGATTGCCTATTAATACAACACCCCCAGATTTTCTCAGGTATGCGCTCACTGCCCCTGGCTCACTCTCACTCTACTCTCCTCCACTGCTCATCGGTGCTCCCCTAGAGCTCCCGATCGGCCATCCCTGGAGAGACTCCCCAGAGAGATCCCTCTCTCTTTTTTCTATTGATCACCGATCCCCACTGACTTGAGCGTCGGAGGATCTTCCGCGGAGGGCCATCCCCAACGCCTCTCGCGCGAGAACTTCTGTGCAGGTCCGCCTAGGAGGAAGCCCAGACCAGAAGATCGATCGCGTCCAAGTCGGAGGATGGATCCCAGCGACAACACTATCTATCCAGTGGGTAAGTTTTTTCTTTCATTTTATATGTAAATGATGCATACGAGGATTTGACTTGTCATTTAATTTCTTTGACTAAAGTAAAGGAACACAAAATTTGGAACGGGGAAGTTGACAAACTTTTTTTATCAACTTTCTTATAAAACATATTTCATTAGAAAAATGCCTTACAAATTGCATGACAATTTATAGGGTTGAAACATATTTTAACACCAGGACTTCATATGAAGATTAGCTGATGAAATCTTTATAATATAAACATTGCGTTGCCATGCTATTGTGGTGTAGATTAGCTGATGAAAGTAAGTTGGGCCATATCAAGTCATACCTTAGCCCAAGCCTAAACCGAATTCAAGATTTAAGCTAGGTTTAGACTCAAAAATTATTCGCAAACTGAGCCCAATCCGATCTTAGCCCCAACATAAAACTCAATCGAATCGAACTATGGTTATCCATTTGGACCAAAACTAGATTGATAAAGTTACTTTTCAGTTTTTAGGTACTTATATAATTATAAAAAATGTTAAAAATAATTACATCCAATCATCCATAGAAGCTTACTATAATATAATATGGGGAGCTATTATGATATAGTTGACTAGAATATATACTATAGAATTTAAAATATTCATAATATTTTAAGATTTTGAGATTATCTCTGAGCCAGGTTTAAATGTGACTAAAAACTAATGTTTTGGGCTAGATGTAGATCAAGCAAAGAAATGAGATCTAAATTATTTTGGGCTTTAATTTTAAGCTCAAACTCAACCTAAATTATTTCAAACCTTTCCCATGGCTTAACCTGAAGTCGAGCTGACCCGATGAATAATGGGCTAGCCTGAACCCAGTTTAAGCTCTACCAATACTTTTCGTTTGTCTTCTTTATTTCTTTATTTCTCCCTTTTTTAATTCTTTTTATTTTTATAAATTCTTCTCTTCTTTTTTTCTTCTTATTTCTCTCTTTCCTTCTCCTGCTCTTTCCTTATTTTCACCCTTTCTTCTCCCTTCCATTCTTCTTATTTTTACCCTTTATTCTCTCTTATTCTTATTTCTTTTCTTCTCCATGGACTGATTCTTTCTTTCCCTTACCCTGCACTTCATAAACAAACATAGCAGAGATGAGCTCGGCAACCAGGAAAGCAACGTTGGAATTCCAATTTTCCTTAACAAAATTAATCACCATGAAGTTTTTTTTCATTCCATTACCACCTTATAGAAAAAAAAAAAAATTCTTATTCCCTGCTGCCCTTCTCTTCTAATAACATATTTAAATTTTTAACAAAAATTATACAAATAATTTTATAAATGTAAAAAAAAATATATTATATGAGACGAACAGGATGAAAACGGAAATGGAAGTGGAGATACACTTATCCCCGTTTTCACTAACAGGGATAAAAATAATCAATCTCATCTTCGTCCCTATAAAAGATGAGAAACCGCTATCTTGAACAAGGCAGAGCGGGTGGATTCCCACGTTACAAGTTGAAATTGCCATCCCTGTCACTGTCAGCGAGAAGAAATCATCCATGACTTTGATCATTATTATCATTATGCATATATGACAAATGCAAAATAGTCTCATTTCTTCGACCATCCTTTGTGCCTATAATTTCAAGGGTCCCCAAAAGAACTTTTCAAGTATAGCTGATTGAAGACACCATTGGGCCTATAATTACAGACTGTCCATGTACAACAACATTACCTTGCTTCAGATAACCTGAATGAACGAGACCAACAGAATCTTTACTGACAGCATCTACAGCTCATTGGAATTCCATAGCAATCCATAGGCATTTTTTGATTCATTCATAGGGTTACAAAATCTAGCATTCCACACACGATAAAGAATCCAAGATCTTTCATCCTCATCGCCTAGTCAACCATATGCAAACTGTTCAGCTCCAGAGTGACCACTCAAACAGCATAGATCTTTATGACCTGATCCACTTTGGCACGGCAAACAGGGCATCCCCAATTCTTCGCTTTGATCTCCTTCAAGCAAGCCATACATCCATTCATGTGACCGCATGGAACACATGCCCCCTCCACTGGGGCATCCAAACAGATAACACAAAACCTGGAAGTACTACTACTACTACTGCCTTCTTCAACTTCATTGTTCCCGGGATTTGAAGAACTTGGAATACTAGCAGTATCTTCTTTGACTTCATTGGTTGCAGGATTTATCTCTTTAGCTGGCATGCTTATATCAACAGGACTGGAATCCTCGACGGATAGTGAATTGATCCATCAAAAAACGTCTCATTAGCAATTGGTGGAGCAGAAGGAAACAAAACTGTGGGATTTGCCTCCTGAGATGGAGTATCAATTGGAGTGTCAGATTGACCATTGTAGGCCGTGAAGCACTATTATTTGGTCCAGCTTCAGGAGAAGCAAATCCATTGTACGCACTGGTACTTGGCTCATTCAAGCATGCTTGGGCATTCATTTCTGATGGTGGAACAACATCTGGCGATCCCCTGCCACTGGGAGTAGAGTTACTAGATGAGCTGCCCCACCCCCAGCCATTAGTGTAGCTGGTCCCCATAACTGGTTGGACATCAGGCACTCCCTCTTCTATAGCTGACTGAATGGAGGCATCAATGGCCATGGCTAATTCTACATCTTCCTGGTCGGGCGTATGTGTGCCTGTTGATGCTGCTGGTGCAATGAGTTGATTTGTGATGGAGGTGCCACAGATCCACCTGCTGGTGTTACTGGAATGTTATTAATCACCTGCGAGAGGGAGAAACTTTTGTTGAACATTGAACAAAGTTGCGGATGGTAATGCTGCTAAAATGCAACAGAATAAGAATAAACTTTTTTAAGACCTTAACATAGAAACAATAGATCAGCAATGATTACAGAAGCATCAAACCAACTGTTACATTTCCCCTACTAATCCAATTTGCAACATATTTTCTGGATCTAAAAGTGAAATTCCAAGATTAAATTCTTAGTCCCCATAAGTTCTCCCTATTCTTGCAAGCTTAACTGGATCAGTGCCTCACATGATGGATCTACACTATATACTAAAACTCAATCAGAGACAAAGGATAAAGTAATATTAATTCTTGGTTTATACAGGAATCACCCTCCTGAAATTCCTATGAGATTCTTACACCATCATTCGCTTGCATACTATGTAGCACACCAATCATGAAATCTACTCACTAATTACCTGGGGAATTCCTTGGCATGCACTATAGAACCACTGTAGTTGTTGCTTGTCACCTTCGCTTGCCGATAAAAGCTTGTACCGTGTTCCTGTGAAGATACATACATTTTAGACATAAAACTAAAAAACCAGTAAAGGTCATCTGGGCTCCCTCTCAAGCCTTTCACTGCTGTCGAAATGATATTGTCAAAAAAAAACACAACCAATGATTGAAAGTAGCTACAACAATAACAAAAATAACAACAAAGCTTTCGTCCTAAGCTAGTTAAGTGGTTACTACTCATATTTGCAAAGGAAAGGTTTAGCCAGACTAAAGTTTAATAGTTAATATTTCTGCAGAAACAGATGTATATTAAATAAAAAATATTATAAAGCAACATAAGTGGTGGCTATAAATTTGGCATGTTGAAACCAGCAGGACTAAAACACCCTCATGAGGACAACAGGGCTACCTAGTGTTACACAACATTTGAGTCATGAAAACTCCAAAATATATACCACACGCATTAAGGATGGAAGGCTTTGATCGGTTAAGATATGTAGCAACACAATTCTTGATAAGAACAGGACTACCGTCTAGGAGGGTACAATCAGTCAGACCAGTCCTGTTATTCAACTTCACAAATTTGTATAAACTACCTTCTCTAAGCTTTATCAATAGATTCACATGACAGCATACCGTGAACAATTTGATGAAATCATAAACAATTACCTGCACAATAAGTGCTTCCATATCAAAAGATTTCCATGGTTGGTAACATAAACTCATGCAAGCAACCAGTTCAAACAACAGATTCACAACAGATGCACTTCACTTACGAAGAGGAGAGGTGATAGGATCTGACCCAGACTATGTTCAGGTAGAAAGACTGCCAGAGAATGGAAGCAGTTCTTTTCAACCCCAGTTTTCTGGTCTGTGGGTGTCTCAATGGGGAATGTGTGCACACACACACAGACGTACGCATGTGCATCTCACATGCAACTGAAGAGGCACAAGATGTTGCAAGTGCCACTGTTAAGTGCTACAGAGGCCAGGAACAGCAGCCAGGAGAGTAGGACCAATGAAAACAAGAAAGGGGAAGAGTGTTTTTCATGCAATCAGTGTTTATATTTTTTTATACGTGGTTTCACAAATATGAAACTCTGAATTGATGCATGCTGGACAAACTTTTGGGCATCCATGATAAGACCTCTAAAATCAAACAAGCAAGCACTTGACCATTAATGTGGCAGCAAGATAAGATATCAAAGTTGTGAAATGACCCTCTTAAAAAATTAGGCTGCATCTCCACAAAAGATGCTTAAAAAAAAAGAATTCTACATAATTGGCAGTCAAATTTTTTTTTACGCAATGAGACAAAAAGTATAATGCATAAAGACTTCAAGAGTGATTAAATCATAAGTGGCAACATGACGACAATTTGAATCAAAACTGCCCTCATAGTGAGCATTAGAAGTATTTGATGTCAGTAAAAGATGGTGTAGAAGCAAGCACACAGGTGTAGGAGCAGGATCAAGGTACAGAAGCGTGTAAGACACCTCAACAAGCAGGTTTTGGTGGCAAAGGATTGATAACATCTGAAAATGTTCTCTTCAAGTGATATAAGTGGATTTCATTACTCTAAGCAATCCTACAATCATATAGATTTTATGTTAGAAACTATCTAACAGATGGTTCAATCTCCTTCCAGCATGAACACATGATCACCACAAAGAAACAAGATATGATTTTATGCACCCTTCAGGAAAATAATATGTAAATGAAAAAGGAAAGCAAGTTTATGATCTCATACTACATTTTTCATATTTATACAATGCAAAAGGGTGATCGGACATAACATCCACACCAGATTAATCATAATACCAAAACAAAAAGGAATACAACACATACTACCATTGAAAGACCATGGATTAAGGTGCTAGCTATGTTGGCCAGTACAGGTTGGCATGTGCTATGGCAATACTGGCTCATGCTGACAGCATCGCACCATGTCAGGTGCATAATGGACTGAACCAAAGCATGTATCATGCTGACTTGTGACTGGCAAAGGCCTATGCTGCAGCTTTAAAATATTTTTTAAGGACTAATTATGTTTATAAGGATTACAATCTGGTTGAGCAATTTATAACTAAGCATCAAGTATGTAAAGCATATAATTCCATTAATATAAGCTTTTTTTTTGTGCCTAGAAAAGAACCAAAATGTCAAAAAATAATAACCAAGCATAAAGAATGCTAACTATAATAGAAAAAAGCAGGCTTGTTTCTAGCTAGTTCATCTACTAGAAGAAATATATCATATAGTACCTAATAACTTATAGGATGATAGATAAATTAGATATACATCTTCGACTCAAAAACCACACAGGGAAAACCTCCAAGTGTTCAACTATGGATCATGTTTTCAACTTATCATACATCACAAGGTTGACAAAATGCTTAAGTGGTCCTCAGCCATGGCCCCTTAAAATGCCTGCTAGGCAGCCAGGCGCGCCTGGAGTCAAAAAATCATTAAAAATAAAATGATACCATAGCGATATAATTAAAACATCTCAAAATATCTAGTTCATAGAAAGCACATGAAGAAAGCATCATACTCATAAATAATAGGATGTATACTAAAGCTATTCATAATATGACCTTCAATTGATATCTTCAAGAACATGTTATAGACCCCAAAATAGTTAACTAAGGGCAGATTGATTCAGGGCTGCCATGAGGTGGATGAGGGAACACCAAATATGCGCAGCAAAGATCTAGAAAAATAGTCTTTAAAGCACTCTAATGAATACACTCCAAGGCTTACTAAAAATAACTCAACTCACTATATAGCAAATGAAATTTATGATATATATGAAGAAAGATAGCTGGAATTTAAAGTGATTAATAATGTCATAAATATGCACTCCACTTGTAAAGAAGCAGCCTATAGATGGTGAAGTGCTAGTCTGCCTAAACTGCTGCCTCTCCTAGCAGCCTAGAGAGCAACAGGCACCTAGACAATGGGGTTACCAAGCCAACTAGGCTGCTGCCTATGACAACTTTGGTACATTATTTAGCAAGTTTTAAGAAAAACAACTAGCTTAATGTCGAAACATACTTGTTGCCTTGTCAAAAATAACCACAGCTGGATCTGGCTGGTTGAACTTTGGTTCCTCAATATGAGCTTTCCAAAGTGAGATAACAATGCGTGGCTTCGCAACCTGTTTGCCAATAATAACTACTTAGCAAATTGAACATTAATTTAAGTCATTGCATATTCTGTCTTTGATGTAGCAAAAAAAAAAAAACTATGAACAAACAAAAGAAAAATAGTTGTTTGTGGAAAAGGAGTTTTGTTTTGAACTCATGCAAATGCAAATTAAACTGTTAGTGAAAAATTTTATTAGATATACTTGATCCAGTATCCAGCAAAATAGAGTGATATATCAATCCATGAAAAGTTGCTGTGGACGCATCCACTCTATTCTTAGTCATCCTATGTCAGCATCTTTCTATGATTGAACCACAAAACAGAAAGTGTAATACTATAGAATTACATCTTCTTTTAGAGGAAAAAACAAAAACAAAAACCTACAAGCATGCTAAGAAACCATTCCAAAGTGCAAAAACAGGTTTCGAGAAAATCTTGAATTCAGACTTAATTAGCTAATGCTAATTAACCAAAGATGACAGCCAATCTCATTGCAGCATATTTTAGTTCAGCAGGCAAAAACACTTGAGATTTGGGAAAACAATTTTGTTCCATAGTGCTTAGGCATACTGCCTTGTGGCAGCCGTGCTAGAGCATTTACTACAAAAAAAAAAAAAAAAAATTCTCCAATAGATTGCAGATAAGTGGCAACTAATATGCACTATGCATTGGTTTGAAGGAGAAGATAATATTTGCTCCAGATAACCTATTTTCAAGATTCCTTCCAGGAAAACCTAAAGCTTTACCTGATGATACACAGTAGAATGGCCTCTTAATTCTCCTCTGTCATTTTCTACAATCTTAAGTAGCTGTAGTCGCTTGTCTAAGTTTCTGCACCTGCTTCGAAATCTCCCTGGGATCTCCTGACTGCAGTAACTCCTTAGCTGCTTTCTCACTCTACTTCTTTTCGGGATCCCTTTTCCCCTCCAGTCCAGCACCGGAATCTGCTCCTGCACATGTCAATTCAGGTAAATAAGCTACAAACTGCCGAAAGGGGTGTCAATTTTGGTCCAAAACGTAAGAAAATTGACAGCTAGTGATGCCATAAGGTTCAAGAACAGGTAACAGGCTGGTGGATGTTGGGTGATAGACCCCAAACGGCATGAGGGCCCCAAACGACATGAGAACATGGAGAGATCCAAACCCATGCTTTCTTCAGTATTCTCATATCATTCTTCCCAAATGCATAAAAACATCATGACTTGTATAATTAAGCAGATTTAAATATCATGAATCTCAATTTTATACTGACATGGATACTGATGGCTAAAGCAAAATCTTCTTGCATTGCAGCATAAAAGCTGAGCGGAGCTGTTGCCTTGCAGACTAATAAAGATGCATGTATCAGGGAGGCCTTCCATTACAAAGTTGAAGAATTTCATTTTGGCTACAAATTGGATGACCAATTAAAAAACTCAAGATGCATTCACATGCCATTCAGCACAGATTTTTAAGTATGTCATTAGTAGAAGCCCTTTTCTTTGTTGAGGGCTGGTACGAAATCTCAGAAGATAGGGTATATGGATTATGCTGAAGAAAAGCTTAAAAATGTACCCATATTATTTGGATTTGCAAGGCTTATATGAGGATATGTAATAAAGCAATTCACCACTGGTAAGACCACCATGAGGGCATCGCAAGTTAAAAAAATAAAAGTGCAAAATAAACATATTTAAAGAAAAGAAAATGATCATTAAGCATGCAACCATTCTAGTATTTCTGCAGTTTACATCAACAATAATACTAGTTGATGTTTGAGGTTACTATGACTTCAGAAATGGTGCTGGCTACCAAAAAACATTTTTCTGCAACAACTGACTTAAATGGGGGCTACCGCCATTGACAATAATGCATAATATATTGCTCATCTGGCTTGCATTACAGGTGATTACGTCTAAAATGCATAGCAACTGAAATTTGATTGGCCATGAGAAAAGTAGGAAAACTTTTGGATAGCATTGTTATTTGGCTAATCAAGAGTGGAGATCCCATGCCGACAAGTTCAGAACAACAGTCCTTTCTTGCTATTTCATATCAAAGCCATGGTTGTCAAAGCCGTGCATATGCCTTGTGGGGAATACTAGTCAATGATATATAGCAAAAAGAGTGGGAAGCAACCTAGCTCACAAAATCTTCAATGCAGCAAGCTAAAGGTGCCTATTGGAAAACTTGCTCAGGAATGATATTTATCTAGTTTGGTATCCAGGCCTTCTATTAATTTCGCAATCTTAATAAATGAGAAGCCAGCTGCCAATGGGACCCAAAACGAGCCTAACTTGATGGTCCTAAACCCTTCAGATATTTCTTCTTAAGAAGATGCCTCATTTGTAGGGGTGAAATGCATGCATCTGCAAAGGTTAATTCACCTATCAGTACAAGGGAAAATTTGATGTACATGAAACACATGTTGATCTCTGCATCCGAATTCAACAAAGAAGATGGGTTTAATTAAGCAAAAGCTACAACAGCAACCCAATTTCCGTCAATATGTTGATGTTAAGAGCAAAAAAACATCAAATGATATCCCAACAATGGGATCTCTGTAAGAATTTAGTTTGAATCTTGCCTTTCTCAGCAATTCTGACAAATTATTTGCATTTCAAATGCATTGCTGAAATTTTCACCTTTCAAAAAGGCAACATCCAAGATCTCCTTCCTACCCGCTGCACTTCTGATCCACATTGTCATTTCTTGATAAATTTTTATTTCTCTTCCCCTATTAGTCTGCACAAGGGAATTAATGCTCTGTTTGGGACAACTGGTAAGAGGGGTCAACAACAGTTGTTTGCCATTAGCTATATCAGGTAGATATTTCTCAACATCTTGGGGCAACAGTTGCCCAAACAAGGCCAAAGAAGCCTGATAACCTCTTTATTTATTTATTTATTTAACAACTCCAGTATTTTGTCAACTCTAGTTTTTAATATTCAACTTTCTAAGCTAAGGTTTGTTATCTTGGTATCGGGCCCTTTACCATTATCCATACCACATTGGTATAGTATCAGCACGCCCAGTCTACTGGTCAGTTTAGCATACCGATACTTGATAGTACTGTTACCAAGTGTTGGTAAGTATGGTGCAAGTATGCACTACTATGACACACCATGATTCAAAGTATTGATTTACACAGTTATCTTAGTTATCAACCAAGAACAAATTATAATCTGCAACAAATGGTCCTGAACCAAATTTAAGTGCCTATGAGAGGATGGTTAAATGATTTGAACAATGCTAAAAAAGGAGACAGTACAAGACAACGTTTTCCCACCCTTGAAGAGAAAAAGCAAGAAGTAGAGGATCTATATCTAAGCTTCATGAAAGTTAAAGTGATTTCATGATAGAATTTTCTACATCATTTAAATTTTGGGATTAATTCTGAACAAACACCAGAGGAAAACAAAAGAATCAACCCACTTCTTCTCTGACAAACATAAACTTATGTTGCTTTCTCTTTTTCTTTTGCAATAGATTTGTAAATTGTAATACCTCTCTTTCCCTCTGTTGTGAAGTAATGGAAAATAAATCAGAAATAACAGGCAGAAAACACCCCTTCTTCCATCACTGGATAAATTTTAAGAAATTTAAAATTATGTCCTCCTTTATGTCAATAAAGGTGTAGAATTTCCAGTCCCCAGCAATTTCCAGTTGATTATTTTTCCATCTTCTCATGTACTTATAGTTGCTCGAAGTAAAAATGAGAAGATATCATTATTGGAGTATCAGATTGAATTTCTGAATTCATAAATTTTGATATGGCATCTTGACTAGCAATGCATTGGCCATGATTTCACGATATTTTTGGTAAAGAACTGATAAAGTTTTAGTTACAACATTAGAACATGATGGTGAGGAATCATTCCAAGAGGTGTCATTTATTGGAAGATACTGATAAGTCATGCATGAATTGTAAATTAAAATTTGCTGAGGCACAAACCCTTTCACATGTGTGTTCTTTTGCACATATTGCAGTAGATAGATCCTCCTCTAATAATGAAAAGGTGTATAGCAAAGCCATTGAAATCAAGTTCTAGCTCATTGAAATCAAGTTAACTATATATGTTAAACTAAAAAACAAGTTCCTTACACATAGGAATCAATCATATATTCTAATAGAAATATGTTTTAGGAACAAGATTTTAACTACCCAGTGCGACAGCAGGGCATCCTACCATCACAAGTGTTGGGATGGACGAGTAAAGAAATGAACTTGGACTTGAACAAACTACTGTTGTAAAAACAGGAACAACCCCATCCCATGTTATTTAAAACTTGTTTAGGAAAACAATTATGTCCAAATTTTGGTCATGATACACTTAACATAACAGGGTTTGCCATAAAAACAGATGAGAAATCAAACTTTCCCTCTAACATTATACAAGTCAAATCCTCAAAATAGTATACCTTTCATGCACTGAAAAATGATATAAGGTAGGTGCTCATGGATACATGTAGTTTAACAGGATAAATGAAACTCATTTCATAATTTATGTCTACACAACAAGTTTCAGTTAGGGGTATATTTTTTTCTTTTTTCATACAAATCTTGAGATCAAACCTAAAGCTGTGAAGTAATTGTTTGATAATTTTCAGACAATGAGGAGTTATCACTACATTGTAAAACAATAGTTTTAAAACAGAAGAAAATTCATAGGAAAAAGAAAGAAGAATATTGTTTACAAGATTAAATGATGAAATATAAATCATAAGTTGATGCATCTCTACTATACCTGCAGCTCAGGATATATAGCTAACTCAAACTTCATAGGCCTAGTTGGATTATGGGGCTCACAAGGTAAAACCACAGCCCAACTGTAAAAAAAAAAATTGCAATGATGATCAGCATGTATGGATCTTTCAACATGTGCAAAAAAATTCAAATAAATCTAGATAGCTGTCTACCATTCTTTTCAATTGAAGAAAAAAAATTCAGAAAAGGAAAATTAAATATGTACAGACATTTTTCTTGACATCAGTTTTGGAGCAAATGCTTCCAAAAAGCCTGGACCATAATGCTCTCGCAGCCAGCCAGAGAAAAGGCATATTCGATTCTGAACACAAGTTAATTAAAATCTCTTACCACATTCAATGTCTAAACAGAAAACAACTAGAAGATAAATCATCTAGTACAGCTGGGTCAAAATTCACAAATCTTCTGGCAGCATTAAGCATACCTCAATGGCACGGACAACATTGCAGTGTCCCTTCTCTCTAGCCAAATCAAGTGCACTGTGACAATCATCATTCTTGATGAAAGGATTTGCTGAAAAAAGTTAAGCAGGGATTCAGCATTCACAAAGAACCAGCAGATAGGGCATGATTGCAGGTGAAAACAAAAATTCAACATGCACCTCCATTAGAGAGAAGTAGATGAACAGTTTGCTCAAGCCCTTTTTTTGCAGCATGATGCAATGGAGTTCCTGCATGATACCCTGCAGTGCAAAAAAGAGGCATGAGACTTTTACAACCAAGCCCCATGATGATCAACTGTGAAATGACCAAATAATCATATATTGAATAAAAAAGTTGCACTGTTATAGCACTACTATATACACACTTCTAAAAAGGTGAAGTATCAGTAAAAGAACCTACCTGCTAGCAGGCAGGCTTAATGCCTTAACATACAAAATTTATGTAAGGCACGCCACAAGTGGATCTCTTAGCTTTCCTATAAAGCCGATAGATTAGAACTGTAGCGTAAATGCTTTCATATAATTCAAGCTTAGACACTACATAGATCAAGTGTCAAAGTATCTATATAAACCTTAGGCAAAGTTATGTTCAACCTGCAGGTTCAAAATGTATAAAACAAGTAATATGAAAGGAGAGAGACAAAGCACAAACAAAAGAAAAAAGAAAAGAAAAAAAAAATTCCAGTAATTTCATTTCCATCACAGCCAACCAAGGGCTTTCCACTCAAACAACATCCAGCTGTACCTTTTTCTGAATTCATCTGGAACACTTCACATGCTTCATGCCCTATGTTTCTTAACTCTTGTAGTATTAAACAAAGTCCAAAAATTCATGACATTAAACTTTGACATGACAACTAAACTCTAACCGAAACACCTGAGGCAATCCAGACTACACTCCAACAAGATCCTTTTAATCAAATGACCAGTTCCATTGGTGCATTATACACTAATACTGATAGTGCTATTTTCAACACAAAAATACTGTACCAGTGATTGTCTCATGAAAGAATCTGTGCTTTCCATGTTTCCAATATTTCAGAACTTCTTCAATAAGCTCTACACATTCAATATAACATGAATGCTGTGTAAACAAAATTTTGGCTTGATCCAGTGTCTTGTTCCCCAGCTCATCATGATCATGTACACTAAATCTTCATGTCTTTCATGTCAAAACCATGTTGGATATGTGCATCTTGATTTGAAGAGATTTTTCAATCACAACACACTCTTCAACAATACGTACCTTGATCATATCAGTCTAGCTGTTCAGCATTGCCTATATCACCCACTCCCAGTCTTAATGCATGCATTATTTACCTAATCAAATTCATCGTCAACAAGAAAAATATAAGGATAAAATGCATTTTCTCATAATTATGACATGATTCACAAGAACAACTGTGGTGGCCGCCATTTTCATAAGCCAAACTGGCCTTTTGCTTTTCCTCCCTGGATTTCATCATTCATCTTCACCAGCTATTTCAGGCTCTTTTTGCTGTTTTCATCCTTGCGATCTTGTAGATGATCTCATCCAGCACTTCATAGACTTAAAACTAGGCTACTTTTTCCTTTCAGTTTTATTACAGTGCCTCCTATGCCAGAGAGAGCATTTGGTGCTCCCATCTCATCAAGCATCTCAGCATAGCCATTCTTTGCATATCCATTGGTTTCCCAGATCCAAACAGGCTTCACATCTTGATGCTCCAATGTGCAAGCTTTTTCAATTGAACTTCAGCACTTGCTCTCGGATCATCGAATCCATCACTTTGATCTGCCTTTTGATATCCAATTTACACATTTGATTTCACTCAATTTATCAGGCACTGCTCGCTCAATCTATCATCATCGTTGTGCTGGCTGGCCCCTAGAATATATTACAAGTCGTTGAACCTGCAATTTAATTATGCATGGAGGAAATAGGAGACAGAGAGATAAAGTGCACACTTGAAAGAAATCGTTTGTTTTCACCCTAGCCATGGTTGGTTCTACTAATAAATATGTATATATAACAGTCACTTCACACATCAGGACAACGCCTTCTTGCTCGAACTTTGAACACTGTCCAGCCAAGCACCTTAGACTCATCTAGAACACTTTACATATTAAACCCTATTTTTCTTTAACTTATGTTAGTCCCTAATAAAATCCTAGAACTCACCAAACATCAAACTTTATCCCAACAACCAATGACAACCTGAACACCATAGCCCAATCTAGTTTTCAAATCATCTACTTGTATGGGCTAAAATAGTTAAGCAACTCAAATGTTATATATATATATATTCCTCAAGCATAAAACAGTCATGTGGACACGCTAGATACCAAGCACACTTGCTAGAAAAAATAATTCCATTCCTTGTTCTACAATCACTAATGTACGACCACAGAATGCGAATTACTTTCCATTTGCAGTTGCAAAGTCGAACTAATGCAACACAGGTTCCATCTCTAAATAACCATCAATGAGTTTTCCAAAAGTTGCAAGAATCTAACCAACATGTTCGACATCTTGTATCAATGCAAACCTTGTCACAGATGTTTGAATAACGCAACTTCTTCAAATAGTCAATCCCCACACATGACCATAGAATCATAAACTGGGCACGAGAATAAGATTCTTACCAGGTCGACAAGCATTCACATTGGCACCCATCTCGATCAGAGCTTTTGCAACATGAAAGAGATCATGCCTCGTGCACGCAACGATCAATGGGTTCTTCCCTTCTTTGTCCATCCACTGCCAAAAAAATGAACCCATCCATCCAATCCTAACGCCAAATCAACCCATAATTCCAAAAATACTAAAGAATCCAAGTACAGAAGACACGAAGATGCTTACCTCCAATCCAGCACCTTGCTGGCGAAGAGTCCTAATCGCTTCAATGTTCCCATAACTGACCTGCTGGTAGAGCAGCTCGTCCTTGGATTGATGTGCCCCCATCAATACTTTCCCTTCGAAACCCTACTTACGCCCTAAAACAAAACAGACCGCCCCAAAATTCAGTATCTTCGACCGTCCACTAAGGTTTATGCAAGGATTCAGAAACCCAAAATTCCTCCACAGTTGGAAAGACTCGATCTTTCCTCTCCGCTTCCGAGAGAGAGGAGTGGTCTAAAAATTGGAACGTTTTTCCGCAAAAAATTCAGCAAGATTGATTCGGAAGGAATCAGGACCCGAAAATTCTGATAAAGTTCGACGGCTCCCTCGAACTTTCGTCGAAACCAAACAGATGGTTTCCAATCATAGTTGGGCGATGGAGGAAATTGGGAGGAAAAGGCAGAAGACTTTTTCCCTCCGAATTGGCATCAAACGGTACAACTGATCGAATTTTATGATTTCTCCTGTTGAGATAATTCAATAAATTATTATTTATTGATTGTTCTTGGCACGGTAGCTGGCGACTTCCATCAATCGGCGCAGAAGAAACGCGCTCCTGACGTGCGATATCGTCTCACCGCGTTGAATTAATTAGGAAAAGTCTTTGTGCAACGGAGGCGTTGCACATCGCGTCTGGTGCGCGTTTTTGCTGAATTAATAAGGGAGTTGAGCTTCGGGATTAGGTGAGCCGATCCATTAAAATCAAATAATATTTTATTTGAAAGGTTCTCATAATAATAATAATTATATTATTATTTTAGTTTCGAAGCGTTTACAAAATTCTCAAACAAGATCGGATTTTCATTATTAAATTTTTTTTTTTTTTGACTCCAAGAAGACCATAGAAAGAGATCTGATAGATGTTACAGAGAGAAATAGAGAGAGAGATTATCTCTCAATCTAATAGTAGAATTTCTCATTTCCTCTTCCGTTGGGGCAAAATTTGTGTTAATTCTAAATCTAAATCACAAGATGCATGCAATGCAAGTACACAAGCGTTCTCACGTGTAGACGAGACATCATTTTTTTGGTTTAGTTGCTTGAACTTGTATAACTTTTTCAAAACAAAAGAACCATTTGCGGAAGAAAATCAAAAATAATAAAAAAAAACAGATTTACAAAAAAAAAAAAGTATATTCTTTATGAATTTATTTTAAAATTTTAAAAATTTAATTTAATCATTTTATAAAGTAGTATGAAGAGAGCTGCTGCAATTCTATTGAAGCATAAGATCTCTATGCAGTTAGCTTTAAAAAATCAATTGCACAGCACATAGGTTTTAGCTAAGAAAGAATGGCTCTATTTTTCATGCGAAGCTTCCTTAGAGGCTATAAGCTATTTATTTTTTAAATATTTTTTTACTAAGGATATTTAGCATTTTATTTTGATCCGTTTGAACTTCAGAAGATGGCCAATAAATTTTAAAGATCTACAGTAAAATTAAAGTAAAAAAAATATTTAAGCTACCATCAAAAGAGTTAAAGGATCAATTAGTTAGTATTGTTTGCTATGAGGTATAGGCTAAAAGAAATTCAAAAAAAAAAAAAAAAAAAACATCAACTTCATTAGAAAAGAAAGTCTTAATTTGTTCCATCAATATTTATAGAACGATATCATTTGAAGATGGTATCCTTCCCTTCTAGAAATTGGAGTGGGTAGCTGTCCTTATCAATCGTATTGCAGTTTTAAAGATCACAGTGAAGCTTGACCTCAGTTGATGCGACCTGTTCCTCAACAGCTGGTCGTAGTACACTCGTGGAGTTCAAAAGAAATATGAGCTGGATAATTATAATTTATTAACACCTTTTCTTCATTTTTCCTTCCACCACCCTTCAGCCTGCAGCTCAGCAAATCTTCGTTTGCTGCTCAAGACAGTAAAAAAATTAACTTCTGTTATAGATAAAAGCTCAAAGAACGGACTTCTTCTTCTTTTTTTTTTTTTTTTTTTTTTTGTATGCTTACCTAATGCATGTAAATAGTTATCCATATATATTGCCACTACATTCTGAATATTTATAAGCAAGTTTTAAATTTTCATATGCTGGATAAAGACAACTACATGTGAAAATAAAGGATATTTGAATAAATGATAGCAAAATAGAATTTATGTTCACTAAAAGAGAGGTATGAGAGGGTGCATCTGTTCCCCTGACCTTTATGAGTTCTGTTACTTTTTAACAGTGATTTTGTTCACTAATCTATGGAGAGCATTGTCTTCAGTAGGATTTTGCAATAATTCTGACTCATCCACGTTATTGTCCATTCTTTGGCTAGGTGAGATCAAATATGTTCCGGAGAATCTGTTGCTAAGGATGGAGAAAATTGTGATGCACAGCTTCTGTTACTTTTCAACAACAATTCTGCTTGAATTTGTAAGGCCTTTAAGTTCTATTCAACCTCATGAGGCAGTTTTTCTGCCATGTCCTTCAGCTTCATAGTAAAAGAAGCAGATTAAGCGACATACTAGCAGAAACCAATTCTTCTCAAGCATGAAGAATATGATGAACCCTCAGTTCGTTCAGTGTTTCTTCATTTGTTTAAAATAAAGAGAGAATCAATCCACAAATAGCATTTCCTAGGGATATATGAAACTGGTGAGTCGAAGTAATCTAGACAAAGGTTTTAGTCTCAACTCTCAAGATTAAAAAAAAATTAGCTTCTGAATAAATCCTGACATGAAGCTCATGTTAGAAAAATTGTTTTGAATTTTGAAAAAATCTTTTAGAAAATGCTAGAATAATTAATCTAAAATTTAAATTTAAAATCTATATTAAAGTTAAAAGGAATGAAACTGGTTAAGGCGTATATTAGACACTGCCATAAGGACAAGTTTTTGCCCTTTCGTGCGGGTTGTTGGTAATTTGTCCCCAATGTATAACGATCCGGCTCGATCCGATCCTCCTACCACGAGCATAATTGGATGGAGGTGCAAACCCAATGATACTTCAGATGCCCAAATAAAAATATAATAATAATATAATAATAAAAGGATAAATAAATCTTTTACCATCAGTAGCTTGTTGAGACAGACTAGCTTGTTGAGACAGACTTCTTTGTTGAGTTAGATTCCTTGTTGAGACATATTCTCAAATTAGATTCCTTGTTGAGACAGATTCTTAGATTCCTTGTTGAGACAAATTCTCAAATTAGATTCCTTGTTGAGACAGATTCTCAAATCCCAGCACGCAATAGGATCTTCAACAATCGAATAGATCTTTTAGGATTTGGATTTTTGTTTTCTACCTTTTCTATCTTCTTTTTTCCTTAGCCTATATATATATATATATATATATATATATATATATATATATATATATATATATATATATATATAAAATCCGTTAGGCTTTGTTACCGTTTAAATCGGAACGTTAGCGCAATAAAAGAATTCAATGCATGCTTACGGAACGCTCCGCAACGTCTCCAACGTCCCACGCACCTTTAATGTTTCCCCTTTTATTTTTTAACTTTTTTTCTTTTTTAAAATGGTCAAAAGTCAACAATCTCCCATAAAAGTTAAAAAATAAAAATAAAATAAAATAAAATAAATAATAAAATTAATATACCAAAAAATTTAGGGCATCTTATACTGTGAAATAAGTGAGGTGTCCTGTGGACTTGAACCTCACTTAGTGTTGATTGTATACATCTGAAGGAACCATAGTGGATTAGACCTTGAACTAGGTCCTTGACTTAGAATTCTACTAATCACATACACAGTACGGATCAATTGGGTTTAAGCGATCAGCGCATATTAAAGGCCTTGCGCTTAGTACCTTAATTTTTCATGAGAATTTCTTAAGGTTAGCCCAAACCTTTAGCCACGGCCTCATATGATAATTTTTATATAGGTGAATCCTTCAAGGGTATTTGTGACTAATACCCTGCAGATAACCTACCTCGGATCCATTAAGAGAATCACTCAACCTTACACAAATTTACTTTGTCACTTTATAAGAGCACTCATCATAGGGATGGGTTGAAAAATTTTTTAAAATTTGTGCGCTAACACGATCACTCAATCAACTTCGTTTCTACCACATTGAACCTCATTCATGGGATCTCCAATCACAGAGGTTGGGTATCCACTGCTGGTGACCAAATAATGGGCTTAAGCCCCATCCCCCTTGATGAATCTATGACTTCACTCCTAGATAATCCCTTGGTTAATTGATCTGCCAAATTCATCTCAGATTTGATAAATTCCAAAGAGATAACATCATTTTTCTTATGTTGTCTTATAGACTTATGACAAAGCCGTATATGGCGATTCATCTTTTTATTGGTACTCTTTTGATTTGTCAGTTCAATTGCGGCCTTATTATCACAATGGATTGATATAGCTGGAACTGGCTTAGGTACCAAAGGTAGCTCTGATATTAGATTTTTTATCCACTCTGCCTCATTACAGGTGGTATCCAGAGCTATCAACTCGACCTCCATAGTGCTTCTAGAAATAATAGTTTGCCTAGTGGATCCCCAAGCAATAGCAGCACCACCAAGAAGAAAAACATATCCGGTGGTTGATTTTAAATCATGAGAATTAGTGACCTAATTAGCATCACTGCAACCCTCAACCACCTCAGGGTAATCAGTGAATATTAAGGAGAGATTAAGTGTTCCCTTTAAATATCGGAACACTCTTTCTAAGGCTACCCAATGAGATTGATCAGGATTTTGATTATATCTACTAAGCCTTCCTACGGCATAGGCAATATCAGGTCTTGTCCTGTTTGCTACATACAAGAGCTATCCTATAATATGAAATATTTTAATTGATTAATTGGGTCACCTAAATTTTTCTTCAGGTGAAAGCTAGGATCAAAAGGTGTAGATATTGATTTAAGATTGGAATAACCAAACTTTTTGATCATTTTTTCTATAGAATGAGAAAGAGAGAGCTATCCCTTCATGGGACTTGATAAGCTTCATCCCTAGGATTACATCCACTTCTCCTAAATCTTTCATATCAAACTTAGAAAAGAAGAAAGATTTAACACTTGAAATAATTTCAAGAGATGTTCCAAAAATTAAAATATCATCTACATATAAGCAAAGGATTACACAATCATTGTCGATGATTTTAGAATAAACACACTTATCATGATTATTGATTTGAAATCCAAAAGATAGAATAATTTGATCAAATTTCTCATGCCATTGTTTAGGAGCCTGTTTAAGATCATAAAGGGACTTGATAAGTTTACAAACCTTGTCTTTTTGTCCCTTTACAACAAAACCTTCATGTTGTTCCATATAGATCTCCTCCTCAAGATCTCAATTTAGAAATGCAGTCTTCACATCCATTTGATGAATGATTAACTTATGAATGGAAGCAATGGCAAGAAGTGATCTAAGGATTGTTATTCTAGCTACACGAGAATGTATCAAAGAAATATAACCCTTTCTTTTGGTTATACCCTTTGGCTACTAATCTAGCCTTATACTTTTCTATTGAACCATCGGTCTGAATTTCTTCTTAAATACCCACTTACACCCCAAAGGTTTGCATCCAGAGGGTAAATCAGATAAGATCCAAGTTTCATTTTGTAAGATTAAATTAAATTCAGAAAGAATAGCTTCCTTCCAAAAAGGAGCATCAGGAGAAGACATCGCCTCTGAAAACGAAGAAGGTTCGCCTTCGACTAGGAAAATAAAGAAACTTTCACCAAGATCTTTTTCTTTCCTTATCCTTGAACTTTTCCTAAGTTCAGAAGGTTCACCTTCAGGATTAGATCTTTTCCTTTTCTTTGACTCATTAGAAGACCCAGCTTTAAAAGAATCATGAACCAAGTAATGATTAGAAGAGAGTTGATTTGGTACTTGATTCTTGAAAGGAAAAACATTTTCAAAATAAGTAGCATCTCTTGATTCGATAAGAGTATTATTTGAGATGTCACTTATATCAGAGTTTATCACTAGGAACCTATTTGTACTGATATCTAAGGAATAACCTATAAAGATAGCATCTACGGCTTTAGGTCCTATTTTTCTTCTCTTAGGTTCAGGTATTCCTACCTTAGCTAAGCATCCCCACACTTTAAGATAATCTAGGTTGGGTGTTCTACCTTTCCAAAGCTCAAAAGGTGTTTTAGGACTATCCTTAAAGGGTATCCTATTTAAAATATAACATGCAGCTAAAAGAGCTTCCCCCCACAAGTTCTCGGGTACACCTGAACTTATTAACATTGAATTAATCATATCCATTAACGTACGATTTTTTCGTTCAGCTACACCAATGGACTGAGTAGAGTATGGTGGTGTAACTTCATGAATAATCCTATATTCTTGATAAAATAGAGTCATTTCATTTGAGGTATATTCACCACCGCGATCTGACCTAAATTTCTTAAGCTTTTTCTCAGTTTGGGTTTCAGCTTCTACTTTATAAATCTTAAACTTATCTAATACTTCATCCTTAGATTTTATCAAATATACGTAACAATAACGAGAGAAGTCACCTATGAATGTTACAAAGTAACGACTTCCTCCCCGTGTAGGAAACTTGGTAGAGTCACATACATTGCTATGGACTAATTCAAGAAGCGTTGAACTCCTATTTACTGATTTAAAAGGTTTTCTAGGCATCTTAGCTTGAATACAAAACTCACATTTAAACTTTCTATCAATATAAATATTAGGAATTAGATTAAGATTTGTCATGTAGTGAATACGATCAAAATTCACATGACCATGTCTACTATGCCAAACATTTGAAGATTCAACATTAAAAAGAAAAGAACTTTTATTAGATAACTTAGAGGATACATTTAATTTAAAAAGACCTTCACATACAAAACCTTTGCCAACAAACTCATTATTACGAGTAATTACAACTTTATTTGACTCTATAACAATTTTATATCCTCTAGATATAAGGAGAGATCCACTAATCAAATTTCTTCTAACACTAAGAACTAACAGCACTTCATGAAGGACTAGAATCTTTCCAGATGTCATCTTTAGATCCACTTGAGCTTTCCCAAGCACTTGTGCTGAAGAGTTATTCCCAAGTGTCACACCTCCTCCACTTGATTCCTAAAAGGTGGAGAACGAGGAGCGATCAAAACAAACATGAACATTAGCTCCTAAATCAAGCCACCAATCACAAGAAGATTGGGTTGAGTTAATTAAGAATTTTGAATTTACCAATCTGAAAGAAGGCTCAATACCACTCTCAATCACGTTAACTTGTGGTTTAGATGATTTCCTCAATGGTTCAGTCTTTCGATGGTAGCAATCCTTCGCCACATGATTTGTCCTTCCGCACATAAAGCAGAATGTGCCTTTATAATTTTTGACTTCTGATTCGGTCGGTTCTGATTTGATTGGTTCTGAGAAGGTTTGTATGATTGGTTGGATCTAGATTGGAATTTCTTTTTCTTAAAATTCTTTCCCTTAGGTTTGAATTGATTTGGAGTTGGATTTGACTTGGTCAGATGGATTTTAGGTCCAAGTCGGTCTTTTGATTTTGATTGAGCTTAAGCCCGTGTTCTTCTTCAATCATAATAGAGTTAATCACTTCTGTTAGGGTCAAGCTACCTTGCTTATGACTTAGCTCTCGAGCAAAGGATGACAAAGATGGTGGAAAGGCATCTACTAAGGCTTGGACCTTATAGTTTTCAGAAAAACTACAACCAGTCAATTCTGACTTTCTAAGAAAATCTTGGAATTTATGAATTTGAATACTAATAGGTTTGAAATCTACCATTATGTACTTTCTAAATTTTGAGATAGTGAATCTATCTAAACCAGCATCAACCATCCCATATTCAGCCTCAAGAGCATCCCATAGTTCCTTAGCAGTTTTAGTAGGAAGGTAGACATCATACAGATTATCAGATAGGGCACTTAAAATTCTATGTCTACAATGAAAACCTATTTCTTGGGGTGTTTTTTGATGAAGATGAGGTATCAACTATACTAGAAGAACCTTGTTGAGTGTTAGATTTGGGATCTGATAATTCTATGGCAGAAAATAGACCTAAAGTGGTAAGCTAATATTTTACTTGACTTTGTCACCTCCTAAAGAATAATCCATTAAATTTTTAGGTTTAATTGCATTAAGATCATTAGAACCCATTTTGAAAATGTTGGTTTCTTAATTCGTTCTGTACAACCAAAAAGTATTTGAATTTTTTTAAATTAATAATTTTTTAGATATTTCTAGATTTTAAATTTCATTCAAAAGAATTAAATCTAGAAACTACTTGCAATTATAATAAAACCACTAAGCAAAAATTAACTCAAATAAGTCAATTTTGAATTTGAGTTTCAATTTTTTTTTTAAATTTAAATTTCAAATTTGAATTTTGAATTTTAAATTTTAAATTCAAAACTTCTTTTTTTAAATGAAATTACTTATAATAAAATCTAGCAATTTCTAATGATAGGAAAAACTTGTCCTTAGCTATTAGAAAAATTGTTTTGAATTTTGAAAAAACCTTTTTAGAAAATGCTAGAATAATTAATATAAAATTTAAATTTAAAATCTAAATTAAAGTTAAAAAGAATCAAACTGGTCGAGGCATGTTAGACACTGCCCTAAGGACAAGTTTTCGCTCTCTCGTGCGGGTTGTTGGCGTTTTATCCCCAAGGTATAACGATCCGGCTCGATCCGATCCTCCTACCGCGAGCACGATCGGGTGGAGGTGCAAACCTAATGATACTTCAGATGCCCAAATAAAAATATAATAAAAAGGGTAAATAAATATTTTACCACCAATAGCTTGTTGAGACAGACTTCCTTGTTGAGTTAGATTCCTTGTTGAGATAGACTTTTGTTGAGTTAGATTCCTTGTTGAGATAGACTTCCTTGTTGAGACATCCCAATACTTGCAGCAACAGGATCTTCAACAATCGAATAAATCTTTTAGGATTTGGATTTTTGTTTTCTACTTTCTCTATCTTCTTTTTTCTTTAGCTTATACACATATATATATATATATAAAAGACATTTTGTATCCGTTAAGCTTTATTACCGTTTAAATCGGAATGTTAGCGCAATAGAAGAATTCAATACATGCTCGCGTTCCGCAACATCTCCAACGTTTCCAACGACTCCAACGTCCCATGCACCTTTAATGTTTCCCCTTTTATTTTTTAACTTTTTTCCTTTTTTTTAATGGTCAAAAGTCAACAACTCATGCACTGTCATTATAGATGTTTACTCAATGGGTATTAGAATTTGAAGATAAATCAGATATAGGAGCAGATTTGAATTCTATTTCTTTAACATTTCTCAGAGGTGACTTTGAACCATAATGAATCCAGAGTTGACTCTTTATGAAGGCTAATTAGATCTGAATCTCTGACATAAACTAACTCATTTTATGCTTTTAGTACTGAGAACCTATTAGAAAGAGCAGCAAGAATTTGACCCTACCAAACTTCCATGATCCAGACTTCCTACTCCACATACTTTTCTGCATTTATTCTGGTTAAAATGCTTCATTTCCTATTTGGCCTCAACAAGATTACCAGAAGTGGCTGCAGACAAGGCCAGAAACAGGGTTAGACTCAAATATAATCCCCATTATTGGATGTTCATGATTTCAGAAATGACAGAATTCAAAATATATGCTTGGAACTCCAATCTACAATTGAGTTTTACATCATGTTCAAGCAAGGGAGAGAGGGCACATTAGTAAGCTGAAGGGCTGTTAACTTTGAGGCAGGTGGAGATCAGCAGAGAGCATACATGCACAGAGATTGATATGATGGAATTTGGTTGTACCAGGAAATGAACCAGCTCTACTGGCCAGTCTAGAGCAGTTTAGAATGGTTCCATCTGCATGAGTGCCTTCAAGTCTAATGGCATACCAAAAAGCGTGCACAAAATTGATTTTTAACTTATACAATCCCTTTTCCATTTTGCTTCAGTCCTATGATAAAATCATGAATATTTCTAATGGTGTTTATGTTATAACTCTCTGCTTTAATTTATAGCAGCCAGCCTATTCTGCAGTTTGCCAATAAAAAAAAATGATCATAGACAAAATATTATCATCATAAAGATAAAAAAATTTTAAAGAGAAGTTATGAGATTCATAGCAGTCAAAAGATGGTAGAAACTGTTCTTTAACATCATTCATAAGCCAATACATGCTTGACATATGTATGGTATGCTTTAGTACTAAACCTTTTCTTTTCTTTAACCTTCTTTGGTTAACGGAGCTATCCTTGTAATATGGAAATAAAACTCTAGCCTTGTTACTTGCTATATGTGTCATCAAACAACTGAAACAAGCTATATGGCATGTGGTATTCTATTTTTTATATTTTTGAACACTCAGACTCTAAGTTCATGGTTCCTTCTAGGGCTGACCACTGGCTACCCAATTCGTCCAGTTTGGCTCAAAATTTTACACCCCTAACTGCACAAAATAAACCCACGAGATAGGCTGGGACCAAAAAATTAAATGCAATAAAAAAAATAGACTGGGTCTGAAAAAAATAAATAAATAAATAATCCACCTGACACAAAATCATATACGTTAATTTCATTTATTTATTATAATAATGGATCTATTTGAAATGAAGGACCACAAGATTTATATTAAAAAAAAGAAATTTGGGCCTAATGATAGGCTTGGAATTGGTCCATTCAAATTGGATAGGGCTTGGACAAAATTTAGGCCTGGTGGTTTAGTTAGGTTGGGCTAGGCTTGCATATGGATATTGTAACTAAGAAAAACACTTATTGTACCGAAGGGTGGTGCAGCAAGTGTGCACTTGGTGCGCAGCCAATCTGTGCACCCATGCCGCCCTACGTACTGAAACTCAATGGGTCTTATTGTGTACTGTACGCGCAGCGGCACACGGATGCAACCAATTCATGCACATGATGCGTACTTGTTGTATCACCCTCCAATGGAAAGTATTTTCCTTGTGCCTAAATACTAGTATGTAGCCTGATCAGAACCTCTCTGATATTTGATTAGCTCTGCTTACCATTGGGTTTGGACTAAACTTTTAAAAATATTCAGTGTGCGACCAGGTGCAGATGTTTATATAACTGACATCATCCTTACTTGTCTCCATGCGGGTTACACTTATGCTTATTTTTTTTCTTTCAGATGGAACTTTGATGTACGCTCCTTTAATTGTCATTGATGAATAACGTTTTTGTTTTTTTAATAATACTTTTGACTATATGTTAATGGTGCTGGTAATAAAGGAAAGCCTATGAGTATGATAGAGTAGTATAAGAGGCTAAAGGCATTTGAGTGAAATTTTGAATGAGTAAGATTGAAGCCTGATTTCTGATAAATATTATAAAAAAGCATCTCGACTAAACCCTAGCTAGGAATAAACTTGACTATAGTATTGAAATAAAAAATAAAAACAGAAGATACCATACAAAAATAAGCGTAAGATCTGTATCAATTATGTTTCTCAATTTTCAAAGAGTCATAGCTATATAGTAGAAATATATAACCTCAAAAATTATTGAAGTTAAAAAGTTTTATACATACATACATAAAAAGTATCTTAATATTTCAGAACACGAATTTGTTAGTATAAAAAATAATTAGTCTTGGTATCCAAAGATGATCACCAGAAACCAGTATGACAGATAACTTGAGAAAATAAAATGCAGGATACCTGCACTCTATATTTTTCCACCATGCTTCTTTCATTTAGAGCCATCTGATGAAACCATAAACCAACCCTGCACATGGTTATATTGGATAAACTAACTTCACTCCGAGCACCTAAGGTAGTGTTTGAAATAGGAGATAAGAGGGGATATCCAGGGGATATCCCCTCTTATTCCCAAAAGCCATAACTATAAGGGATAGCTGGGAATAAAGTTAACCAAAGGGATAATCCATGGTTAACCATGGGATATCCCCTCAATTTATTCCTTAGAGAATGCAGAAATAGCTGGTTATCCCTTCAAATAAAAGTAAAAAAAAGTTATCCCATGGATTTACCTTTTTGCATTTGATATGATCAATGGGATAGTCAAGGGATATCCCTAAGGATAACCAAGGGATAAACTCTATCCCGTACACTTATTCATGGATAATATTTTTTTCTATCAAACACTACCTAAAAGACACATCTAATAACTTGTTTGCCAACCCTGCCCCCCATCCCATTATCGTTATGATTAGCAAGGTAATGTGCAAGACCAACTTGATATTTGATGATAACTGATGTTTCCCATTTTGACAAAATTTAGTTTCTGAGGCATACAAAGGGTGAGTGCTGCATGCAAATAAAAAACCCTTATTAAGGATGTATGCAATTCATCCAAAATGTTAGCATGGACAACTAACATAAATTAGGCAAGATGCTTGTATGGTAAATTTATGACTTCAATTATATAATACGTTGAGTATTCTACAAGCTTGGATGGTACAATGAGCAAAGTCATTTTAAATCTTATTGGAAAAGAATTGTTCAATTTTTAGCAAAACGAGATGCTTCGTATTTTGTTCATCTCGATTTCCAATCCAGCTAGACATTCAATACTTAGTTAGAATGTTTTTTTATTTAAAAAATATTTATAAAGCTCTAATATTTTATTTAATTTTTAAATATATTTAAATTTTAAAAATTATATTTTTTTAATAATAAATTAAATTTATTTAAATTTAACATGATAATATATTATGCGTGAGGCGAGACGAGATAGTCAGATTAATTCTGAAATCTTTCTCTAGACAAAATGCGTGAGCCATTTCATCCAAGATTTGAGTTGCTGGTTTACACCATCATACTCAGGCAACTCCTAATAATCATTGCGAGTGCTATAAGGCGCTTGATCGCGAAATCAAGAACAGGGAAAGATGCAAATATACGCCAAAGAAAGCAAACGTTACAAAATGTTCAGAGACAGAGAGACCTGCTCGAGATCACGATCAAGACTCCCACCCAGAAAAGCATCAGGAAACGAGACAAGAGAGTCCGGCAACGTTGAGGACGAGGACGATGACGATAACGCCTCTTCTATGCCAGAATTCTGAGCGAGCGAGCTTCATCATCATTGTTGGACGGTAAACGGTGGCTATCTATATGATAAGACTGAGGCTAGAGTTATACTCTATGTTCTTAAGATAATTTTATTTCGCAATGGTGCTTACGGTCAGTATGACGATTATCTCACAGGATACAACAATCTTCTTTTGATAAAAGCAGCACTACAATTCATTAAAAATTTTGAACCAAGAATGCTACTCTCTTTTTAATGCACTATTGCTATACTATCCTTAGGAAAGTATGCAAATGCCTAAGAGAGGAGAAGGCTAGAATTGATTCGGATTGAACTCAATTCGGAATGGTTTGGAATGAATGAAAATGCTTGGTTTAGGGTCCTATTTATAGGTTTTAGGTGCCCCTTGGAAGCAACCCTACGAAATTGATCTGTACCGTTAGATTTGATCGGATCCGATCAACGGTCAAATCAATAAGCCTTTGATAAACTGATCCATGGCCGTGATATGAAGATTAGCCGATCAGATAAGCATATCCTCATCCTGATATGCCTTTTTATCATCGTGATCCGGTGATCACGTTATCAGATAGTATCATCGTGATCTGGTGATCACGTTATCAGATAGGTGGTTGCACGGCTTTGATACCCTGTTTCAAGACCACCTATCACAACGCCTTGATCGGAGCGATGCCTTATCACCATCCGTCCTGTTGACTGGTCAACCGACGGGTGTGAACCGTTTGATCACCACATCTCGACCCTTCATCCGATCGATCAACGATCAGTTCTGATCATGATCCAATGATCAACGGTCAATTGATCTCAGCCCCTTATCTTGATCCGATCAGTCTCCACTGTCGGA
Source organism: Calamus simplicifolius (assembly GCA_900491605.1). NCBI lineage: Eukaryota > Viridiplantae > Streptophyta > Magnoliopsida > Arecales > Arecaceae > Calamus > Calamus simplicifolius. The sequence goes on along the minus strand of UESW01001988.1, from coordinate 104,703 downwards.
TCCTCATGATCTAGAAAAAATTTAAAGCCCATCAAGCTCCTCGCGATGATGCACAAGTGCGAAGTGCAAAGTGCGCCTACATTGCACCCTTCGTACACGCGCGTGCGCGTGCGCGAGGGTGATGCGTAAGCTTCAAGGAAGTGGTTTCCATATAAGTGAACTTTCCTTTCTTGATTTTTTCGATGTGGGACTAAATGTCCCCGCAATTTTTTATTCACACACATAAGGAGGTACTGGGCTTTCAAGGCCCATTAGGGTATTCAAGGCCTATTTTGGCCCATTACCCAACAATCCCCCACATGAATGGAAATTGGACTTAGATCAAAGATCATCAGAGATCAGCAAAGGCAAACCCCCACATAAAAGGATTTTAATGCAAATGAATATGCAGACACACTAAAGAGAGTATAATGGGATGAAGTTGTATCGGGATAGGTAGCTTGTAGCTTTGAACCTTTCTTAGTGAGTTGTTATCGAGTTTACTTGCTAAAAGGTGAACATGATGTCTTGAACCTTTCAGCGTTTTGTGTAAACTAAGACAATAACATTCACGCAACTTCTTTCCGAGCATTCTTTTGATTCTCATGGTTGTGTTCATTTTGGCCCCGAACAACTCCTTGTCTTATGAGTGCTTCATAGAATTAAACCTTAAAATTCTCATAGAATTGGCCCAGTTCACACTCACATAGGTGATTCTTATTAAGAGTATCCTGCTATACCCCACATAATGTTCATGTCATAAGAATCATTAAAAGCAATGCTTATCCTAGTACCTTTAGCAGGTAGCACCAATTATCATAGGAATGAGTAGGATTTGGACATCCTTAGTGCTTTCAAGTCTCTTCATAATTTAGTTGTCCCTTTTAAACCTAGATCTTGGGATCTTCAGTCAGCGAGGTTGGATATCCACTATGAAGATTTTTTAGTTATAGGTTTTAAACCCATTCCCCTCGATAAATAGTTTGCTTGATCTTTTGGTAACCCCTTTGTTAATGGATCCGCTAGGTTTTTCTTTGACTGAATATAGTCAATAGAAATTACACCAATTTCAAGTAACTGCTTAATGGTATTATGTCTGCGATGTATATGTCTAGACTTACCATTATACATCTTATTCTGTGCTCTGCAAATTACCGATTGACTATCATAATGTATGCATATTGCAGACACAGGCTTTGACCAACATGGAATTTCTTCTAAAAGATTTCGAAGCCATTTTGCTTCTTCAGCCGCCTTTTCTAAGGCAATAAACTCAGATTCCATAGTGGATCGAGCTATACATGTTTGTTTAGAAGATTTCTATGACACAACACCTCCTCCTAAGGTGAATACATATCCACTTGTGGATTTTGTATCTTCTGTGTTAAATATCCAATTTGCATCACTGTATCCTTCAAGTACAGCTGGATATCTTGAATAATGCAATCCATAACTTAGGGTATATCGCAGATATCTTAATACCCTTATTAGAGCTGTCCAATGATTTGGACATGGATTACTTATAAATCTACTCAACTTATTGACAGCATATGCTATGTCAAGACGAGTGTAGTTCATGACATAAATTAAACTGCCAATTATACGTGAGTATTCCAATTGAGATATGAGTTCTCCAGTATACTTAGCCAAATGTAGATTAACATCTACAGGTGTTTTCACCGGGTTAGTATCATACTTTTTAAACATATTTAATATTTTCTCAATATAATGAGATTGAGATAATATTATTTCTTCAGATGTTCTAGTGATTCGAATCCCTAGTATAACATCTACAACACCCATATTTTTCATATCAAAATGTTTGATCAACATTTTCTTTGTCTGTTTAATCATTTCAGTATTACTATCAATGATTAATAGGTCATCTATATATAAGCAGATTATCACATACCCTTTATACAGGGTTTTGGCATATATACATTTGTCACATTCATTTATTTTGAATCCATTTGATAACATTACATTATCAAATTTTATATGCCATTGTTTAGATGCTTGCTTTAATCCATATAAGGATTTAACAAGTCTACACACCTTCTTTTCTTGTCCTGGAACAATAAATCCCTCAGGTTGTTCCATGTATATTTCTTCATCTAATTCACCATTCAGAAAAGCAGTTTTAATATCCATTTGATGAATTTCAAGATTGTTAATGGTTGCAAAAGCGATTAACATTCTTATAGATGTTATTCTACTTACTGGTGAATAGGTATCAAAGAAGTCTATTCCTTCTTTTTGTTTGAAGCCCTTAGCCACTAATCTGGCTTTATACTTGTCAATTGATCCATCAGTCTTTAGCTTTTTCTTAAAAATCCACTTTCACCCTAAAGGTTTCATACCAGATGGTAAGTCTACCAACTCCCATGTATGATTGTGCATGATGAACTCAATTTCACTATTAACAGCTTCTTTCCAAAAGGGTGCTTCTGGATTAGACATTGCCTCCTTGAATGTCTTAGGTTCATCTTGTAACATATAAGTTACATAATCAGGACCAAAAGACTTTGTAACTCTTGGTCTCTTACTGCGTCTGGGTTTATCTTCAGGATATTCTTCCTGATGACTACTACTAGCAGTATTATCATAGGTTCTTTTATTTGAACTTATTTCTAATTTCCTTTTGCTTGGAAATATATCTTCAAAGAATGTTGCATTCCTTGATTCCATGATTATATTTATCTGTATATCAGTTATATTTGATTTATATACAAGAAAGCGATATGCACTACTATTATGTGCATAACCGATAAATATACAATCAACAGTTTTAGGTCATATTTTGACCTTTTTGGGGTCCGGAATAGCTACTTTAGCTAGACACCTCCACCCTCTTAAGTAATTGTAAGAAAGCTTCTTTCCTTTCCATAACTCATATGGAGTAACTTCCTTCTTCTTAAGAGGTATCTTATTAAGAATATGATTTGCTGAGAGAATTGCTTCTTGCCATAAATTCTGTGGTGTACCAGAATTTATCAACATAGCATTCATCATTTCTTTTAATGTGCGGTTTTTATGTTCCGCAATTCCATTAGATTGAGGTGAATAAGGAACAATAGTTTGATGATAATGCCATGGTCTTGATAGAATTCATCAAAAGGTGCATCGTATTCACCACCTCTATCACTCTTTATGGCCTTAATCTTTTTTCCAAGTTGATTTTCAACTTCATTCTTATAACATTTAAACATTTCTAAAGCCTCATCTTTAGACTTTAGTAGATACACATAGCAGTATCTAGTTGAATCATCAATAAATGTTATAAAATACTTTTTACCTCCTTTAGTTTGAACTGACTTTAAGTCACATAGATCACTGTAAATTAATTCAAGAGGTTCAGTATTTCTTTCAACTGATGGAAATGGTGTTTTTGCTAACTTGGCTTTAACACACACTTCACACTTGTAATGTGGATCAATTTCACGATTAGGTAATAATTCTAATTTCATTAATTTTTGTAATGAATTAAAATTTACATGTCTAATCTATCATGCCATAAACAAGAAGAGTCAACCATATAAGCAGAAGAAGAAGCTTTATTTATTTCAAGGTTTTTGTGTACAGTCATTACATTCACCTTGAATAATCCATTATTCAAGTAACCCCTTCCAATAAATATCCCCCCTTAGTGAGTACAAATTTATCAGACTCAAAGACCATCCTAAAGCCATGTTTGCTTAGGAGGGAGCCTGATATAAGATTCTTCCGGATGTCAGGGACATGCAGCACATCATTAAGTAGAAGCTCCTTGCCATATGTCATCTTCATTACAATGCGGCCAAGTCCTTCTATCTTGGATGTAGTGGAGTTACCCATGACCAAATTTCTATCATTGATAGGAGTATATGATGAGAACATACTCTTATCAGAGCAGACATGTCTGGTAGCTCCAGTATCGATGTACCACTCATTTGCCTTATCAACCATGTTTGCTTCAAATATAAAAGCTGATAGCATCATCTCAGATACCTCTTGGGATAGGGTTTCAGTAATGTTGACTTCTTTCTTTTCTTTGTCCTTGAAACGACAGTCCTTGAATTTATGTCCTTGCTTTCTACAAACAAAGCACTTTCCCTTGAATTTATATTTCTTTGGATTGCCCTTCTTATGTTTAAAGCCTTTGCCTGGAAACTTGTGTTTCTTTCTTCCTTCTATGAGGTTGGCCTTTGGCTCAGCAGGTTGTCCTCCTATCTTCTTGTCTCGGCTTTTATTGTCCTCCTCGATCCTCAGGCGGACAATTAGGTCTTCAAGTCCCATCTTCTTCCGCTTATGCTTCAGGTAGTTCTTGAAGTCCTTCCATAGTGGTGGTAGCTTCTCTATGATGGCAGCTACCTGGAATGACTCACTGAGAAACATTCTCTCTGCATGTATCTCATGCAAGATGATTTGGAGCTCTTGGACTTGCTCCATAACTATTTTGTGGTCGACCATTTTGTAGTCTAAGAACCTTCCAACCACAAACTTCTTGTGTCCAGCATCCTCTGCTTATACTTTTTGTCCAGGGATGCCCATAACTCCTTGGCAGTATCAATACTGCTGTACACATTATACAGGGTATTGTCCAGACCATTAAGGATATAGTTTTTGCAAAGGAAGTCTGAGTGCTTCCATGCCTCCACCGCAGCAATGACTTGCTTGTCGGTCTCCCCTTTCTTCAGGACAGGCGGATCTTCATTCAGTACTCTGACCAGATTCAGAGTTGTGAGGTAGAACAGCATCTTCTATTACCACCTCTTGAAGTCCGTGCCAGAGAATTTCTTCGGTCTCTCGGCTTGAACGGATGTCGTCATAGTAGCCATCTGCAGCAGCACTTCAGTGATAGCAGGAGTTTGTCTTAAGATTGTTGGGTGGCAGATGGTGGCTACCTAGATGATAAGACTGAGGCTAGAGTTATACTCTATGTCCTTAAGACAATTTCGTCCCGCAATGGTGCTTACGGTCAGTATAACGATTGTCTCCCAGGATACAACAGTCTCCTTTTGATGAAAGCAGTACTACAATTCACCAAAAATTTGAACCAAGAATGCTACTCTCTTTTTAATGCACTATTGCTATACTACCCTTAGGAAAGTATGCAAATGCCTAAGAGAGGAGAAGGCTAGAATTGATTCGGATTGAACTCAATTCAGAATGGTTTGGAATGAATGAAAATGCTTGGTTTAGGGTCCTATTTATAGGTTTTAGGTGCCCCTTGGAAGCAACCCTACGAAATTGATCTGCACTGTTAGATCTGATCGGATCTGATCAACAATCAGATCAATAAGCCTTTGATCAGCCGATCCATGGCCGTGATCTAAAGATCAGCCGATCAGATAAGCCTATCCTCATCCTGATATGCCTTTTCATCATCGTGATCTGATGATTACGTTATCAGATAGGTGGTTGCACCGCTTTGATACACCGTTTCAAGACCACTTATCACAACAGCTTGATCGGAGCGATGCCTTATCTCCAACCGTACGATCGGACGAGTGTTTTATCATCAATCGTCCTGTTGACTGGTCAACCAACGGGTGTGAGCCATTGGATCACGATCACGATCGTGATTTGATCATCGCATCTCGACCCTTCATCCGATCGATCAACGACTAGTTCTGATCCTGATCTGCGCTTACAAAGCACCCATTGCGCCCTTTGCACACGCGCGTGCACGAGCATCACCCTCAGGCTCTCCACTTATGTTGAGCCTAAGGAACTTAAGCTTCAAGGAAGTTTTTTTTCATATAAGTGAACCTTCCTTTCTTGATTTTTTCGATGTGAGACTAAATGTCAAAGTTGTCAATTTCGTTTCGGATTATATTTCGGTTTAGCTTATGAAACGAAATATTTCGATATCGGACCGTTTCTGTGCTTCATTTCGGAATATATATATATATATATATATATATATATATATATATATATATATATATATATATATATATATATATATATATATATATATATAAAAAAAATTATTCATAATTCATATTTTTTATAAATAATAATAACAACATAAAATAAAGAGTTTGAATTTTTAAGAGGTGCAGTCGTACGACTGAAAAAAAAGGTAGGGTAACTAAGTTTTTTTGATATATATATATATATTTTAAAATAGTCCTGAAAGATTTAATAATTCATAAATTAGTTCCCAAAACATATTTTGCTAAAACGACCGAAACATATCAAAATGACCGAAACACACCGAAATGCACCAAAATGGCCAAAAAATTTTTCGAAACGAAACATAAGGCTATCTTTTCGGATAAGCCACCGAAATGAAACGTTTCGGCTGAAGCAAAACAAAATTGACAACTTTGCTAAATATCTCCATAATTTCTCATTCACACACATAAGGAGATAATGAACTTTCAAAATCCATTAGGGTATTCAAGACCTATTTTAACCTATTACCCAATAATCATCTCTTTCACCTCAATTTAATTTCCCCAACTCAATTTAATTTCCCCCAGGAAGCAAGACGAGAAGCAGAAAATGGCAACGGAGTATTCCGAGAGCCCCCGCTTCCTCTTGTACGAATGCTTCTTGCTGCCTGCGTGGTGTGCCTCAATGGAAATGGGCCCTCGCACG
>UESW01001988.1:52176-91311 GCA_900491605.1 Calamus simplicifolius | reverse complement strand
CAGATTCACAAAACTCCCAAGAACTCCACGGACATTCCTTTTTCACAAATCCCACGTGGTCATGCAAGTGTCAACCCCTATAAGAAGGTGAATCCACTCAATAATGAGGTATGAGCGATAACCCCAAGGAATCGATATCTTAGCACTTAGAGAGGAATCCCTCCTCCCTAAGAACACTTTTCATCTAAAAAGAGCTCATTCGAGCTCCTCCTCAGCTGTGACCTTGATTGCTAACTTGAGCGTCGGAGGGTCCCACCGGAGAATCCCTCCGGTCCTGGGACTTTTTTGCAGGCAATCCTGTGGAGAAAAGATTCGATAATCAATCCATTTCCTTTTCCCAACATTCAGGACCAGTGATCGGGCGTCATCAGATTGGCGCGCCAGGTAGGGGGCGGGGCTGACGCAGCAAGTATCTCAGGGTTTCCTGTGCTACATCTCGACGAACTCTGCTCCCCCCTCTTTTTCCTCTTGAAGCCATGGTGGTGACACGAGCTCAGGATGCTTTCGTCAGCTGTCCAGCGGGGCTTCCCCCCGCCAGTTAGGCAGCAGGAGGCCAATCCCCCTGCTTCCGATCCTCCCGTCACCTGCCCACCACCAGATGCAGCCGTCCAAACTGCGGAGCGGCTAGCGACTCTCACCCAGCAAGTCCAAACTCTCACCGCTATGGTCCACGACTTCCAGCAGCAACAGTCCGCGGCCACCCAACACCAGACCGCTCCCCCCGCCAGTCAGCAGTCAGCAAGAGGAGGCTCTCCTCGACGGGAGGCCGATCGTTATCCGGCTTCCCCTAGGAAGCCTCGCCGTGAGCCCCCTAAATGGCCATGGTCCCTGATCATGCCCCAGCAAATTTCCTCCTGAGCCGCATCATCAGGAGGAACCAAAGCGGAAGTCCCAGCTCCCGCGTCCTTCCCCTTCTTTTCTTCTTCTTCTTCCTCCTCCGAGCCATCTCGGAGGGCCCCGATAATCAGCCACCAGCGGAGGAGCGCCTGGACGAGTACAACAGCGGTTGGATGAGCTCGCTAGGAAAATCAATCATCAACCGGAGAAGAGTTTGACACCCGTCCTCCTTACACCCGTCGGATATTGGAGGAACCTGTCCCCTCCAGATTCCGCTTCCCCCAGGTAGACCCGTACGACGGTACGATAGATCCTCTCGACCATCTCGAGAGTTATAAAGCAATGATGCAAGTCCAGGGCGCTTCGGACGCCCTTCTCTGCAAAGCCTTTCCCGCCACTCTAGGAAGGCCGCTCGCGCGTGGCACTCGTGCCTGCCCCCTTACAGCATCGACTCCTTCCGAGAGCTGGAGAAGGCCTTTCTGGAACATTTCGATGCTTGCCGCAGATTCCAAGGGTAGCGGACAGCCTCTTCTCCGTGCGCCAGAAGGAGGGGGAGTCACTGCGGGACTTTGTGTCCGGTTCAAGGCTGCCGCCCTCGAAGTTTATCATCTCGATGATGCGGTTGCGACGTTGGCGCTAAAGCGGGACTCCTCCCATCCCGCTTCACCTTTTCCTTGGATAAAAAGCCCGAGTTCTTACTCCGACCTCCTCCTTTGGGCTCAAAAGTACATCGTGCGGATGAAGCGACTTCACCCGCCGAGAATCTTCAAGAGCTCCAGCCACCTGCCTCGTCGATCCGACAATGGGCGTTGAAGCCCCGTCCCCGACGAGAGCAAGCTCACACCTCTTCTCGCCCCTGATCCCACATCCTGATGGAGATCAAGGGCGAGCCTTACCTCCAACGCCCTCCTCCCATGAAGAAAGGTCCTCCCGCGACAAAAGTCGTTACTGCCGATTCCACCGGGATTATGGCCATGACACCGACAGCTGCTACAGCTTGAAACGGGCCATCGAGGAGCTCATTCAGTGGGGCTACCTCGGCAAGTATGTTCAGAAGGCACCGCAGCCGCTGCCGGCCCTCATGGGGCCTCCACCTGTTCAGGCCACAGTCGATAATGCCCCCACTGAGCGGATGGTCGGAATGGTGTCTTGGGGAATGGCCTCCGCATCTAAGCGGCCGATAGGGGAGGAGGCGACGAATAATGTAATTCCTGAGGAGGGATCTGCTGTTATAGAAAATGTAAATAATGAAGGCGTCGTCGTCTCCATGACGATCGCCAAGCACCCTGTAAAAAGGATATTAGTTGATAGTGGCAGCTCAGCTGACATCCTTACTTACGACGCTTTTGTTCGGATGAGATTATCTTTAGACTCCCTTCAGCCTGTGGCGGTCCCATTGGTCGGGTTCACCGGGACTCAGTGAGGGTTGAAGGCGAGATACCTTTGCCTGTGACAGCCGGAACGCCGCCATGCCAAAGCACAGTGATCATGAAATTCTGGTTGTAAGGGTCCCCTTGGCTTATAATGCCATTCTCGGGGTCCAGGTCTTAACCTTTTGGACGCAGTTATCTCCACCCGGCGTTTACTGGTGCAGTTCCCCACTAGTGAAGGAGTCGAAGAGATGCGCGGTGAGACCAGCCCGGTCCTGCCCTGTTATCACGCGGCATCAAGTCCTTTGGAAGCTGAATCAACTTTAGAAGCACCTGATCCCAGAGATTCCAGCAAGGGAGGAGAACCAGCCGAGCACCTCTTAACTTTCCCTCTGGGAGATGACCCGGTGAAGACCGTCCAGGTCGGCGGACTCCTTCCCCCAGAGGATCGGGAGCGCCTCTTGGCTTTTCTGTGGGCTAATTTGGACATTTTCGCTTGGTCAGCGTCTGATATGCCCGGCATCCCTCCGGAGGTGATCACCCACAAGCTCAACATTGACCCACGCACCGTCCAATCCGCCAAAGGAAGCGAAGCTTCTCTCCTGATCAACAAAAGGCTATCGATGAGGAAGTCAACAAGTGCTTAGCGCCGGTCACATCCGGGAGGCACACTACCCTAGCTGGCTGGCTAATGTGGTCATGGTGCGAAAGGAAAATGGGAGCTGGAGAATTTGTATCGACTTCACCGACCTCAACAATGCGTGTCCGAAAGACAGCTTTCCCCTGCCAAGGATAGATCAGCTGGTGGATTCCACCTCCGGGCATGAGCTCCTCAGCTTCATGGATGCTTCTCTGGATATAATCAGATAAGGATGGACCCCAGCGATGAAGAGCACACATCCTTTTGTGACAGAGAAAGGCATTTATCGCTACAAAGTGATGCCTTTCGGCCTCAAGAATGCGGGGGCAACTTACCAAAGGTTGATGAATAGAGTGTTTCAAGTTTAGCTAGGCCGGAATATGGAGGTCTATGTAGATGACATGCTGACAAAGAGCACTCGCACCTCCGATCACGTCTCCGACTTAGAGGAAACCTTCAACAACCTCCATCGTTTCAAGTCAAGCTGAACCCCAAGAAGTGTGCTTTCGGGGTCACGGCAGGCAAGTTCTGGGTTTTATGGTGACCCAGTGGGGGATCGAGGCAAACCCGAGAAAATCAGTGCCATACTCAACATAAGGCCACCGTCCAGCAAAAAGGAAGTGCAGCGGCTGACAGGGAGAGTGGCGGCTCTGAGTCATTTCCTCTCCAAATCAGCCGAGAGATGCTTGCCCTTCTTCAAGGCCCTGCGGAAGATGAACAGCTTCGAATGGACGGACGACTGCCAGAGAGACTTCGACGGGTTGAAGGCGTTCCTGTCCTCTCCACCGCTCCTATCCAAGCCAAGAGATGGGGAAAGTCTCTTCCTCTACTTAGCTGCTTCTTCAGAGGCCATTAGCTTGGTCCTGGTGCGTCTCGACGCCGAAGGAACCCAAAGACCCGTATATTATATGAGCAAGGTCCTCCATGACGCAGAAGTTAGGTACTCCAAGACAGAAAAAGTTATTTTCGCCCTGATAATTTTTGTCCGGCGCCTCCGCCCATACTTTCAAGCCCATCCTATCGTGGTGCTCACGGACCACCCCTTCGAGCCATCCTGGCTCATCCGGATACCTTGGGCCGACTTGCCAAGTGGGCCATCAAGCTAGGAGAGTTCGACCTCTCCTTCCAGGCATGACCGGCTCTAAAGTCCCAAGTTTTAGCTGACTTCCTAGTTGAATGCACTTGGGCGGAGGAGGCGACTGAGGAGGTTACCAAGGAACACAAGCCTGAACCAAACGGCGATGGAGAAACTTGGATCCTTCATGTGGATGGCGCATCAAACTCTCAGGGAAGCGGTGCCGACCTCATTCTTGCCGGGCCAGGAGGAGAAAGGATGGAGTGCGCCCTACGGTTCCTATTCAAAGCCACCAACAATCAAGCTGAGTACGAGGCCCTGCTGGCCAGATTAAGGCTAGCCCAGGAGTTTGGAATAAGGCGTATCAGAGCTTTCACGGACTCGCAACTCGTCTCTGGGCAAATCAACGGAGAATACGAGGTGCGTGACCCTGTTATGACTCAGTACTTGAGCAAGGTTCAGCTCTTGACCTCCCCGTTACCTTACTTCAGTATCAGTTACATTCCCGAGTGAAAATGCTAAGGCCGACATCCTTTCTCGTCTGGCTACCTCTGCCGATGGCATGGCAAGGGATGCTTACATTGAATATTTAGAAAGGCCCAGCATAGAGGGTAGCGAGGAAATCCTCCCGCTCACCCAAGAGCCCACATGGATGGATGCCTACGTCCGCTATCTCACGATGGCACTCTACCTGACGACTGCAACGAAGCCAGACTGCTCAAGTGGAGGGCCTCCAAATTCATCCTCCTCGATGGACGTCTATACATAAGGTCATTCTCCTACCCCTGCTCAAGTGTGTAGGACCCGCCGATGCCGACTGCATCCTCAGAGAAATCCACGAGGGCGTCTGTGGAAATCATCTGGCAGGCAGATCCTTAGCCCAAAAGGCTCTCCATCAGGGATACTTCTGGCTCACTATGAGGGAGGACGCGGCTAAATTAGTTTAGAAATACGATGGTTGCCAGCGCCGCGCATACATCCAACATCAACCATCTACCCCGCTGAATCCGCTCTCAGCCCCATGGCCTTTCGCTCAATGGGGAATGGACATCCTCGGGCCATTCCCCCTAGCTTCAGGGCAACGGAGATTCTTGCTAGTCGCCATGACTACTTCACAAAATGGGTCGAGGTCGAGGCACTGGCCAAGATCACTGAAAGCAAAGTCAAAGCCTTCTTCTGGAAGTCGATCATATGCCGTTTTGGCCTACCTCACACCCTCGTCACCGACAACGGCCGCCAATTTAATAATGAAGCATTCAAAGCTTTCTGTGACGAGCTAGGCATTCATCACCGATTCACCTCTGTCGGCCAACCCCAGACCAACGGAGAGGCCGAGGTCATGAACCACACTATCCTCAGAGGACTCAAGATCGGCTAGATGGGTCCAAAGGTCGGTGGGTGGAGGAGCTCCCCAGTGTGATATGGGCCTACCACACGACCCCCAGGGTCCCGACGAGCGAGACTCCCTTCAGTCTTGCCTTCGGGTCCGAGGCCATCATTCCCGTCGAGATCGGACTACCCAGTCCGCGTGTGGAGTCCTTCAACGAGGAAAACAACTCCGCGCTGATTCGGGCTAATTTGGACTTCATCGACGAGGCGCACGATCGGGCGAGGCTGCGCATGGCGACCTTCGTCAGCGAGCGGCCAAGTACTACAATGCTCGAGTTTGTCTCAAGGTTTTTCGCCGCGGAGACTTGGTTCTGAGGAAAGTTGAGGTTTCCAAGCCTACAGAGGGAGGCAAGCTATCCCCCAACTAGGAGGGTCCTTATCGTGTCATCGAGACACTCCACCGGGGGGTATACAGACTAGAAGAACTCAATAGACAACCCATTCCGCGTACCTGGAATGCGGATAACCTCCGCCAATATTATCAATGATGTATCCCCCTGGGGCATAAGCAATAAAGGAGGTCCCTTCTGACGCCACAGCCTACTCTCCCTTGCATCCAAGGACCAGGTCTCTCAAAAGGAGCTTACCGGCATCGCGGCTAACGGGACACCACTCGGCCCCGGCACGACAGTACCCCCGAGTCGGTTAAGACCCTAACAGATCCGTACCCGGTTGAGTTGCCCCTCAGGTGGCACACAAACCCTTGAGGTGGTTCAAAAGGAGCTCACCGGCATCACGGCTAACGGGACACCACTCGGCCCTGGCACGGCGATGCCCCCCGAGTCGGTTAAGACCCTAACAGCTCCGTACCCGATCGAGTCGCCCCTCAGGCGGCACACAAACCCCTAAGGTAGTTCAAAAGGAGCTCACCGGCATCGCGGCTAATGGGACACCACTCGGCCCCGGCACGGCAGTGCCCCCTGAGTCGGTTAAGACCCTAACAGCTCCATACCCGATCGAGTCGCCCCTCAGGCGGCACACAAACCCCTGAAGCGGTTCAAAAGGAGCTCACCGGCATCGCGGCTAATAGGACACCACTCGGCCCCGGCACAGCGGTGCCCCTGAGACGGTTAAGACCCTAACAGCTTCGTACCTGGTCGAGTCACCCCTTAGGCAGCACACAAACCCCTGAGGCGGTTCAAAAGGAGCTCACCGGCATCGCAGCTAACAGGACACCACTCAGCCTCGGCACGGCGGTGCCTCCGAGTCGGTTAAGATCCTAACAGCTCCGTACCCAGTCGAGTCGCCCCTCATGTGGCACACAAACCCCTAAGGCGGTTCAAAAGGAGCTCACCGGCATCGTGGCTAACGGGACACCACTCGGCCCCGGCACGGCGGTGCCCCCCCGAGTCGGTTAAGACCCTAACAGCTTCATACCCGGTCGAGTCGCCCCTCAGGCGGTACACAAACCCCTGAGGCGGTTCAAAAGGAGCTCACCGGCATTGCGGCTAATGGGACACCACTTGGCCTCGGTACGGCGGTGCCCTCCGAGTCAGTTAAGACCCTAACAGCTCCGTACCCGATCGAGTTACCCCTCAGGCAGCAAACAAACCCCTGAGGTGGTTCAAAAGGAGCTCACCGGCATTGTGGCTAACGGGACACCACTTGGCCCCGGCACGGAGGTGCCCCTCGAGTCGGTTAAGACCCTAACAGCTCCGTACTCGGTCGAGTCACCCCTCATGCGGCACACAAACCCCTGAGGCAGTTCAAAAGGAGCTCACCGGCATCGCGGCTAACTGGACACCACTCGGCCCTGGCACGGCGGTGCCCCCGAGTCAGTTAGAACCCTAACAACTTCGTACCCGATCGAGTCGCCCCTCAGGTAGCACACAAACCCCTGAAGCGGTTCAAAAAGATCGCCGGCACCACAGCTAACAGAGTACCACTTGGTCCCAGCACGACGATGCCTCCAAGTCGGTTAAGTCCCTAATGACTGCGTATCCGGCCGGATCGCCCCTCACATGGAACCCAGACCATGGAGATAGCTCCAGAAGGCTCCGTGTGGCCCTCACAGACTCCGGGTCAGCCAGCATAGCCACAGCCTTTCCTGGTCGTCCCTGACCGGCCCAGTCATCTTCATCACTAACCGAGTCGATGTAGGCCCCCTCCAGTCAACCCCACTCGGCCTCGGCGTCCCCGCGATGGCCGAATCAGCCTCGACCATCTCTGGTCTGCCCCAACGCCTCCAAAATTAATCTTGGCGTCGAGTTGCCCGTGGATCATTCCAAGCCTTTGGAGGATCCATACGCAGATGAGTTTCTTTTAAAACAATCTGCAACAACATGAAGAATTTTGAGTAACCTTCCACATGGCCGGCTTACATTCTGGGGTGCACTCGAACATCGTCCGGTCCAAAGTCGCAATTCGGCTATGGCATTGTTAACATGTGCAACATTTGAAACTAAGAAAACATTTCAGAAGGTGCAACATTCGGCTGCAATATTGTCAACGAATGCGACTTGGCCGCGGGAAGTAAGGCACAGTAAGACGTTCTTCCAAAAGAAGAAAGGACAGATGGAACAAAACGTAGAGAAGTTTGATAAAAATTTCTTCTGTATTAGCAATCAGGGAGAAGTACAAAATTGGGCCTGAGGCCGGTTACACAAGATAAAGAAAAGAAAAATGGACAGTGGATCCTCAAGGCTCGCCGGGGCCGGGCTTCTTCTCATCCTCTTTCTCTGCTGGCTTCTCATCAGACTCCCCAGGCCGGATGTCTTCGAGTTCAGAAACGTCGATCTCGAGGGCTGCAGATACTTTGACCTTGCACATTTCGAAGCCTTGAACATAGACATCGAGGCTGGCCTCGATGACTTCCTGCTTGAACTCCGACGAGGCCTTGTAGTTGGTAATGGCCTGCCCCGCCTCATCTTCAGCTCACTGTGCTTTGGCCTCGGCCTCCTTGGCTCACGCCTCGGCCTCCCAGGCCCTGCTCTCGGCTTCTTCGGCATGGGCACTAGCCTCATCGGCACAGGCTACCGCCCTGGCCTTCTTCGAAACCGCTTCCGCTGCTGCTTTCTCCGCTGCAGCGGCCCTCTCCCCTACGGACCGGACTTCCTCCTCGGTGCTTTGGAGCCGTCTGGTCAGCTCTTCATTCTGCACCGCGACGGCCTTCAACCTTTCTGAGGCCAACCCATTCTTGGCCTCGGCTGCGGAGGCCCGGCCGTTCTCGGCCTTGGCCCGGCTCTCCATCTCCCGTAGATGGCCGGCTAAGCTCTCCTCGTGGGCCGAGGTCTCTTGATGAAGTCAAGCAAGGCTTTCGGCCTGCGCCATGCTCACCTTCTTGTACTTGTTGGCCCGTGCCAGGGCCTTGACTATCGTGTTCGAAGAATGGGCCAGCGCCTTGCGAAGGCCCAGGGCGCCGTTGGCCATCTGTAGCAAAGGAAACAGGTTAGCTGCAGAAAGGAAAAACATTGGGAAAAATAAGGAAGATTCAAAAAGTACCTGGACAACAGCGACCATGACCATATCCATGAGTGCAGAGTGACTCAATCCCCGCATCCCCTCCTCGAACTCGGCGGTTCAAACTCCTAACAGGAGGCGGGAGGCTTGTGCGGCATCCGCCATCGTGCCGAGTGTGGGGACCAGCCGAGTTTGTCCTCCTACGGGCCTTCGGATTGGGGGCGGGCCGGTTGACGGGACGAGCTCCCCGGCTCACCCCTCTGCTTCTCGATCGCCTTCGCCCCGTCCTGGGCCCTCCTGGCGACTCGCTCCCCCTCGCTAGCAGTTGGGGGAGCACTCTCCCTCGCCAGCTCTACAACAGCCGGGGGGCTGACGGCGATAGTAACCCGCCCCGCCTCGGGCACATCGGCGGCGGAGGGGGCTTCCTCCTCATCCAAAACCACCACCGTCGGTTCGGTGGCAGCCGGGATCTCCCCCTCTTCAATTTCGGCCCTAGCCGGCTTCGGGGCCTCTCCTACAACCGGCTTCTTCTCAGCCGGCTCCTCCATAGGCGTTGGGGCCGTGAGGGCTGCGGCCGGCCTGGCTGGCTCCCTTCTCCAAATTTTCTTCGCCGGCCTGGACGACTCTCCGGTCGCCGGCCTTTTCTACTTCAGGACGGCCTCGAAATCACTGGCGGAAATCTTCATTGCTACACAGAAAAGATAACAAGCATTAACGACGACATACAACAAACCAAAGGTCGGGACAGAGGGAACGAGGCGTCAAGCTCACCGGCCGCCGGGGCTAACTTGGCTTCTACCTGGTTCTCCTCGGACAGGAGTTCCTTGTAGCCGGGGATTTGGCAGTTGGACAGTTGTGTGAACAATTCCCTATCCCTATCCCTTACGGAGGAGTCGTCGTTCGAGCTAGTGTCTGGCTCCCTCCAAGCGGCCCTTACCCCCTCGACGTGGGCAAAAAGAAACCTAGACTTCCACCCCCTAATTTTGGATGGGAGGCCTAAAGGGAAAGCTCTTCCTGGCCTGGCGTTAAAGGCCCACCAGGCCCCCTCGCCTTGACGGCGGAGCTTATAGAAAGCTCGGAACAGAGACAGCCCTGGACGGGCTCCCTCAAAATGACACAGAACGACAAAGGCACAGATGATCCGAATCGAGTTCGGAGTCAACTGCGTCGGCACCAACCTATACCTATCTAAGAGGTTAAGGAGAAAGGGATGGAAGGGAAGGCGCAGCCCGCACCGGAAGAACTCCTCGTATAAAGTGACCCAACCTGAGTAGTCAGAGGTCACCCTATCTTCAGGCCCCGGCATGGACAAGCCAATGAAGTCAGGGACCAAATATCTAGCCCTAACAACCTCTACATCCTTAGGGGTCATGGTGGAGGCCACCCCCGTTGGACCTGTTGGATCGGAGCTCACCGTAGGAGGAAGCGCCGGACGGTGAGAGGACACGGGGGCTACCCTAATAGGAGAACCGGAGGTGGACGGAGGTCCTATCGCTCTCGATCGGTCGCAGATGGTGATGCCACCCACCGGCCGAGGCATTTGGCTAGCTATAGGGGCCTGGTTTTCACTGCTGGATTGGGAAGACTCTTCTACATGTCTCTTACCCTTCCTAATGGCACTACGGTCCATGGGCGGAGTAAAGGATGAAACTAACCTGGGAGTTGGAAGGGCTCGGGTCGCAGAAGAAGCTCAGGGAGGAAGAAGGTGGAAGAAAGCAATAACGGTGTAAAAGCTTTCCCCATACTCTAGAAGCGCTTTTATATCCTCCACCTTCCATCAGCGACGCTCGAGATCCCGCCATGTGGCAAACCTCTATTGCGCCATGAGCTATCAGCCAGAAATCTCACCTGCGCCCAGGACAAGCCGCCTCGATCCGTCCCAAGGGGCGTGATCCCCGGCCAATCATGGGACATAGAAAATAGAGAAGCAATGATGATCCTCGCCTTTTTCCATTCCCCAATGAGCTCCCTCCCCGGAGCGTCCGGCGCCAACGTCAGCCCCACCTACCGCATGATTGCGGGAGATCTTCGAAGCGACACTGCCTCGGGACAAAGCGCCAGCTCATCAAGCCATTTAAAGCGCACTAAGGAGGCAATCATTCTTTTTAAATTTTCGCACCCCTTTCGCCCAAAGGATTGCAGGCGCACGATCCTTAGCACTCATGGGCGGGGGGCATCTGATGTGGCTGGTGTAGCCACAAGGGAAATTTCGGCAAAACCAAAACATTAATGCGCCCCGACGGCTCCAAGCCCGTCGAGTCGGCCCCGACCATTCCTGGTCGGCCCCACTTGGCCCCGGCATCTCCAGGCCCGCCGAGTCGGCCCCGACCATTCCTGGTCGGCCCCGCTTGGCCCTGGCAGCTCCAGGCCCGCCGAGTCGGCCCCGACCATTCCTGGTCGGCCCCGCTCGGCCCCGACGTCTCTAGGCCCGCCGAGTCGGCCCCGACCATTCCTGGTCGGCCCCACTCGGCCTCGGCATCTCCAGGCCCGCCGAGTCGGCCCCGACCATTCCTAATTAGCCCCGCTCGGCCCCGCATCTCCAGGCCCGCCGAGTCGGCCTCGACCATTCCTGGTCGGTCCCGCTCGGCCCCGGCGTCTCCAGGCCTGCCGAGTCGGCCCCGACCATTCCGCTCGGCCCCTGCATCTCCAGGCCCGCCGAGTCGGCCCCGACCATTCCTGGTCAGCCCCGCTCAGCCCCGGCAGCTCCAGGCCCGCCGAGTCGGCCCCGACCATTCTTGGTCGGCCCCGCTCGGTCCCGGCATCTCCAGGCCCGCCGAGTCGACCCCGACCATTCCTTGTCGGCCCCGCTCGGCCCCAGCAGCTCCAGGCCTGCCGAGTTGGCCCTGACCATTCCTAGTCGGTCCCGCTCAGCCCCGACATCTCCAGCTTGCCGAGTCGGCCCCGACCATTCCTGGTCGGCCCCGCCCCGGCACTTCCTGGTCAGCGAGGTTGGCCCCGGCCATCCCCGGTCGACCCAGCTCAGCCTCGGCTCCTTCGGGAGAGTCGGAACACCCCCGTTTCCTCCAAATCAGCCCCAGCATGGCCCTGGTAGTTCAGGACGCCACCTTCCTGACCCACACTGCCTGACAACACCAGATCCAACTACCCACTGGCCACGCCGCTGATGGGACTGGACCCAACTACCCGATAGCCCACTGGCTGATGGGACGTAGCCCACCAACCGTCGTTTTCTTCCTCTCCGATGGGACAGGACCCATCAACCAGC
The DNA here is from genome assembly GCA_900491605.1 of Calamus simplicifolius. Taxonomy (NCBI): domain Eukaryota; kingdom Viridiplantae; phylum Streptophyta; class Magnoliopsida; order Arecales; family Arecaceae; genus Calamus; species Calamus simplicifolius. The sequence goes on along the minus strand of UESW01001988.1, from coordinate 79,375 downwards.
CCAGATTCACACAACTCCCAAGAACTCCGCGGACATTCCTTTTTCACGAAATTCCACGTGGTCATGCAAGTGTCAACCCCTATAAGAAGGTGAATCCACTCAATAATGAGGTATGAGCGATAACCCCAAGGAATCGCTATCTTAGCACTCAGAGAGGAATCCCTCCTCCATAGGAATACTTTTCATCTAAAAAGAGCTCATTCGAGCTCCTCCTCAGCTGTGACCTTGATTGCTAACTTGAGCGTCGAAGGGTTCCACCGAAGAATCCCTCCGGTCCTGGGACTTTTTTGCAGACAACCTGGTGGAGCAAAGATTCGATAATCAATCCATTTCCTTTTCCCGACGTTCAGGACCAATGATCGGGCGTCATCATATTCCAATCCCTTTAACCACCAAATGAAATAGCATATAGAAAGTTGAAAAGTGGAGCACTGAGTTTCATCTCAATCAATTCAAACCAATAAAACTCAAGATATTTGACAATACGATGTAAGGTATAAGACATGATTATTTCAATTAGTAAATTATCACTTCTCCATGGTATTTTAGTTGATAAATATTATGTAAAATACTTGCTAATCTCACACAATTATGTTGGCTAATTATAATATTCCATGGATGAATAGTTAAATGAGATAAGAATGATTAAGTTATAATTCAAGTTCATCTACTACTAATTACTTGTATTTGAGCTTTTAAACCATGCATGTTGACCCAACCTACTTATTCAAGGTAGGCTTGGGATGTTATACTAATATTTTGATGTGTAATGACTCAAAGTGCCAATGTTATCCTTCTTAGCACATTGATGATTTTATCGATGCTGGACTCAAGATGAAGGGGAACGGCCAATAATTGGTACAGTGTATCCAATAATAGGTGGCACTGTGCCAAATGTCAACTTATTGCTATCGACTTCTATCTTGAGGCCAATCTATTGTCCATGGGCAAGGTCAATTGGAGATTGATAATCGATAAATTATACCATTTTACTCCCCATAAACATGTGTGGATCTTGGAGTATCTTGACTAGTTTAAAATTCTTTAGCATTCCATTCCATTTTAATTAGGATAGATTGCGGTCATGGCTCCTCGACACTTCGGTCCATATGGCTGAGCTTCGGGCTGCATAGGCTGGTATCACCTATGCAGTTCGTCAGTTGGGCTCTCGCTGGTTGATCATTGAGGGAGATTCATTTATGGTTGTCCGTTGGATTAGACGGAATATCGACCTTTGCTCTCCTCACAATTCCCTGATCTGTGAATTTGGGCTTCTCTCCAGTTCATCTGTGCGCCGCTGATCTGCCATATTTATCGGAAAGCTAACGCTGCGGCAGATTGGGTTGCCTCTGCTGCTGCTCGATACCCTGATCAGTGGGGTTGGCATGTTGGTGACTCATGTCCTGTTATCTTACAGTAAATTATGTACTTTGATCTATCGGGTTTGACTCATGCTAAAGTGGTGTGATCGTTCGTTTGTAATAATAATAAAAAAAAAAAGGATAGATTTAGTTCAATTCAAGACATAGGGAGCAGGAAATGCCTTACAAAGAAAACAGGTAAAATAATACTAGGAGATGGTTTTAGAGTTCAAATGATTGGTCAAAAAAAAAAAAAAATAACAAGCCAAACAAACAAAGAAACAAAATCTTTTACGTTAACTATCGTCTTATGTCTAAATTTCACTAATTGGACATGTTATTTTGGGTTTTTTTTTTTTCACTTGCCATTTTACACCCCATCTTCGTTTTTCTTTTGAAACAAATATAGTTTTATATAAATGCCGCTTCCTACATGAGTTTGTGGCAACATCTTTGGGCCCCGTGGCAATTTATTCTCCTTAAAATATCAAACACTGGCAGAATCACACAAAAATAGTGCGAACTATTAAGGACCACCTGTCCTGATTCTTCCTTAGAATACTTGAAGAGGTGGACACTTTTTCCTAATCTGGTCCACCAAAATTGAACATCCCTATCATAATTAATTCCAACTAGGCTCCACTGATCAGATGATCCATCTTATCATGCCTTCAAACTAGGTTTCAATGCACATGAGGTTAGCTTCCACATCTCAAAATGCAAATGGGGGGTATTGCAGTAAATCCACAGTCCCTTGATATGAGGATGAGGCCATGTGGAACCATTGCGAGGCTCATGTAATTAACGAGGGTCCGTAGTTTTACATTTAGGGTTGAAAGTAGGCAAGACCGGATTGGATCGAGTCAGTCACACCTTAGCCCAAGCCTAACTTGAAACTTTTTTGGAACTTTGGATCGGGCTCGAACCCAAGCCCAAGCCTAATCTAAAGCCCAATCAAACTAACCCACAACAATCCGTTTTAGTTAAAAAATGAATTAATGGAGTTAATTCTTATTTTTTAAATGTTTGCATAAAATGATCAATATTTAAAATAATTATATCTAATATCTAAAAAATAGTTATGATTTGGAGAGAACTATTCTTATAGAAAATTTAATATAAAATTAAGATGGTCCGTCATATTAAGGTTTTGAGATCGTATTTGGATTAGATCCAGACTTAATTAAGGGCCAATGATTCGGTCTTCCTCGGATCCGAGTTAAGCTAAGTAATGACCTAAGTCTGTTCCAAATTTTTTTGGCTCTAATGTTAAACCTGAAGTTGGATCGGCTTGAGCCCACTTTTAGCCTATAAGAGAGAAAGGTAATCTTTAGAAAGTGAGGTTTAAATAGATCAAGTTTGGGACAAACTTAGATATTATGTCATGCTAAAATGTTTGGCTGCCATATAAGTGAGGTTTATCCAAGGTGTAGCTTGCTTGGTCTTTTTGATTTGACTAGTTTTTCACTAATATGTTCGCAAAGTGTTCTGGATCAGCCTTTCCATGTGACCAAAAAAAAAATTTGTTTTGGTTTGATCTCTAATTTTTTATATCAACATCATTTTTTATTATCATTAGAGAAATATGTTATACTTAGGCTCTTAACTTATTTTGCTGATTTGGCTATTATCTAACCTAATACTATACATAGGTTCTAAAATCTCTAAAGTTTAATGTATTTAAAGTCAAAAGAAGATTGTTATTGATGTGGCTGATAAAGCCATGTGAAAATTAATGGTCGAAGCTACCTGACGGCGGAAGTTGAAACAGCCCCGACCTTCAAGGCAGCCTCGAGCTCCAAGGCGGCCTCGTCTCCGGACTCGGCCCCGAGCTTCAAGGCGGCCTTCGAAGCGGCCTTGTCTCCGGACTCGGCCTTAACTTTCAAGGCGACCTCATCTTCGAACTTGGCCCCAACATCCAAAGCGGCCTCGTTTTCGAACTCGGTCCCGGCCTCCAAGGCGGCCTCATCTTCGGACTCAGTCCCAACTTTCAAGGCGGCCTCATCTCCGGACTTAGCTTCGACCTCCAAGGCGGCCTCACACTAAGCAAGTCACGGCTCACCAATTGCTTACGGCCCACATGACTAACGAGACATGGCCCACCAGCTGCTTGCACCCCAAGTATCCAAAGGAATCGGGCTCACCTACCTGCTCATGGTCACTCAGATCAGATGGGACAGATCTCACTAATCCTGACATTCTGCCCTGAAAGTCATCGTTCATCATGAGGCCCCAATCACCCAGATCAAATGAGACAAACTCCACCAACTCTGACATTCCGTTCGAAAAGTCATCATCTGTCCATAAAGTCACCATCCATCATGAGACTCCCCGTGATGCTAGATGACAAGGAATATCAATAAAATGGATAAGAATGACCCCCAACAAGTTAACCAAAAATCACCATGAACACAACACTCAAACGCTCCAAGAGCTCAAGAATTTCTCTAACTCTCTTTCGAGCTTCTGCAAGCTCACGGTTGTGATTCTGATCACTTACTTGAGCGTCGGAGGGTTCCCATTGAAATATCCGGTCCCCGAAACCTCTTGCAGGTCCAACTTTGGAGAGGACCAACCTTAGAGAGGAGTCTGCGCCATCACGGACATTCGCAGAAGGGGATTAGGCATCAACAGATTAGTGCGCCAGATAGGGGGTCGTGCACCGAAGGAAGGAGAGCTCTATGACACTGAGCTACAAGCCCTCGCCCCCTCTATGACAGTCATGGTGGTGACACGCACTCAGAAGGCCTCTGCTAGTTATGCTCGAAGGCATCCATATCGTGCTGAACAGTAGGAGGCCACCCTCCTTGCTTCTCCTTCACCATCAGTTTTGGCTGCTCTGCCTAATCAACTGGCCACCATCAATCAACAAGTTCAAGCCTTAGTTGCTGCAGTTCACGAGCTACAGGAGCAACACTCGATGGCCACTCAGCAGTAGCCTAGGCCTCTCATACCACCTGCAGTAACTGCATCAGCTAGCCAACAATCCATCCATGGGAGATCTCCTCAGAAAGAGACTCACCGCCATTATGCTTCATCGAGGCACCACCATCGTGAAGCTTTCAAGAGACTATGGTCCCCTGCCCATCGTTTGAGCAGTTCCTCTCCCGGTGGAGATGCAGAAAGGAGCCCAAGTGGGGACACCATCATTGGCACCATTCCTTCCCCTACTCATCTTTTGAGTCATCGGGTGAGGATATCAACTGCAAGATGGAGATGATCTCAAACGAGCAACACCAACAGTTGGAGGAGCTTAGCCAGAGACTCAACAACTAGCCAGAGGTAGACTACAACACTCATCCACCCCTCTGTCATTGTATGATGGAAGAGCTTGTCCTTTCCAGATTTTGCCTCCCTCAGCTGGATCCATACGATGGCATCACAGATCCACTGGACCATCTCAAGAGCTACAAGGCTCTCATGCAAGTCCAAGGGATGATTGATGCCCTTCTATGCATTGCTTTTCCCACCACCTTGCAGATGGTTGTACGCGCTTGGTATTCTCGCTTACCTCCGTGTAGCATCAACTTCTTTCGACAGTTGGAAAAGACTTTCTTGATGCATTTTGATGCCTGTCGGAGGATTCCCCAGGTAGCAGATAGTTATTCTCCATTCGATAGAAGAAGGGAGAACTCTTAAAAGATTTTGTGGCCTGTTTCAAGATGGTGGCCCTGGAGGTGTATCACCTCGACGATACTGTGGCCACTTTGGCCCTGAAGCGGGGACTTCGCCCCTCCCGCTTTACTTGCTCACTAGATAAGAAGCCTCTCAGCTCCTACACCGAGCTCCTAAGTTGCACGCAGAAATATATCCGCACCGACAAAGCTAACTTCACATGAAGGAAAGCTGAAGAAAGGTCTAATAAGAAGTCGGTCCGCACGGAGCTAAGCGGAACACACCCTAAGAAGCCTAAGCCCCCGTGCCGATCGGATAATCGGCGCTGGAGCTTTAACCCCAGGGAAGGCAACCTTACACCTCTCCTCGCTCCTAGGTCTCACATTCTTATGGAGATCGAGGGGCGAGCCTTACCTTTGGTGCCCGTCCCCATTGAAGAAGGAGGTCGCACATGATAGAAGCCGATATTGCCATTTCCATCGACACTACGACCATGATACAGAAGACTGTCACAACCTGAAGCGTGCCATCAAGGAGCTCATTCAGAGGGGCTACCTCAGGAAGTTTGTCCAGAAAGGAATGCTTTCAGCCATTCCAACGCTAATAGGGCCTCCGCTTATCCAAGCCAACGTCGACAATGCTCTGATAGAAAAGATGATAAGCATGATCTCCTGAGGAGCAGCTTCTTCTTCTAAGAGACCAAGGAAGGATGAGAGCATAGAAAATGTAATCCCCTTTTCTAAAAGGGAGTTAGCAGGGGTAAATAATCTAATTGATGACAACGTTGTCATCTCTATGATAATTTCTAAGCATCCTATAAAAAAAAAACTTTAGTTGATATTAGGAGCTCCGCCAACATCCTTACTTATGATGCTTTTCTTCGGATTGGTTTATCTCCTAGCTCCCTTCAACCGGTGGCAGTCCCTCTAGTTGGCTTTACAGGAGACTCCGTAAAGGTGGAAGGCGAGATTAACCTACTGGTTATGGCAGGGACACCACCGTATCAAAGCACAGTCTTGATGAGGTTCCTGGTGGTCCGAGTATCATTGGCCTACAATGCCATACTTGGGCGACTTGGCTTAAACACCCTTAATGCGGTGATATCCACCAAATACCTTCTCGTCATATTTTTCACTAGTGAAGGGGTCGGCAAGATGCGCGGGGAATAGAATTCGGTACAACTATGCTATCATATGGCTCCTAGCCTACTGGAGGCGATGATTCCACCAACCTCATATCTACTCGACCCCAAGGAGTCAGAAAGAAGAGGAGAGCCGATAGAGTGTATGCTGATTTTCCTACTGGGAAATGACCCGATGAAGATAGTGTAGATCAGCAAGCTTCTTCCTACAGAGTCGAAGAATCAGTTCCTTGCCTTCTTGCAGGCAAATTTAGATATCTTCGCCTGGTCAGTGTCAGACATCTCCGGCATACCTTTGGAGGTAATTATCCACAAGCTCAATATTGACCCAAGGTACCAATCTATCCATCAAAGAAGAGAAGTTTTGCCTCCGAGCGGCAAAGGGCCATTGATGAAGAGGTTAAAAGCTACTTGTTGCTGACCACATTCGGAAAGCACAATATCCGAATTGGCTGGCCAATGTAGTGATGGTCCGTAAAGTGAGTGAAAGCTAAAGAATCTGTATTGACTTTATCGACCTTAATAAAGCATATCCAAAGGATAGCTTTTTGCTACCTCGGATTGCCCAACTGGTGGATTTCACATTCGGCCATGAGCTTCTCAACTTTATGGATGCCTTCTTCGGATACAATCAAATAAGGATGGACCCGAAGGACAAAGAGAATATCTCTTTCGTCATTGAGAAGGATATTTACTGCTATAAGGTCATGCCCTTCGGCTTAAAAAATGCAAGGGCCACCTATTAAAGATTAATGAATAAGGTCTTCAAAGACCAAATTGGATGATATATGGGGGTGTATATGGATGACATGCTGATCAAGAGTACCCGCACCATCAACCATGTTGTTGATCTAGAGAAAACCTTTAATAATCTCTGGCGCTACCAAATAAAGCTCAACCCTCGTAAGTGTGCCTTTGGGGTCACTGCTGAGAAATTTCTTGGTTTTTTGATGACCCAGCAAGGGATTGAAATGAACCTAAAGAAGATCCAAGCTCTTCTTGATATGACACAACCAATCAATAAGAAGAAGGTGCAGTGGCTCACTGGAAGAGTGACCGCCTTAGCCGATTTCTGTCAAATCAGCCGAAAGATGCCTATCCTTCTTTAAAGCTCTACGCAAGACGAACGGCTTTGAATGGACGAAGGATTGATAGAAAGCCTTCGAAGAGATAAAGGAGTTCCTGTCCACCCCACCATTGCTGTCAAAGCCAAAGGAGGGGAGAGACTCTTTCTTTATTTTACTGCTACCTCGAAAGCAATCAGCTCCATTCTTGTGCGCCTTGATTCTAATGGAGCACAAAAGTCTGTCTATTATACTAACAAAGTGCTTCATAATGCAGAGATCAGGTACTCCAAAACTAAGAAGATAATCTTTGCTATAATCATTTCTTCTTAGCGCCTCATGCCATATTTTTAAGCCCATCTGATCATGGTGTTCACGGACGAACCCTTTAAAGCTATCCTAGCTCATCCTAACACCTCTAGTCAATTGGCTAAATGGACAATTAAATTGGGAGAGTTCGATCTTTTATTCCAATCAAGATCAACCCTGAAGTCCTAGGTGTTGGCGGACTTTCTGGTTGAATGCACTTAGACTAAGGAGCAGGATGAAGAACCCCCAATAGTGCGCTCAGGCACTGAGCCCAAGAGCACAACGAATACCTAGATTCTCCATGTAGATGGTGCCTCCAACTCTTAAGTGAGCGGAGTGAGTCTTATTCTTGTGTGCTCGAAAGGCACCATATTAGAGTATGCCCTTTGGATTTTCTTCAAAGCTACAAATAATCAAGCTGAGTATGAAGCCCTATTGGCTAGAATAAAGCTCGCGCATGAGCTCGAAATAAAGCACCTTAGAGACTTCACCGACTTTAGCTTATCTTCAAACAAATCATCGAAGAATATGAAGCCTGAGACCCTATTATGGCTCGATATCTGAATAAGGTCAAGTCACAAACCTTCTTATTAATCTATTTCAACATCAGCTACATTTTCAAAGGCAAAAATGCTAGAGCCGATGCCCTATCGCAGTTGGCCACTTTGGCCGATAACATTCTGGAGAGAACCTATGTTGAGCATCTGGAAGTTTCAAGTATCGACGTTACGGAAGAGGTCTTATCAGTCACACAGGAGTCAACATGGATGGATGCCTACATTCGCTACCTCATCGATGGCACTCTTTCTGCTGATCACACAAAAGACAGGCTACTCAAATGGAGGGTTTCCAAGTTCGTATTGCTGAATGAACAATTATATAAGAGGTCATTCTCATACCCCTTCTCAAATACATCGGTTTGGCATACGCCGATTACATCCTCAGGAAGATCCATGAAGGAATATGCGGGAACTACCTAGGGGCAGATCGCTGGCATACAAAGCTCTCCACCAAGGATAGTATTGGCTCACCATAAAAGAAGATGCTATTGAGCTAGTCCAAAAGTGCGATAGTTTCCAACGACATGCCAACGTCCAGCGATAGCCAGCCTCTCAACTGAGCCCGCACTCGGCCCCGTGGCCCTTCGCTCAATGGGGGATGGATATCCTTGGATCATTCTTTCCAGCTTTGGGTCAGTAAAGATTTTTGCTCATCACCATCGACTACTTCACCAAATGGATTGAAGTTGAGGCATTAGCCAAAATTATCGAGAGCAAGATGAAGTCATTCTTCTGGAAGTCTATCATATGCCACTTTAGGTTACCCCACACTATCATCACCGACAATGGCCAGCAGTTTGACAATACTATCTTCAAGGGGTTTTGTGCCGAGCTAAACATCTTTCATCGATTCACTTCTGTCGGTCATTCATAGACCAACGGAGAAGCCGAGGTCATGAATCAGACCATCCTTCAGGGACTCAAAACTCGATTGAATGAGTTCAAGGGCAGATGGGTGGAGGAGCTCCCAAGCGTGCTGTGGGCATATCATACAACTCTCAGGATCCCCATAGAAGAAACTCCTTTCAGCCTCATATTCAGGTCAGAAGCAGTCATTCCTATGGATATTGGCCTTCCGAGCCCTTGAGTAGAGTCATATAATAAAAAAGATAATCCCACTCAATTGAGAGCTAGCCTCGATCCCGTTGACGAGGCATGAGATAGGGCGCGGCTCAAAATGACTGCATTTCGCCAACGAGAGGCAAGATATTATAATGCCCAAGTCCATTCCAAGATATTTCATCATGGAGACTTAATCCTCAAAAGGACTGAAGTATCCAAGTTAACGGAAGGGGAGAAAGCTATCTCCAAATTGAAAGGAGCCCTATCGGGTCACTAAAGTACTTCACTGAGGAGCATACCAGATTGAAGGACTTGATGGACGACCAATTCTCCACACCTGAAATGCAGACAATTTTTGCCGATATTATTATTAATGTATGCATTTAACTGATGAAAATAAGGGGAGTTTCAAGCATTGCCTTCTCAACCAACTTGGAAGTTTAACAAACCTCTGAGGCGGTTCCAAAAGGCTCTCGATGGTCCTGTGATCATCAGGTCACCTCCAGACCAATCGAAGAAACCTTCGAGATGGTTCAAGACCTATGGTTCCAGCGGCTCTCAAGTCAACCCTCAGGCCAGTCGAAGAAACCCCTGAGGCAGTTCCAAAAGGCTCTCAACGGTCCCGCAATCATCAGGTCACCCCAGGACCGACCAAAGAAATCTCCAAGGTGGTTCAAGACCTATGGTTCCAACAACTCTCGAGTCAACCCCCTGGCCGATCGAAGAAACTCCTGAGGTGGTTTCAAAAGGCTCTCGACGATCCTGCAATCATTAGGACACCCTCGGACCAGCCAAAGAAACCTCCAAGATGGTTCAAGACCTATGGTTCCGATGACTCTTGAGTCAACCCCCGGGCCGGCTGAAGACATCCTTGAGGCAATTCCAAAAAGGCCCTCGATGGTCCTGCGATCATTAGATCACCCCCGGGCCGACTGAAGAAACCTCCGAGGCAGTTCAAGACATATGGTTTTAGCAACCCTCGAGTCAACCCTCGGGCTGGCCAAATACACCCTTGAGGCGATTCCAAAAAGGCTCTCGATAAGTGTTGTGATCATCAGGTTACCCCCAGACCGGCTGAAGAAACCTCCGAGATAGTTCAGGACCTATGGTTCTAGTAACTCTTGAGGTAAAAAGGCTCTTGACAAGTGCTATGATCATTAGATCACCCCGGGATTGGCCGAAAAAACCTTCGAGGCAGTTCAAGACCTATGGTTCTAGTAACTCTCGAGTTAAAAAGGCTCTCAACAGTCCTGCAATCATCATGTCATCCTTGGACCAGCCGAAGAAACCTTCGAGGTGGTTCAAGACCTATGGTTATGGCGACTCTTGAGTCAACCCTCGAGCCGGCTGAAGACACCCCTAAGATGGTTCTAAAAAAGCTCTTGATGATCCTGTGATCATTAGGTCACCCCTGGATCGGCCGAAGAAACCTTCGAAGTGGTTCAAGACCTATGGTTCTGGTGACTCTCGAGTCAACCCTCGGGCCGACCGAAGACACCCCCAAGGCGATTCTAAAAAGGCTCTCAATGGTCCTGCGATCATCAGGTCACCCTCAGACCGACTGAAGAAACCTTTGAGGTGGTTCAAGACCTATGGTTCCAGTGACTCTCAGGTCAACCCCCGAGCCAGCTGAAGATACCCCCGAGGCAGTTCTAAAAAGGCTTTCGACGATCCTACGATCATCAGGTCACCCCCGGACCGATCGAAGAAACCTTCAAGGTGGTTCAAGACCTATGGTTCTGACGACACTCGAGTCAACCCTTGGGCCGGCCGAAAAAAACCCTTGAGATAGTTCTAAAAGGCTCTTGATAGTCCTGCAATCATCAGGTCACCCTCGGACAGACCGAAGAAACCTCTGAGATGGTTCAAGACCTATGGTTTCGACGACTCTCGAGTCAACCCCCAGGCCAGCCGAAGAAACCCCTGAGGTAGTTCCAAAAGGCACCTGATGACTTCAGCAACTCTCATGTCACCCTGAGCCAGCCGAAGAAACCCCCAGCGATCTTAAAAGTTTTGAAGCTTGATCTAGCAATCCATGACCAGCATCAACATCCTAAGATCACTTTGGCAAATGCCTAAGGAGCAGGAGCGAGCTTGGCCATCCCTAAAGTCTACGCAATCTTTAAGCCAGGCTGCTAACTCCCAAGATGAATCAAGGAGGAGGGGACGAACCCTATCAAGCTCAAAGGCTGAGGCCAAGATGTGAATGAAAAAGATAAAAGTGCTCCAAAAAGCTAAGTACACTATACTTAGACAAAGCATTTCTTTCATTGATGCTTAAAGACGTCATACAAGAAGACCAACTCGAGTCGGATTACATCAAAAGAAAATATCAAAGTGGATAAAAGAATACAGGAGCCTATAGTTCGGCGGGCCCTGATCCATCCTTAGCGCCATCCCTCTCCGGCTCCTCACCTTCCTTGGGATCTCCAGGCCGGAGGTCAATAAGATCGCCAATCTTGAAGACCCAAGAGACCTTCTCTTTGCAATGTTCGAAGCCTTTGAGGTAGGCGTCGATGGCCATCTCACTCATCTTTCTGGCAAAATCTGTGGAGCCCTTGTAGTGCTCCACAACTTCTCGAGCTTAGGCCTCAGCGGCGGTCATCTTCTCCCAGGAAGCCCGTGCATCCATTTTCGTGATGACCACCTTCTTCTCAGCAGCCTGAGCCTCAGACTTTTCCTTCTCAACCCACTCTTCGGTATCACTGAGCTTGAGGAGGACATCTTCCAACTTCTCCATAGTAGGTCTCAGCCTCTCCATGGCCTCCCCCAACTTGGCCTCAACGATTCTGGCCTTCTTCTCGGCCTCCTCCAACCGCGCTTCCCAGCTGCAATTCTCCTTTCGGATGATTCGAAGCTTGCCAACCATTGTCGCCTCCCGGGTCCAAACTTCGGCCAACTCCTTGACCAAGCTATCGACCCAGGCTTGAGTGGCGGCTGCTTCTCTCAGGGTGAACCCACCACTATTAACGGTTCAAAGACAGGCATCCCGAAGGATGATTATGCCAAGGATGATTATGCCATTTGTCGTCTACAAAAATCAATTGGTTAAGGCCTAATTCAAGTCAATACAAAGGGAGATGACACAAAAGTACTCACCTGAAGCACAACAGTGTATAGGGTATCGAGGGTATCAGCGAGTGGTCAGCGATGAAGATCCTCCTGAAAGTGAGGAATGTGAATGCGCTCCAGCAAACGTTCCACTACTCGAGCACTACTTGCCGTCGATAACCTTGACTGTCGTGCTCTGGGTTGGTCCCCCATGGCGGTGACAGGGGTAGGCTCTCCAGCGGATGCCTGCGAGGCTGCTAGTGTTGCTTCTTCTTCAATCTCAACCATTGGTGGCGACTCGCGTTTGGCCCTTTCCCTCGGTCCGATGGTAACAGTGGGCTAGTCCCTCATTGGCTCCACATCAACCTCAATAGGGGAATCCACCCTACTGGTGCCTTGATCGAGGGACCCTCTCTCCTTGGCTCCCCCGCAGGTGTGGCTTCGGATGGAACCACGAGGGCCTGAGCTGGTTCACTCTGAACCTCTCGGCAAGGCCTCTTAGGTGTCAGTCCCATCACATCATCAGCGACCTCCCTCCTTCTTCGGACGCCCGCCCTTAGATGCTCGGATAAAAACCTCATTGCTGCATGAGAGATCAAAGGTCAAAAAAAAAAGAGAGAAGGAGGAGAAGAAGAAAAATCAAGAGGAAAGATATCGCGCTCACCGGGTGTCGGTGCTGGCGATGCCAGTGCTACACCGGCCTCGTAGAGGTTACTTTTCGACAACAACTCCTGGCAAGAGGGAATATGAGAGGACGCCAACAAGTCAAAAATCTCTCGTTCTTTCTCATCTACAATAGAGTTCTTATTAGGACTGACATCATGACTCTCCCAGCCCATCTCCACTCCATCCATATGTGCATAGAAGAAGCGGGATTTTCATCCCTTAATCTTGAATGGTAGGTCAAGACTAATGGTCCTCTTAGGTCTGGAGGCGAATCTCTATTATCCAGTTTCATTATGATGGCAAAGTTTGTACAAAGCCTAGACAGAGAAACTTGGGCAGAAAGACCATGAAAATGATAAAGTACAATGAAGGCACAGATAATCCGAATGGAGTTCGGAGTCAACTGCGTCAAAACAAGGTCATACCTATCCAAAAATTGAGGATGAAAGGGTGGAGAGGAAGATGAAGCCCACTCTTAAAAATTTCTCATACAGGCAACTCCACTGGATTGGCTGGAAGTCACCCTGTCACTGGGCTCGGGAGCCGATAGACAACGCTATTCGGGATCCTATACCTAGCCCTAAGGTCCTCTATTTTTTCGGAGGACACGGTGGAGGCGATCCCCTCTGGACCTGCCGAGCTGGAAGTGGCGGCTGGAGAAGGTGCCGGACGGACTGATGGTAAAGAAACCCTAGCTGGTATTAGGACCACGGTGGTCGGATAGTCACAGATGAAAATACCATCAATCGCCCAACGCCATGCTCGAAGGATCTCATCATCTGAAGGTTCAACCATAGGGCTCTTGCCTTTCCTACAGGTGCGAGGGTCTATGGGAGAAGAAAGGAGCAAGAAGGCTAAAAGGACTGACCTGAAATCAGAGAGAAAGAGTAGAAGGCTCGAGGCTCAGAGGGTGAATAGAGCACATAAAGGGTACCAAAGGCATGAAAGGCTTAAAGGTGCAGGTGAGACGGCCTTTATACATAAATTTTGAAACGTCCCACCCAATGCAGTACCGCATGGACTCCCATAAGTGGAGGTGATGCCTAACTATCAAAAAAAAAACCCCTTCAACGCCCAAGACACAACATGGTGAGGGATGAAGTGGAATGACACAATCTAGGAGGAGATAGTAATAACTAAATAAAAAATAAAGTGAATCTAGGCTACATTTTCATGTAAAAGAGCAAAAATTTTTATGAAGGGATTTGCATGTTAAACTAGACTTGGATGAGAATCTTTCAAAATAGTAAAGAGAAAGGATCTTTGTGGCTAAGAAACCACACAGGCTAGGGCTTAGTTACTCTAATATTTTAGATCAAAAAATATTGAAAGAGGGGTACTCGGCTATTAATATATAAGAGATTGGAAGGTTTACACTCAAGGATGAAGTTCTTGAATGATAAGGAGATTCCTCTAGTTGCAAGACTTCTTGTATTTTTTTTTGTCATGGAAGACCTTCTTTTTTGAAACCTAGAATTCTTGGGGATCCTACATAAACCAAATTAGAGTTAAGAACATAAAAATTTGGTGGAGTATTAATGAAATAAAAGAAGAGAAAGGAAAGGTTGAAATTAAGATGAAGCTTGGCAGATTTGAGGTAGCTTGGCCGGTCTTCTTTGTGGAGTCTTCTGATACCTTGGAAGATGAGATGGGATGGTAGAATGGAATGAAGAATGGCTAATGAATCTTGGCGTGGAGATGACTTTCTTGAAGTAGCTAAGGGCCTCTCACCCACTCTCTCTCGGAGGATATTTGCCAACACAAATGGAAGAAAATAAACTCAACTTTCATTCATCTTAAATTATCTTTACAAGAGAGCTTGGAGTAGTATTTATAAGCCTCCAAGGGACTTTTAAAATTTGAATTACATGGAGCTTTTCATGGAAAGTTGCAACCTAAGCTAGCTATAAGGGTAGAGGGTTGAAATAACTTATAACTAAGCTTAAAAAGAGGAGAGAAAAATGGGCGGCCCCTTTGAATTTGAATTCCCCTTGGTGATGTGGCATGTGGTGATATGCTTGATGAGGTGTACACCAAGAGGTTGACATGGCACCCAACAATGTTTGCTGAAGTTGCGTCCACCTTGGATTGATTTGTTGGAGTGATTGAATGCATCCAATCTTCAAGCTCACTTGCTTACCTTGAACCCAATTCCATACTTCTCTTGGATCCAACTATTAGACTCACTAAATACAAACCAATTTGACCCTACTTGGACTCAAGAACTCAAATTGAAATAAACCAACTTTAATTACATACTCAAGAACCCAAATTAAAATAAACCAACTTTAATTACATGACTTAAATTCAAAGAAGTAAAAATATTACTCTATTTACATGACACATGAAAGAATTAAAGCCACACTGAATTAGATCGAAGCCTCTTTCAAACTTTGGTGTCCACACCAATTCTCCCGGGATGGGATGAACTCGATCCTGTCAAGTAAGGACTGATCTGACTTTGATACCTTTCTAGCAGGTTTAGATCGATTTGCTGCAGAGAATCCTCAGATTTTGGCCTTTCTTGCCATCGAACCAGATAACGTTGACAGCCCTTATTTCTGATGGTAATTGCCTGGTCATCCAAGATACGTTCAATCTTATCTCTCCACTATGGTTGAATTATTGGTGGACACTCAGGTAGGGTTTCACTCTCAAAGGCTGGGTAAGGTCCAAAAGGCTCACTAGGAATTAATGTCGGCTCTTTGTATTCTTTCAGATCAGAAATATTAAATGTTGAACTAATGCCATAATCTTGTGGTAACTCTAATGCATATGCATTAGGTCCAACTCTCTTTAATACTTTGAAAGGTTCAGCTCCCCGGGCATGCAGTTTCTTCATAGTTCCCGATGAGAACCTTTTAGGTCTAAGTTTAACCATGATAAAGTCCCCTGTATTGAATTATTTCATTCATTTACGTGAATTGGCCATATGCTTATAGACTTCATTGCTCATTTGAATTTTCTTACTAATCTCCTTATGCAATTCCTTAATATGATGTGCATATGGCTTGGCAGACTCAAACATCATGCATGAGTGGGTAATGGAATGAGGTCAATAGGTTTCCTATGTTTATAACCATGAACAATCTCAAAGAAACTTTTACCAGTAGTCCTATTAACTGAGCTGTTGTAAGCGAATTCAGCACAAGGTAATAGCATATCTCAGTTTCCTAGACTTTTTTCTACAAGATACCTTAATAAGTTTTCTAGACTTCTGTTTACTACTTCGGTCTGTCCATCAGTCTGGGTGTGGTAAGCAGTTGAGAAGTTCAATTTTGTTCTTAGTAGGTGCCAAGGGTTTTCCAAAAGTAACTCGTGAAACGGACATCCCTATCAGAAACAATGGTCTTGGGTAACCCATGCAATTTGACGACTTGATCGAGAAAAAGCTTGGCTACCCTAGAGGCATCAAAAGTTTGAGAACATGGTACAAAATGGGCCATCTTTGAAAATCTGTCGACCATTGCAAAGAGTTCTCCAACTTGTTTTTGTAACTCAGCATGCTTACTAGGGTTCATCCTATAATATGGTAGATTTGGTAATATAGCACCAGGGACTAAATCCATGGCATGTTGGATATTCCTAAGAGGTGGAAGGTGATCAGGTAGATTTTCAGGGAAGACATCTTGAAACTCCCTTAAAATTTCTTTTACTTCCTGAGGTTGTTCCTTTTGGGGTTGGTTCTGGATTTTCTAGGTTGATAGGATCCAAATGGGTGAACTTCATTAATTTTCTTTTCTAAATCTTTATCATTCATCAAATGCAACCCCTGTTTCTTTTCCTTGAAGTTATTAGACCCTCTCTTAATTTGTCCTTGGGTGGAGAAGGGTTTTTATAACTATCTTCTTTCCATTAAAATTAAAGGAACAAGAATTAGATCGATCGAATAAAGTAGCTTCACGATCATATAACTAAGGTCAATCAAGAATAATACTACTAACCCCCATTGAAAGTATATCACACCAAACTTTTTAGGTACGACTGGAATTGCATCTGAACTTGACATCTAAACTTGACCGGTATCAAAGTAGAATCTATCTAGAAAACCTTATAAGTTGGGATGGGAAGCAGTGTGTAATCCTAAACTCTTAACAGTATTAGTTAAAATTGTATTAACATAACTCTCACTGTCTATAATGATTTTGCATGCTTTCTTCCCTATTTTGATAAAAGTTTGTAGGATGTTAGTCCTACGTCAGTCTTCCTGCTCTTTGGTCTGGGTCAAGATACATCTAACAACTCCTAAAAACTCAAACAGTCTAAAACTTCTTCATCTCCATCATACTCATTGGCTATTCACTTCTACTTTATAAATCTCTTCCTCAAAATTCTTAATTGATTCATCAACTTCCTCCTCTACTTCTCCTATATGCAAGGCTCTAGTAGGACATTGACTCGCATAATAACCTACCTTATGACATTTGAAACAGTGTATGTTTTGAGTATTACTCCTTTGAATTTCTGGACTCTTTCCTTTATCAATCTTTTGAACTAAAGGAGTATCGGATATGGATCGACTAAAGTGAGTCTAGCTTGGATTAGGCCTTTGGCTTGGGGCACTCATCTTATTGGGTTTAGACCGATGAACAAATGGTACTCTTTGGAATCTTTCAAAGTCTCTAGCTACCTGGTATGCTTATTCTAAGTCATGGACTTCTCTAAGGAATAGTTCTCTCTGAATCTCTTTCCTTAAACTGGCTCTAAATCTGGATAGGGTTACATCTTCTGATTCAACAATACTACATCGCATAACATATTCATCAACTTAGTAATGTATTTGACACATGGCTATTTACTTGACTTAACTGTTGCCATTGGTCCAGTAACCTTTGCTTATAGAAAATAGGTAGGTACTTCTCCCTAAGCTTGATTTTTATGGCTCTCCAAGTATTTATTGGCATGTCTCCTCTTTGCCTACATAGTCATTCAACATTTTCTCAGTACAACCTAGCTTGTCGGATTAGCCTAAGCTTGGCAAATTTGAACTTCCTGTCCTCTGATATTTTATACCATTCAAAATATTGGTCCATATCTTCCTTCCAATCTATGTACACCTTGGTCTAGGTTTCCATCAAAAGTGGGTGCATCAAGTCGGATACTCCTAAGGGCTCTTTCATCTTGATCAATGTAGTCATGATGTGGTCTTCTTTGATAGGGTTCAACAATAGATTCAGGATATTGGACTCCAGGATTCAGAGGTGTCATTCTCGGTGATTGAGGCTCAGCAGGAGTCATATGGGATTCTTCTAAGGTATCAATCCTTTCTTGCATCTGGTCAAACCTAGTGTTCAATTAATTATACTGCTCAGTCATAGTCCTCATTAAAGCTTCTAGATTTGGGTCCATGGCTACACTGGGTTGACCTGGATTGTGCTGGTATGAGGTTCCTGATCTAGTTATCATACAATGCAAATGGACTCATTCTAGGGTGTGCTAGACCTAGAAGCTCAAACCAGATGTTTAGTCAAGGTGACAATCTAAACTGTAGTAACTTTGCACTGGCCAGGTAAGTGTAAGGTTGGTGGAAGTCCGGCATTGCTTGCCTAAGACACCAATTAAAATTGGTCAGGTAAGTGGATCAGCCCACCTTCCTTCTGACTCTTGTCCCTGAACCACTTGTCCTAGACACCAAATGCACAAGCACACACAGAAAAAATGTCTACACTGACTTGACACTGGTTCGAACCCAACCTTGTGGGTGTCCCTAGCTCACTAGAGCAAATTAGATTACTACTTTCTTTTAGTTAAAGGCTTGGGTTCGCACATGAAGGATTGTGGTTTTTGGGCTAAGAAAAGGTGATGAAATTCTTTCCTTATCTTGTGATGGAAGTGCCCTTAAGATGGCTTATGCAAATGATAGCATGTAATAAAGCAATGTCACTACACTAATTAATAATGTAACTTCAAACAAGTTATAACTAACCAAACAAGAATTCAAATTTAAATTTAAATTTAAATTTTAAATTGAAAATTTCAAATTTTAGAATTCAAATTTTAAATTTTAAATTTTAAATTTAAGTTTTCTTAGAAGAAAACTTTAAATTTAAAAATGTGGTCAAAATTTAGGTGTCTAATGTACTAGAAAGAAAACTTTCATGCAAATGTTAAAAGAAACCTCAAATCTGAAACCTATTGAAAAAGTTTTTAGATCTGGTTTGAATTGGCACGACTTAATTTTGGAGTCTAATATGAGTTAAAATTCATAAAAGTATGAAAGATCTCCACGAATTTACCCTTAAATGAATGAAATTTCAGCCCTATGTTCTATATACAAAAATTACAAAAAATACATAAAATAGGAAAATATACCCTAACGGCTAACCTACCATGCTCTGATACAATTTGGTGAGGGATGAAGTAGAATGTTGCAATTTAGGAGGAGATAGTAATAACTAAATAAAAAATAAAGTGAAGCTAGGCTACATTTTCTTGTAAAAGAGCAAAAATTTATGAAGGGATTTGCATATTAAACTAGACTTGGATGAGAATCCTTCAAAATAGTAAAGAAAAGATCTTTATAGCTAAGAAACCATATGGGCTATAACTTAGTTACTCTAATATTTTAGATCAAAAAATATTGAAAGAGGGGTTCCCGACCATTAAATATATTAGAGATTGGAAGGTTTACACTCAAGGATGAAGTTCTTGGATGACAAGGAGATTCCTTTAGTTGCAAAACTTCTTGTATCTGTTTCTTGTCATGAAGACCTTCTTCTTTGGAACTGAAATTTCTGGGGATCCTACACAAACCAAATTAGAGTTAAGAACATAAAACTTTGATGGAGTATTAATGAAATAAAGGAAGAGAAAGGAAAGGTTGAAATTAAGATGAAGCTTGGCGGATTTGAGGTAGCTTGGCCGGCCTTCTTTGTGGAGTCTTCTTATACCTTGGAAGATGAAATGGGATGGTAGAATGGAATGGAGAATGGCTAATGGATCTTGGCGTGGAGATGACTTTCTTGAAGTAGCTAAAGGCCTCTCACCTACTCCCTCTCGAGGACATTTGCCAACACAAATGAAAGAAAATAAACTCGACTCTCATTCATCATAAATTATCTTTACAAGAGAGCTTGGAGTAGTATTTATAAGCCTCAAGGAACTTTTAAAAATTTGAATTATATGGAGCTTTTCAGGGAAAGTTGCAACCTAAGCTAGCTATAAGGGTGGAGGGTTGAAACAACTTATAACTAAGCTTAAAAATAGGAGAGAAAAATGGGCGGCTCCTTTGAATTTGAATTCCCCTATGGCATGTGGTGATATGGCTTGATGAGGTGCACACCAAGAGATTGACATGGCACCCAACAATGCTTGCTGAAGTGGCATCCATCTTGGATTGATTTATCGGAGTGGTTGAATGCATTCAATCTTCAAGCTTACTTGCTTACCTTGAATCCAATTCCATACTTCTCTTCGACCCAACTACTAAACTCACTAAATACAAATCAATTTGACCTTACTTGGACTTAAGAACCCAAATTGAAATAAATCAACTTTAATTACATACTCAAGAACCCAAATTGAAATAAACCAACTTTAATTACATAACTTAAATTCAAAGAAGTAAAATTATGACTTTATTTAAAGGATACATGAAAGAATTAAAGTCATACAGAATTAGATCGAAGCCTCTTTCGAACTTTGGTGTCTGCACCATAACGCCTCGATAACATCCAAAGGGTGTGATCTGTGACAAATGATGGGACATTAGTGATGGTGATCCAATAATGGCGCCCCACCTTTTTCATCATCCGAGAAGCATTTTCTTGATCGCTCCGCAGGCAATGTTACTTATGTACCTATCCTTAAATGAGGATAGGACTTCGAAGAGACTCTACCTCCTAAGGAGCACGTGCTAGCCCCCGATAATTAATGGTGCACGAAACTCAATAATGGTGAGAAACTTTATGCTCCTTTCGCTTAGTGGGCATGAAACATGTGACTCATAAAGCTCAGAAGAGAGGAAGCATCTGATGTGGTTGATAAAGCCACGTGGAAGTGCCGAAGCTACCTGACAGCGAAAGTTGAAACATCTCCAACCTCCAAGGCGGCCCCAAGCTTCAAGGCGACCTTGTCTCCAGACTCGGCCCCAAGCTCCAAGGTGGCCCTGAGTTCCAAGGTAGCCTCGTCTCTGGACTCCTCCCCAACTTCCAAGGCCGCTTCGTCTCTGGAGTCGGCCGCAGCCTCCAAGGCAGCCTCGCCTTCAGACTCGGCCCTGGCCTCCAAGGTAGCCTCGTCTCTAGACTCGACCCTGGCCTCCAAGGCAGCCTCAAACTAAGCAAGTCATGGCCCACCAATTGCTTGGGGCCCATGTGACTAACGAGACAGGGCCCACATGACTAATGAGATAGGGCCCACCAGCTGCATGCACCCCAAGTATCTGATAGAATTGGGCTCACCTGCCTGCCCGCAGTCACTCAGGTCAGATGGGATAGATCTTACTAATCCTAACATTTTTCCAAAAAGTCATCGTTCATCATGAGGCCCCAATCACCAATCAGATGAGACAAACTCATCAACTTTGACATTCTGCTCGAAAGGTCATCATCTGTCCATAAAATCACCATCCATCATGAGACTCCACGTGACGCTAGATGATAAGGAATATCAATAAAATGGGTAAGGGACCCCAACAAGGTAACCAAAAACCACCATAAACACAACACTCAAACGCTCTGAGAGCTCAAGAATTTTTCTAACTCTCTTTCGAGCTTCCACAAGCTCACGAATGTGATTCTGATGACTTACTTGAGCGTCGAAGGATTTCCACTGAAATATCTGATCCCAGGCCTTCTTGTAGGTCCAACCTTGGAGAGGATCAAACTTGGAGAGGAGCCTCTTCGACAACTCACGGTGCCCTCACGGACGTTCGCAGAAGGTGATCATGCATCAAAGTTATCATTAATGTTTTTTCCATAAAATGCGTTCTTTGCGGGAATCTCCTCCATACAACAATTAAATCTAAGTTTGTTCTATTAGTCACCACTTACCTCCATAAATACATGCAATAAAATTCACATTGTATAGTTTTTATTATTAAATTAATTGTCAATAATTTTTTATCTAAATTGATTTCTAATTTTCTTCCCTAATATACTTAGGTGTTTGTTAAGGTGAAGAAAGGTTCATATAATTGAATTTAATATGAAAAGTTTTTCTTAATCATGCGAGAGTCGAATAAAAAATTGTAAGTATTTAAGAATCATTCTTGTTGGGGAAGGATGCATTAGCAACACTTTTTTTTGTGGAGACTAAAAGTAATATTTACTTCACAAGTTTGATATTTTAATTTTTAAATTAAAATAAAAGTGAACAAAGAATTTTCACTATCCTCCTTTATTTATGTGCTTTTATTAAACTAATAATTCTTTTTTCTTTTGGATCTTTACGAAGAAGCAATTGTCGTTTGCTTTTAAATTTTCTTATTATGTTTCTATTTTGCCTCATGTTCCCTATTTTTTCTCCCTTGCCACCTTAGTCAAAATCAAGTGATGTGACACAAGAGGAGGAATCAAAAGGCTTCGATAAATATAAATAAGCATTAGAACATAAATACCATTGCTTGAATTCAAATAGAGAATTTTTCTTAAAAAGAATTTTTTATCAAGTTACTTGCCTTTTAGTAGATGAGTAACTCGTCTTCTCATCATAATCCTCTAAAATCAATAGAATTTTATCAAAATATATCTAATTATTAATAGAATTCATTTCATTCCACTTTGCAATATTTCAGTAAATTTAGCTTCGTTTTGTTTATCCTTTGGTTTATTCTTAATTTAAGATTTTATTAATTTTCATATTGAACCCCTAAATATTTGTATTTTTATATCTATCAAAATCATTAGATCTTCCTCTTGTATTGAATTCATTGCCATGATTTCTTACTCTCAAAATTTAAAAAACATTATGAGGCCATTAAAATGATTTGGAAGAAAAGGTAAAATAACTGATCTTATTTTCTTATTTTGACTTTGTTGCCATCTTCTGTCTCTCCTCCTTATCACTCTTTTACATCTTATGACTAAACTTTAAGCAGACTTTTTTTTCTTGGCCCAATTAATTGATCATAAAAAGCAAAGAAAGGTTGCAAGATATCAAATTTATTTTCAAAAATTTATGAGTCATTAATTAATATTCATGTGATTAATGTAGCTAGATTTCTAGAAATCTGTGAGAATAAATTATTAACTACTACACAAGTCTTCTGTTTTTAATGAAAGAAGATAATTTATAATTTTGCTTTCAATTGATTGTTGGAATTTTATCATAATTTGCTAAATTAGATGCAGGTTGAGCAAATTTGAATCTAACCCTAAACCTAAGATGGAGATTGGCACAATTCTTAAAATCAAGCAATGATATATTTCATAAAATTGAACATATTCTATCTAGACTTATTTATATTTGAAATGACTAATGAGTAATAGTAGTGATGTTCAAAAAGAAAAGTGGGTAACTAAGGTAGCTTTTCTTTCTTTTTCTTACATTAGCATGTACTCAATCTATGGCTATCACGTAGGTGAGAGAAAGCATAAACTACGTCCACTACTGCAAGCATTTTTAGATCCAATTCATGTTTGAGATTTATCACTCTAACCCAAGAGAATATTTTGGAATCTTGATTATTTACATGCTAAATTGCGTGAGCTAAGTAATATTAGATTGAAAATGTAACGAATAACCATCATCGATGCTAAAACTTGCTAATGGAACAAGTTCCAACTCTCCCATGGCACATCATACTATTACTTTCCCCTTTCGATCATCTTAATATCATTTCAAAATTAAAGCATAAAGAAGAATACATCAATTCTTTACTATTCATACTTTGTACCATTCGGTATTATGCATGTCTGAATGATTGCCATGTAATCATAAATAGTTGTGAGAAATAGTGAAGAACTTATTATTATTCATGCAAGCATAGCCTAAACTCTAAGTGAATGAATGATTAATAATATTTATGTTTGAGATGGGATATATCATATGTGGCAGCCATTAGATGTGTTTGAAACTCAAAAGCCCTAAATCGGAGCATGGCTCTCTTGGGGGGTTATTCTGGTCATTTTGATTATTTCCGAAGAGCATATTCTCGAGATGCCCCTCAAATCTGGTCCTGGCCTATATATAGCCGGAGTCGGTTGTAATATCGGGATGTTTTTAAGAATGATCGGAGCCGGGGGAGACAGCGGCCCGAGCGAAGGGTAGGATTGGTGGCTGTTGAACCCAAGCCAACGTAATTACGATCAAACTTGCCCTTTTTCTCGGATTCAGAAGCCACCACATACTCAAAGGTAAGATTTATCTGCCGATGTTCTCCCGTTTTTCTCTGATTTTTTGTTTTTCCGCTGTCGTTTGCCATAGCCTCTGCGTTTTCTTTTGATTTTCTTGAAGAATTTTTATTCGCGATTCTTGAATCCTAAGCAGTCCAACGAACCATTCTCCGAAGGAGGGGACGTCGCTTTCCGATCGATCTTTTCTCCGTTTCGATCCGATGTCAAAGTTTTCTATTCTTTTCCCTACGTGATCGGTTCAACTCTATCCGATCCGATCATTTTATTGCTTCGAATTTGGTTTTTTATCTTATTTTCGATCAAAAAAATGAATTGAAATCGATTGTCTCCGATCGTTTTATATACTTTTATTTATTTATTTTCCTTTGTTGGGCGGACGTATTTTTCTTGATTTTATGGATGTTTGCCAAGTTTTCTAGTTGATTATTGAAAGATTATTGCAGAGCCTGCAGGATGGCATCTGCCGACGAGGAGTCGCTCTCCCCCAAGAACCGGCTCAAGCTCCTCTGCAGCTACGGGGGCAAGATCATGCCACGACCCTCCGACGGCCAGCTCAAGTACGTCGGCGGCGAGACCCGCGTCCTCGCCGTCGCCCGCTCCATCTCCTTCTCAGGCAAGTCCACTAATTCGATTGCCACGATCCTCTTTAATTCGTTTTTCTGGTATGATGATCGTGATGATGGTGATGGTGGCAGAGCTGAAGAAGAGGATCAGAGAGATGTTCAACAACGCGAAGGTGGTGATCAAGTACCAGATCATGCCGGAGGATCTGGATGCGCTCGTGAGCGTCACGTGCGACGAGGACCTCCGCCACATGCTCGACGAGTACGACCGGCAAGAGCCCCGATCGCCCTCCAACTCCGCCCGCTTCCGCCTCTTCATCTTCTCCGCCGCCCCCCCGCCGCTCTTCTTGCCCGCCGCCGCCACCCCTATCGAGAAGCGCTACGTCGAGGCCATCAACGGCGTCCCTCCCGCCACCACCTCCACCCGCTCCCTCTTCACCATCTCCGCCTTCGCGGCCACCTCCCCCACCTCCGCATGCCGAGGCGGCAGGGGGTTGCGTCGGGTCCAGAGCACCCCGCACCTGGGCGGCGGGGGGTTGCCTCGGGTACGGAGCACCCCGAACCTGGGCGGCGGGACGCTGAGCCAGATGGCCAACGGGGGCGTCGGCAACGGCGCGTGGCCACCCTATCTCGGTCAGCAGCAGCATCACCACCACCACCACCACCAAGACCAGCAAGGCCCGCAGGCGTACGGCGGCGGAGTTGGGTGGAGGGCGCCGAGTGGGCCCTTGCGCTGCGGGTGCGGATGCGGGTGTCGGGTGACGGCACCGCCACCTCATGTGCGGGGGCACCAGCATCCTCTCCCAGTGGGGTCCGCCACGGGGAACGGGGGATGCGCGTGCTTCGGACGGGTGGACGAACATGGCGCCGCCATTCCGCTGAGGGGCGGCCCGCCGCACAGCTCGGCTTTCGGCGTTGCCGCTCGCAAGTTGACTCCAACCATATGGGAATGAGCGATCGGGTGCGTTCTTTTTCCTTTGCCATCTCTCTACCCTTCGCGCGGCGTTTTGAGAGGCTGTCCGAGTCCCCGGACGGAAGGAGGCACGGAGGTGGTGTTTTCGTTTTCATGCATCGGACGGTCAGGAAGGACCGAGCAATTTAGATATGTAAAATGTTGTTACTGGTGCTGTTTATATGATTAGAGTTATATTGATGGTATCACAGCAGGAGAGGATAAAGTATCCACCGGATTTGGCTGAGACGGGACATATCTGGCGTTGTTCTGGTTATTCAAGTTATATATGTAAAAGAAAAACTTGAAACTAGGATTTTTAGATTTTTTTTTAAAAAAAATATTTTTTATCTTTTCATGTAAAATCATTTTATCAGATAATGCTATTGAAACATGTATTTGTTTAAAAAAATATTTTAAAAACAACAATGAGTTCATCCTAAGTTTACCGCAGCAGCAGCGCATGATTTTGTTACATGCACCAAAGTAGTGATAGCAACCGCAACCACCACCACTGCACAATGAGTAACGTTAGGAAGCTTTGTTACATGCATCAAAAAAAAAGTTCCTTCACCGCATGACAAAGGTATAGGCATAAATTTGTTTGTCTCAAATTAGTTTGATTAGTTTTTTTTTTTTCCTAGAACATCAAATTGGATGATGTTACTAGATTGGTACCGGTGACAATTGATGGTTTGGATTGATTTATGCTTTGTGCATTGTCAATAGTCTGAATGATAATGTGAATTATTATAGATAGATTACCACTGATCCAGTAATATTGATTATGTTTGGTATACAGTAATATTGATTAAGTCATATAACATCAAATTTTTAAAATATCCCTATATCAAATTCATATACTAAATCAAATCTATTAAAATTTAAATATTTCTAAATCAAAGTATTATATATAAGTAAAAATACTAGATTTAATTATTTTTTAAGATTAAATATATTTTTATCTTTAAACATTTATTAAAAAAAATTGATTCTTAAACTTTTAATTATCATAATTTATTTATTATATTTTAAAAATAATTTATTTTTTAATATTTTATTATATAAAATTAATTAAGATTAATAAAATAATTGATATATTATGATAATAGGAATGAATCAATAAGTTGATAGCAAAATATAAGTTATATTTAAAATTTTAAAAAATAATATAATTAGATGTTATCAATTTTAAATTACTACATTATCAAAAATATTGCTAAGAACAAAGTTGATATGGGATTACTACTTTTTCTTTGATAATTTTTTTTATTTTACATCTAAAAAAATTTTGTATGATAATTAATTACATGTTTATATGTATCAAGCGCATTTTTATTTTTATCGCATTACATGCACGATCATAGGTTGCTCGTCCATTTAGGTTTCAGCCATTTGGTGCTCACGCTTGCAAAAAAATTATCTTGCCAAAAGACTGGCATTTTCTACAAAACCGTCACCATCAAGTCCTTTTGCCTGCTCTTTCCGATGCAAGAATGGGTCTTTTATTACTGCTGAAGTGCCCAAAGTCTATTCCAGGAGAGGTGCCGTCAGGCCATTC
>UESW01001988.1:31644-52154 GCA_900491605.1 Calamus simplicifolius | reverse complement strand
TTCCGGGCTTCCGTAGCTCGGCCCCTCCGGGCTTCCGTAGCTCGGCCGGGCTTCCGCTCGGCGGGCTTCCGTAGCTCGGCCCCTCCGGGCTTCCGTAGCTCGGCCCCTCCGGGCTTCCGTAGCTCGGCTTCTCGAGCGATCCACAACCTAACATCTACCTCCGCGGAACCTGACGCGGGAGAGCCCGGCCTACCAGAACGGCATCCTAGACAAGGAATCATGTCGGACGTGGCCTAAAGCCTATCATAACCGCCCCAGGCCTACTCAACCAGATCTCGAGACATCAAGGAGCTCTCCCAGCCGTCGATACCTGAACAAACGGGATATGGATTCTAACGGCCCCACAACGGCCTGATTCTGCCCGCCTCCATATCGTAACAACCTCCGAACCTTCCAGAAGACGCTCAAGACCCAGGTGACAGTCTATAAATATCAGACTCGCAGATTCCCTCAGGTACGCACCTCTTACACGCGCACCTCACTCTCTCTCCGGCAGCTCGTCGGCGCTCCTGCCCTCTGGAGCTTCCGATTGGCCGCCCCGGAGAGGTCTCCCGGAGAGATCCACCTCCCCACTGTCTGGTTGATCGCCGATTTCTTCTCCACTGACTTGAGCGTCGGAGGGTCTTCCGCGGAGGACCACCCCCAGCGTCCCCCGCGTGTGGACTTCTTTTGCAGGTCCGCCCCCCTCTTCCTGGAGATCGACCGCGCCCGAGTCGGAGGACGGATCCCGGCGGCAACAGATTGGCGCTAGAGGAAGGGCCTCAAGTCCCATTAAAACTTGAAGAAAGGAGACAAGGATCTAAATCCGGAGAAGAACCTCTCCAATGGCCAACCGGAGGAGAGCAACCTCTGAAGCCCAAGATCAGGTCGCTTCCCAGAGGCCTGATCCGACTGGCGCTACAGCGCCGCAACCTCCACCGGTCGAAACCCCGTCGCCGCCTGCCATCCCGGTGACCCAAGACCAGTTCGCTACACTGGTCCAACAGGTCCAGGCCCTTACCCACCTGGTACAAGAGCGCCTTGTAGCTCCTCCTGCTTCGCATCCTCAGAAGGAGGCGGCGATTTCTTCTTCGCCGGCGACCTCCTCCTCTGATTCCGCATGGATCAGCGGATCCCCCACATCGCCCCAGGGGGGACAAACCAGTCCCGCGAGCCGGTTATGATAGAGATCCTCTCAGATCTCGGCGAGCCCGCTCCCTCTCCCCGGCGACATCTCACCATGATTCCACGCCATCCTTGCGATTCTCACGCCCAGCTCCTCCTCTAACCGGTGAAGAGGAGATCCGCCGTCAGATCCAGGAGATGCGTCAGGAGCTGAACGCCGCCAAGCAGACCCATCTGTCCCAGCCCAAGGCGGAGCAGGGCATCCCTTTCTCTAAGGGAATCATGGAGGAAGTGATTCCCTCCCATGTCAAACTACCAGCCGTCGAACCCTATCACGGCTCCACTGATCCGGACGACCATCTCAGTAGCTTCCGGTCAATAATGATGTTCCACGGAGCATCTGATGCGGTCCTCTGCCGCGCCTTCCCATCCACCCTCAGAGGATCCGCCCGAACCTGGTTCAACGCCTTGAAACCGGGTTCCATTGATTCATTCGACGAGCTGAGCCGCCTTTTTATTGGCCAGTTCGTCAGCAGCCGCCGCCACCGACGAAGATCCGACTCCCTCTCCGAAGTCAAGCAGAGAGAGGGGAGTCCTTGAGGAATTACCTTGGCCGTTTCAACAAGGCCATGTTAGAGGTGGACCACCTTAATCATGAGGTGGCTATGTCCACCCTGGCGGGGGGAGTTTTGAAGGAGAGCGACTTCTACCTGGCTATGGAGGTCTGTTGACCCAATTGATGATTTTGATGATTAACAAAACTATTTGAGTATAACTAATGGAGGCTCTAATGATTTTGATTAAGTGTTCAGATTGTAAGTCTATTGAATGATCAAAATCAGGAGTTACATCGTGTTCTGGATCGAATCTAATGTCTAGGTAAGATTGCAGACATTAGAGTCGACTCCGAGAATCACAGAGCCGACTCCGGAACTGGCACGGAAGTTAGAGTCGACTCCGAGACTGTTAGAGTCGACTCTCACAGAAGAAGCAGAACGTCGATTTTTCTGGCCCCAACCTAGAGTCGACTCCGGGTAAGTTAGAGTCGACTCCAGAAAAGTTTCTTGTCGACCCCAGAAAAGTCAGAGACGACTCCGAAAATATCGTTTTAAAGTGCTTCGAGCTAGAGCCGACTCCAGAAAAGTTAGAGTCGACTCCAACCCACCTGGAACGAAAAATCAAATTGCCAGATCAGCTCTAACGGTAATATTTCTATTTTACCTTATTTCTAATGGATATATTTTGCTAAGGTACACTCCAACGGATAGTTTTCTTCCAAAAATGGCTTGAAAGAAATCTATAAAAAGGGAAGATTATTGTTCAAAACAAGAAAGGAAAAATAGAAAGGAAAATCGGAAATAGACAATCCCATTTCAAAAATCCGAAAAAGAGAGACCCTGAATCTCAAGAGGAAAACCTTCTAGCTCAAATCCACTCCACTCCAAAAAGCTCAAGAGGAATCCAAGGTATCAAATCAAGTTTTTGTGGATTTCCCAACTTGGAGAAAGAAGTTCAGCTTCTTGCTTTTCAACTCTTCTCAACTGCTTCAACTGTGAGAATCGGAGCTGAGGCTTGATTTAAACCTAGCAAGGAGAAGAAGAAAAGACGAAAGAAGAAAAGCTCAAAAGCCAACCATCTACAAATCAGGCTTTTCTAAACTTGTTATATATTTGATTATCTGCTCTTAAGGAACTTTGTATTTGAAAAATATATTCATTTGTTTGTATCTAGTTCAATCTGGGGGATTGAACTAGTGGAGGTAGTCTTACCTCGGTTCAAGCTTGGCTAAGCTTATGTTAGGGTTTTTGTGCTGGTGAGCCCTTGAAAACCAGCTGGGTTCGTTGTGCGCCCGAGAAAAATAACAAGTTTGAGTTGTGAGCTTGTAAAACAACTCGGCTGTAATCTAGGATGATTATAGTGGACCAAGTGAATCTTGAGAGTGGACGTAGGTGTTGGATACACCGAACCACTATAAAATCTTTTGTGTTTGCCGTGCTTACATTGACTCTATCTCTATCTCTCTCTTGTTTCTGCACTTTATATTTACCTTGCTATTGCCTTCACTCATCTAAGCAAACTACTTTAAAAAGGCTAATTTTTTAAAGAACCCAATTCACCCCCCCCCCTCTTGGGTTGTCATCTGGGCCAACAATTGGTATCAGAGCTAGTGCTCATTTAGATTTTGATCACACGATCAAGAGCTAAAGTTCCAAATGGCAACACAAGTTGGTTCTTTTGCTGAAGGTCATTCTACGAATAGACCTCCACTTTTTAATGGCTCAAATTATTCATATTGGAAAGCTAGAATGAGGATATTCATTCAAGCTTCTGATTATGAATTTGGGGTGTTATAATAATGGACCTAGTACACCCACACATGTTTTGATGGCACTATTGTTCCTAAGCCCGAAAGGGACTGGAATGATAATGATAGGAAGATGGCACAGCTTAAATGCTAAAGCCATGAATGTTTATATTGTTCATTAGACGCTAATGAATTTAATAGAATCTCACATGTAATTCCGCAAAAGAATTTGGGATAGACTAGAGGTTACCCATGAGGGTACAATCAAGTAAGGAATCTAAAATAAATATTCTTGTTCATAAATATGAATTATTTAGCATGGAACAAACTGAAACCATTGCATGCATGTACACTAGATTCACAGATATTGTAAATGGTTTGAAAAGTCTTGGTAAGACATATACTAACTCTGAACTTGTTTGCAAAATTCTTAGGTCACTTACCAAGATCTGGGAAGCAAAAATGACTGCAATCCAAGAAGCTAAGGACCTCAACACTTTACCCTTAGAGGAGCTTCTAGGATCCCTTATGACCCATGAGCTGACATGAGGCAGCATGTTGAGGAGGATTCAAAGAAAAAGAAAATATTGCCCTCAAAGCTGCAAAAGATGAAGAGAGCAGCAGCAATGATGATGATGATGGGACTGCTCTCTTACCCAAGAAATTCAAGAATTTATGAGGAGAAAGAACCCTTCCACAAGAAAAAATTTGGAGCAAGTGGGAAGGAGAAAGGATAAAAAAAGGACAAGGACAAAGAAAAAGAGAAAGACCCTTGACTTGCTATGAATGTAAAAACCGGGGCACTTTAGATATGAATGTCCAAAATTGAAGAAAGCCTACAAAAAAAAAGAAGGCTTATATGGCATATGGAGTGACAGCGAGGAATCTTCTTCCGAAGAAGAAGAACAAAAGGAAGTTGCAAACGTTGTTTATGGCGGACGACAACGATGAGGTAAGTTCCGAAACCCTTGCGATGAATTTGCCTTTGATGAACTTTTTGATGCTTTTAATGAACTTGTTAGCGATTTCAAAGTTTTGAAAAAGAAATACAAGATTTTGAAAAATGAAAATTTATCTTTCATTCAAGAAAAAGAAAAATCTTAACAATGAAATTAAGAAACTTAAATCTGAAAATGAAATTTTAATAAATGAAAAGGAATCAATCTCAAATGAAAAAGGTAAACTAAAGAATGAGGTTAAAAAACATAAAAACATAGTTGATAAGTTTACATTAAGTTCAATTAAATTAACATGATTTTAAATAGTCAAAAAGCAGTTTTTGACAAAGCCGGTTAGGATATAACACCTTAAGAAAACAAAAATTAAAAATATTTTGTAAGTGCTGGCCAAATTAATATTACATGTTTAAATGCAATCAATCAAGGACATAAATCTTATGAATGCAAAATTCTAAAATAGTAAAAACCTAAATAGTAAAGGAAAGAAAATATGGGTTCCGAAAGGAACATTTTGTTGCTACTAACCATGAAGGACCCAAGAAAGCTTGGGTACCTAAACATAAAGTTGATTTCATTGCAGGAATGTCTTGTGGCCAAAAGATCAAAGAAAAGTGGTATCTTGATAGTGGCTGCTCAAGACATATGACGGGTGACAAAGAAGAATTCATCACCCTTGAAGAAAAGAGGAGGAGTTGTAACATTTGGCGACAATGGCAAAGGCCAAATCTTGGGGTTTGGTAAATTCAAATAACTCCCTCCACATATTATGAGAAGTACTTTATGTTGATGGTTTAAAGCATAACTTAATTAGTATAAGCCAATTGTGTGACAAGGTTTTAAAGTATCATTTGAAATCTTCTTTATGCACTGTAGCTAATCCCATTGATAATAGCATTGTTTTTATTGGAAATAGAAATGGCAATGTATACTGATTGATTTAGACAAATTGTCTACTAAGTAACCATTGCTTAGTTGCTAATAATGCTAATATGAATGAGATTGGTTGGTTGTGGCATCGTAGATTAGGTCACGCAAGCACACACCTTATTTCAAAACTAATTAAAATGGATTTAGTAAAAGGTCTTACCTAAATTAGATTTTGAAAATAATAAAATATGTGATGCATGTCAATTTGAAAAACAAACAAGAAGTTCTTTCAAATCTAAAAATATTGTTTCAACTTCTAGGCCACTAGAGCTACTTCACATGGACCTTTTGGACCAACTAGAACCACAAGTCTAGGAGGAAAGAAATATGGTCTTGTGATTGTAGATGATTACTCTAGATACACTTGGGTAATGTTTTTAGCTCACAAAGATGAGACTTTCTCGATATTCATGAAATTCTTCAAGAAAGTCACAAATGAGAAAAACACTACCATAGTGTCTCTAAGAAGTGATCATGGAACTGAATTTGAAAATCACTTATTTGAAAGTTTTTGCAATGAAAATGGTATTAATCATAATTTTTCAGCACCTAGGACCCCACAACAAAATGGTGTAGTTGAAAGGAAAAATAGGACTCTAGAAGACATGGCCCGTACCATGCTATGTGAAAGTAAACTCCCGAAATACTTTTGGGCGGAAGCTATTAACACAGCATGTTACATCCTAAATAGAGCCTTAATAAGACCTATTTTAAAGAAAACACCTTATGAATTATGGCATGATAGAAAACCCAACATTAAATATTTTCATGGATTTGGTTCTAAATGTTTTATTCATAATAATGGTAAAAGCAACTTAGGTAAATTTGATGCAAAATCAGATGAAGGAATATTCTTAGGTTATTCAACAACTAGTAAAGCATATAGAGTATTCAATAAAGGAAGCCTAATTGTTGAAGAATCTATTCATGTAATTTTTGATGAATCTTTAACATCAAGTTTCAAAAGGATTGATGATGAGGAAGATACAAACATTCTCGAAAATAATCTTAAAAAACTTAATATCGATGTATCTTCAGATCATGAACAAGAAGTTAAAGATAATGATTCGCCTAATGCTGATGATATTATACTAATCATAATGATATATCTACCAAGAGATTGGAGATACGTTTATAGTCATCCCAAGGAATTGATTATAGGTGATCCATCTCAAGGAATAAGAACTAGATCATCTATGAGAAATATTAGTAATCATCTTGCATTTGTCTCTCAAATTGAACCTAAAACCATTGAAGAAGTTGAAAAAGATAATAATTGGATGTAGCTATGCAAGAAGAATTAAAACCAATTCACTAGAAATAATGTATGGACATTAGTGGAAAGACCTAAAGATCATTCTGTCATAGGATCAAAATGGGTTTTTAGAAATAAACTAGATGAAAATGGCATAGTAATTAGAAACAAAGCTAGATTAGTTGCAAAAGGATATAATCAAGAAGAAGGTATTGATTTTGATGAAACCTTTGCACCTGTAGCTAGATTAGAAGCCATTAGGCTATTACTAGCATTTGCATGTCACATGAACATTAATTTATTTCAAATGGATATCAAAAGTGCATTTTTAAATGGATTAATAAATGAAGAAGTATATGTAGAACAACCACCAGGTTTTGAAGATCATGAATTTTTAAATCACGTTTTTAAATTGCACAAGGCATTATATGGTTTGAAACAAGCACCTAGAGCTTGGTATGATAGACTAAGTAAATTTTTGATTGAAAATGATTTTACAAGAGGAAATGTTGATAAAGCATTGTTTTTGAAAAGAAAAGATAAAGATTTACTTGTAGTTCAAATTTATGTTGATGACATTGTATTTGGTGCTACTAACAATCTTCTATGTCAAGAGTTTGCTAAGTTAATGCAGGGAGAATTTGAAATGAGCATGATGGGAGAACTCAACTTCTTCCTTGGACTCCAAATCAAACAAAGCAAAGAGGGAATTTTTATCAACCAAACAAAGTACACAAGAGAAATTCTAAAGAAGTTTGGTATGGAATCAATTAAACCCCTCGGAACACCAATGAGTCCTTCATGCAAGCTGGACAAAGATGAAGAAGGTAAGAAGGTTGATCAAAAATATTATCGAGGTATAATCGGATCCCTACTTTATTTAACTGCAAGTAGACCAGACATAATGTTGCTGTTTGCTTATGTGCTAGATTTCAGTCTGAACCTAAAGAATCACATTTAATTGCTGTTAAAAGAATACTAAGATACTTAAGTGGAACAAAAAATGTAGGTTTATGGTATTCTAGAGACTCAACATTAAATCTGATTGCTTATTCTGATTCTGATTATGCTGGATGTAAGTTAGATAGAAAAAGCACAAGTGGTGCATGCCAATTTTTAGGAAGTAACTTAATCTCATGGTTTAGCAAAAAGCAAAATTCGGTTGCATTATCTACTGCTGAAGCAGAATATGTTGCAGCTGGAAGTTGCTGTGCTCAAATCCTATGGATTAAGAGACAACTTGAAGACTATGGTATCACACTTGATAAGACACCTATAAGATGTGATAATACAAGTGCAATAAATCTAACTAAAAATCCAATTCAACATCAAGAACAAAGCATATTGAAATAAGATATCACTTTATAAGAGAACATGTAGCCAATAATGAAATTTATCTTGATTATGTGAATACTGAAGAACAACTGGCAGATATATTAACAAAACCCTTAAGTGAAGAGAGATTTTATTATCTTAGAGGAGAATTAGGAGTTTATGATCCTTTGGAATAGTTTTCTGAAACTCTTAAGGACATATATCTAGATTTCATCATTTTCTTGAAAAATCTTGATATTTAATAGGGAAATCTATCTAGATCTTGATTCATTGTTTCCCCAATTGCTAAGGAACATTAATCTAGAATTTGATGATTAATTTGAATCGTTTCAAATCTTTGAAACTTAATTTTTTATCTCTGAAACTGTTAGAGTCGACTCTGACAGTTTGTGGAGTCGACACCTCTGTTTTGATGTTCTGTCTAAGCGATTAGAGCCGACTCTGGCTTTTGTGGAGCCGACTCTAATTCGAGCACTGACAGATTTTTTGGTTCGGAGCTGACACCCAGTTTTCGGGAGTCAACTCTAAGTCGAGCTAGGTTAAAAATAAAAAGGCGGAGTCGACCCCCAATCATTCCATCCGTCTCCAAAACCTCTCCAAAAAGATCCAAAGCCTTTCCAACTTCCCCAATCTACTTAAAGCCCTTGATTAAACTCTCAAATCTTCTCAATGGCACCTAAGAGGCACGGTTTCGTCGGTGGAATGTCCATTCCAACGAGGAGACACACTATTCAGAGGCAACCTTTGCCATCCTCCTCTTCGGCCACTCAAGAGGATTCCCCTCCTTCACCATCTTCACCCAAAGTTGATCATTTAGCCGGTAAGACCATTACCACTGGAAGAAAGGTGAATTTTGATTTCTTTGAGTCGGAAGGATTCACTATAGGAAGAAGTTTGAAAGAAATGGGATGGGAAAAAATCTGTTCACTAGATATACCCACATATCCAGCCTTAGTGAGAGAGTTTTACAACGATTTAAGTAGAGGAGAAGGTGGATTAATCAGTATAGTAAGAGGAACAAGAGTGACAATAACCACTGAGATTCTTGGAAACTTATTGGAAATGGCCACAATCGTCTAATGGAATATCAACTTGAAGATAGAAGTGGAGCATTGACAAGAATGTTAGGAAGAGATGTAACCGAGTTTGAGAAAATCTTTGCAAATCAATTGAATCTAGAACTCAGGTTACTACATAACATCTGTGGAAGAATCTTGTTTCCAAAAATTGGTAGATTCGAGTATGTCTCGGAGCGAGACGTTCTTTTGATGGATTGCATAATTACTGGGAGGCCAGTCAACTTAGCTGGCATGATGATTGGATATATGGCAGAGGCAGCTACAAAGAAGAGATCTACACTGCCATATGGTATGATTTTGACTTTAATCTTTAGAAGCCAAGGTGTGCTCATTATGGAGAATGAACCCTTAAGAAAATTGAGACACACTGACTATTATAGCATCTCAACTATTCATCGGATGGGCTTCAAGAAGTTGAATGGTATTTGGATGAAAGGAGGAAGAGAGGAAAGAGCAGAAAGAGATAGAGCAGAAGAGACCGGAATTGATGACATCCCTAGACCATCCACTGAGGGACCATCTGTCCCTGATCCATCTATTGCGGGACCATCTTCAGCTGGACCTTCAGAGGCCGGACCTAGTTCTATTCCCTCACCTCCACATCAGTCTATATCAACTTCTAGGAGATTCTCTGATGA
Source organism: Calamus simplicifolius (assembly GCA_900491605.1). Taxonomy (NCBI): domain Eukaryota; kingdom Viridiplantae; phylum Streptophyta; class Magnoliopsida; order Arecales; family Arecaceae; genus Calamus; species Calamus simplicifolius. The sequence continues at coordinate 42,552 of UESW01001988.1, read as the reverse complement.
ACAGATTGGTCAGCTGAGAGCTTTGCTTGCTGAGTATGATAGTCAGAGATCTCAAGAAATTACTCAATTAAAAGAAGACTTTAATCAGTTGAAGGAAGAACTTAATTCGAGACTGGACATGATCTCCTTTACCTTAAGCAATTCTGTTGAATCCTTTGGTGCTGATCTTCATAAAATATTGAAAGGATGGAAGGCATTGCTGATGGATCGGGATCTTATGTTCATGCAACTGGTCAACTAAAGAAGGACATTGACCTTGCAGTCTCACAAATTGAAGCTTGCCTTGAAAACTTTAAGAAATCACAAAAGGATGATGTAATGGAAATCATATGTCATTTGAAGAAAATTGTATTCAAACACATCTGACCTTGATTTTGATTTTGATAGTTTGAACTTAGGAAGTTTTTGAATATCTAATGTATTTCATTTTGGATTGTACATGAATCAACTAATGTAATGCTTCTTACTTATGAAATGCAATTTCACATTTTCAAATATTGACTGCTTGAATCCCTATGTTTTATTGACTTTCTTTATCTAAAACTCTCCTTATTACTGATAACAAAAAAGGGGGAGAGATGGTTGAATATATGCAAAGAAAGAAAGATTGAATATGATGGTTGAATATGATGGTTGAATATGAATATGAATATGATGGTTGAATATGAATATGCAAAGAAAGAAAGACTTGAAAATTTTAATGAAAGTTGATTGTATATGCATAAAGAAAGAAAGAAAGGGGGAGAAATGATTGTTTATGCAAGATAACTTGAAATATTAATCAGTTAAAATTCGATGCTTATATATAGGGGGAGCTATTTAATGCAGGGGGAGCTTAACAAAAAGCTCAATTGCAATTTTATGCACATTAAGATTAAATATTCATAATTGATGAATTATATTGAACTCATGCACAATTTTAAAAGTTTACTTTGAATATTGGCATCAAATCCTTCATTAAAAATGTTTTAAGTTTCAAAATGACTATAATCTTTAGTTCGAATGAATTTTTGAATGCATATACTCAAAGTTTTTGTTATCATCAAAAAGGGGGAGATTGTTGACCCAATTGATGATTTTGATGATTAACAAAACTATTTGAGTATAACTAATGGAGGCTCTAATGATTTTGATTAAGTGTTTCAGATTGTAAGTCTATTGAATGATCAAAATCAGGAGTTACATCGTGTTCTGGATCGAATCTAATGTCTAGGTAAGATTGCAGACATTAGAGTCGACTCCGAGAATCACAGAGCCGACTCCGGAACTGGCACAAAAGTTAGAGTCGACTCCGAGACTGTTAGAGTCGACTCTCACAGAAGAAGCAGAACGTCGATTTTTCTGGCCCCAACCTAGAGTCGACTCCGGGTAAGTTAGAGTCGACTCCAGAAAAGTTTCTTGTCAACCCCAGAAAAGTCAGAGACGACTCCGGAAATATCGTTTTAAAGTGCTTCGAGCTAGAGCCGACTCCAGAAAAGTTAGAGTCGACTCCAACCCACCTGGAACGAAAAATCAAATTGCCAGATCAGCTCTAACGGTAATATTTCTATTTTACCTTATTTCTAACGTATATATTTTGCTACAAGGTACACTCCAATGTATAGTTTTCTTCCAAAAATGGCTTGAAAGAAATCTATAAAAAGGGAAGACTATTGTTCAAAAACAAGAACGAAAAAATAGAAAGGAAAATCGGAAATAGACAAGTCCCATTTCAAAAATCCGAAAAAGAGAGAGCATGAATCTCAAGAGGAAAACCTTCTAGCTCAAATCCACTCCACTCCAAAAAGCTCAAGAGGAATCCAAGGCATTCAAATCAAGTTTTTGTGGATTTCCCAACTTGGAGAAAGAAGTTCAGCTTCTTGCTTTTCAACTCTTCTCAACTGCTTCAACTGTGAAGAATCGGAGCTGAGGCTTGATTCAACCTAGCAAGGAGAAGAAGAAAAGAAGAAAAGAAGAAAAGCTCAAAAGCCAACCATCTACAAATCAGGCTTTTCTAAACTTGTTATATTATTTGATTATCTGCTCATTAAGGAGCTTTGTATTTGAAAAACATATTTCATTTGTTTGTATCTAGTTCAATCTGGGGGATTGAACTAGTGGAGGTAGTCTTACCTCGGTTCAAGCTTGGCTAAGCTTGTGTTAGGGTTTTTGTGCTGGTGAGCCCTTGAAAACCAGCTGGGTTCGTTGTGCGCCCGGGAAAAACAACAAGTTTGAGTTGTGGGCTTGTAAAACAACTCTGCTGTAATCTAGGGTGATTATAGTGTGGACCCAAGTGAATCTTGGGAGTGGACGTAGGTGTTGGATACACCAAACCACTATAAAATCTTTTGTGTTTGCCGTGCTTACATTGACTCTATCTCTATCACTGTCTTGTTTCTGCACTTTATATTTACCTTGCTATTGCCTTCACTCATCTTAAGCAAACTACTTTAAAAAGACTAATTTTTTTAAAGAACCCAATTCACCCCCCCCCCCCCCCTTGGGTTGTCATGCCAACAAGGTCAGCTACCCCCATGTCTTTCTGATATGATGGCCCTTGCGGACAAATATGCTAGGGTCGAGGAATCACGGAGAATTGCCCGCGCTGAGCATGCGAAGAAGCAGGAGCCTAAAGTCCTCGACAGGCATCGTCCCGTCCGTCGACCAAGTCCACATCGCCGCCAAAGAGTCCCTCCGCTGCCGCCAAGGAATCGCTCCCGGAGTCCTCCCAGGCGATTTGACCGCTATACTCCGCTGACCGTACCTCGGGTGCAAATCCTCATGGAGATAGAGCGCCAGCTCCCCCGGCCAGTGCCTCTCCGAGGGAACCCGACCCGAAGAGATCCCGCCAAGTATTGCCGTTACCATAGGGAACACGGTCATGACACTGAGGAATGCTGGCAACTGAAAAATGAGATTGAGAGGCTGATTCGGCGGGGACGGCTGGACCAGTTTAGAAGAGCGCCCGAGCCACCGCAAGGAGGTGATCGACAGCCCGAGCTCCAACAACCTCCTCCTCCACCCAATCTGCCCGTGATTGGCCGCATCAACATGATTGAAGAGGCCGGCGGATCAAGCCCCAGGGGCGGCGGTGAGGAACCGGCGCCAAAAAAGGCAAGGACAGGCGAACTCTCCTTCTCCGACGACGATCTTCTGGGAATACAACTCCCCCACGATGACGCACTAGTTGTATCCCTTAATTTGAACAATTATGATGTAAGCCGAATCCTCGTTGATAGTGGAAGCTCGGTAAATGTTTTGTACCTCGGTGTGTTTGCCAGGATGAAATTGCTCATGGAAAACCTTCAAGCCGTGGATTCCACCTTGATGGGATTCATAGGCGACGTCATTGTCCCGGAAGGAATCGTCACCCTGACGTCCGCGCGGGACCTGGCCCCTTGTGACTATTGTACAGACCGATTTTCTAGTGACCGACCTCAGATCCCCATACAACGCCATATTCGGCAGGCCTGGTTTGATGTCCCTCAAGGCAGTTGTCTCTATCCCGCATCTGTCTATGAAGTTCCCCACCGAGCGAGGAGTTGGAGTAGTTCGGGGAAGTCAAGCCATGGCTCGGCAATGTTTTGTTACGAGCCTTCAGTCTAGAATGCCCGAGGTTGACGGGCTAGACGCTCGCGAAGACTTCACCGAACAACGGGGAGAACCGGCAAAGGAATTGAGGAAGTACCATTGGACGAAGCTCAGCCCGACCGAACCGCAAGGATCGGGTCGCTACTCAAAGGAGAGTCTCGGCACGGGTTGATCAGATTCCTCCAAAGCAATGCAGACATCTTCGCCTGGACCGCCTCCGACATGCCAGGAATCAACCCTGAGGTCCTCGTCCATCATCTCAATGTGGACGAAATGCACAGGCCTATTAAGCAGAAGAAGAGAAGCTTCGCCCCAGAACGGCAAAAAGCCATTGAAGAAGAGGTCGACAAACTCATCAAGGCCAATTTCGTCCGAGAGGTAAATTACCCAAGCTGGCTGTCAAATGTCGTCATGGTGAAAAAGTCGAACGGCAAATGGAGGATCTGCATCGACTTCACCGACCTCAACAAAGCCTGCCCGAAGGATAGCTTCCCCCTCCCTCGGATTGACCAGCTCGTGGATGCCACCTCAGGCCACCAGATGCTGTCATTCATGGACGCCTATTCCGGTTACAATCAGATCCGAATGGCCCCTGAAGATGAAGAAAAGACCACCTTCATAACCGACCGAGGTACTTATTGTTACCGTGTTATGCCTTTTGGTCTTAAGAATGCAGGGGCAACCTACCAGCGGCTGGTTAACAAGGTGTTCAAGGAGCAAATCGGCCGGAACATGGAGGTATACGTGGACGACATGCTGGTCAAAAGCAAGGAAGCGCCACAGCATATTGAGGACCTCTCAGAAAGCTTCGCAACGTTGCGCAAATATGGGATGAAACTCAACCCGACCAAGTGCGCCTTCGGCGTCAACTCAGGGAAGTTCCTCGGCTTCATGGTCTCCCAGCGAGGTATCGAAGCCAACCCCCAGAAGATTCAAGCTCTCCAACAAATGGCGCCCCCTGCATCTGTTAAAGAGGTCCAGCGCTTAACCGGGAGGATAGCGGCCCTTAACCGCTTTGTGGCGCGGTCGGCCGAGAGATGCCTCCCCTTCTTCAAAACTCTCCGATCGGCCAAAAACTTCCAGTGGACTCCCGAATGCCAGAAGTCATTTCAAGATCTCAAGAAGTACCTCGGCTCGCCCCCGCTTCTCAGTAGTCCAGCCCCGGGAGAGACCCTGTTTTTGTACCTGGCTGTCTCGGAGAGTGCAGTTTGTTCGGTGCTAGTCAAAGAAGAAGGCAAGATCCAGAAGCCGATCTACTATGTGAGCAGGTTGCTCCGCGATGCGGAGACAAGGTACAGCAGGATTGAAAAGATGGTGCTGGCCTTAATCACCTCAGTTCGAAAGCTACGACCGTATTTCCAAGCACATTCGTGACGGTCCTGACTGACCAACCCATCAAGGCGGTGGTCCACCATCTGGAAACATCGGGGAGAATGACCAAATGGGCCGTCGAGCTAAGCGAGCACGACATACATTTTCAGCCTCGCCCAGCCATCAAAGCCCAAGTACTGGCCGACTTCCTCCTCGAGTGCACCATCCTAGAGGACGGTTCTGCCCCAGACTCCCTTGAAGAGCCAAAGTCTGAGCCCGGTGGCTCCTCCACGTCGACGGGTCGTCCAATGCCCATCACTCCGGTGCGGGTCTAGTTCTTACCAGTCCTGAGGGGATGACCTTCGAGTATGGCGTCCGATTCTCCTTCCTGGCTTCCAACAACGAAGCCGAGTACGAAGCTCTGTTAGTCGGTCTCCGGATTGCCCGCAATCTGAAGGTGGAAAAGCTCAACGCCTTCACCGACTCTCAGCTGGTAGCCGGCCATGTTCGGGAGAATTTGAAGCTCGGGAGCCGAACATGATTCGATATCTCCAGGAGGTGCGTAACTTGCTTCCCCATTTTTCTGAATTTGAAATTATTCAGATTCCCAGATCTGAGAACGCCCGTGCCGACCTACTCTCCCGACTGGCAACCGCGGAGACGATGGATGCCGAACAAAAGTTCCACCTGGAGACTCTGGAAAAGCCGAGCATCACGGAGGCCGACCGGGTGATGCAAGTTGAGGCCGAACCATCCTGGTTCGACCCTATCCTCAAATATCTCAAAGAAGGGTCGCTTCCGTCCGACCGAAGAGAGGCTAGGAAGCTGAAGCTGCAGGCCATCCACTACGTGTTGATTGACAACCAACTTTACAAGCGGTCATTTTCCATGCCGCTGCTTAGATGCCTTCGCCCATCAGAAGCGGACTACGCTCTGCGCGAGGTACATGAAGGGATTTGCGGCAACCATTTGGGAAGCCGGTCCCTCTGCCACAAAGTGCTGCGACAAGGCTATTACTGGCCGACCATGCAAAAACGCGGACGATCTGGTCCGCGCCTGCGACCCCTGCCAAAGACATTCAAGCATCCAAAGACTCCCTTCCGCCGAGCTAGTTTCTATATCCTCCGCTTGGCCCTTTGCCAAATGGGGGATGGACATCCTCGGCCCATTCCGCTTGCAACGGGACAGCGAAATTCCTATTCGTCGCCATCGACTACTTCACCAAATGGGTCGAAGCGGAAGCAGTTGCGCAAATTACCGAGGCACGGGCCCGAGACTTTGTTTGGAGGTCCATCATCTGCCGATTCGGCCTCCCTCATACTATAATCACCGATAACGGCAAGCAGTTCGATAACTCCAAGTTCTGCCAGTTCTGTGAAGAACACGGAATCCGTCACCACCTTACTTCGGTCGGGCACCCACAAGCCAACGGAGTGGCCGAAGTAACCAACAGAACCCTCCTCCAGGGAATCAAAGCTCGCCTCTCCAGAGCCCAAGGCAGGTGGGCGGATGAACTACACCATGTCCTATGGGCCTACCGCACAACCCCAAGAATCCCGACGGCGAAACTCCATTCCGAATGGCTTTCGGCACAGAGGCCGTTATCCCTGTGGAGGTCGGCCTCCCATCATTGCGGGTAGAAAGCTACTCGGAGAGGCTAGCGACGAACAACTCCGCACCAACCTCGACCTGATAGAGGAAATCAGAGAGAAGGCCCGAATCAGAACGGCTGCCTATCAACAAAGGGTGGCCGGTATCATGCCTCCAGGGTCAAAGGGAAAGCCTTCCTGCCTGGCGACCTTGTCCTCCGAAAGGCTTCTGTTTCCAAACCGCTGGAGCAAGGAAAGCTGGCGCCAAACTGGGAGGGCCCCTACCAGGTAGCGGAGATTATTGGACCGGGAACCTACAAGCTGCAGGATCTGGATGGGAAGTCCATTCCCCGGACGTGGAACGCGGACAACCTTCGTAAATATTATCAATAGGGTATGTCCTCTCTGAATTCATCTTCATATGCCTCACTACACGTTCCTGCTTATCTGTTTCCTCAAAACCTGTTGCATGAATCATTATGCACTGCATTGCTATAAATTGCAAGAAGAAACAGATACTGCTTACCAATCCTCGGCACAACCGAGCTGTCTGTTTGAACAGGAATTCTCCAACCTTGGCAGGGCCAAGTAAAATATTCTCCGAACCTCGGCTGGGCCGAGCAACAAATTCTTCGAACCTTGGCAGGGCCAAGTAAAATATTCTCGAACCTCGGCTGGGCCGAGCAACAATCTCCGAACCTTGGCAGGGCCAAGTAAAATATTGGCAGGGCCAAGTCCTCCGAACCTCGGCTGGGCCGAGCAACAAATCTCCGAACCTTGGCAGGGCCAAGTAAAATATTCTCCGAACCTCGGCTGGGCCGAGCAACAATCTCCGAACCTTGGCAGGGCCAAGTAAAATATTCTCCGAACCTCGGCTGGGCCGAGCAACAAATTCTCCGAACCTTGGCAGGGCCAAGTAAAATATTCTCCGAACCTCGGCTGGGCCGAGCAACAAATCTCCGAACCTTGGCAGGGCCAAGTAAAATATTCTCCGAACCTCGGCTGGGCCGAGCAACAAATCTCCGAACCTTGGCAGGGCCAAGTAAAATATTCTCCGAACCTCGGCTGGGCCGAGCAACAAATCTCCAACCTTGGCAGGGCCAAGTAAAATATTCTCCGAACCTCGGCTGGGCCGAGCAACAAATCTCCGAACCTTGGCAGGGCCAAGTAAAATATTCTCCGAACCTCGGCTGGGCCGAGCAACAAATTCTCCGAACCTTGGCAGGGCCAAGTAAAATATTCTCCGAACCTCGGCTGGCCGAGCACGAATCCTCCGAGCCGTGGCAGGGCCAGGTAAAAATCATTCGGGCTAAATCCCAGAAAAACCGAAGTACACAGGCCCCGATTAAAGCCGGCAACCTCCAAATAGTCCCCGAAGGACTTCGTCCGGTTTGAAAACGAGCGCGTTAAACAAAACCATCGACGCACAAAAAAGAAGCCACCATTGGCAAACCCCCTTTTAGAGGCCATTAAGCCCCGTAATCGGCCAAAGGCCCCAAGCAGAGCTAGGAGATCCCCCTCTGCTACTGAAAACCTTTGGGTGACGCCCCTATAACCCGTCGTTCAAAAGCGTCTATATCAACACACAAAAACGATGGGGCCACGCCAACACCCTAATTCATCACACGGTCAAGGCCATAAATTCTTGAAGAAAAGGACTTCCAAAGAAGATCCATTTTTCATTTAGAAAAAGGGGATTACAAAAAGACAGTAAAAAACAAAAACAAAGAGAGGCCCTAAAGAGGAGTCACTCCCGGAGGCTAGCAGCTCCTCCAGGCGCTCCGTCAGGTCAGCCACTTGCTGACGAAGGGACGCAATCTCCTCCCTTTGCCGGTCCACCAACCGGCGTAGGGCCTCCGCCTCCCTGACCGACACGTCCATGTACTCTTCGGCGATCCTCGCGAGCTGCTGATTACTCGCAAGGGCCGACGCTAGGCCCTCTCCGTCAACAGTGATGGAGGTACGCCTCCCCTCCGAGTGCGCAGGCTGTCGAGCGAGGAACGCGACTCGCCTGATGATCGCCCTGGAGAGGCCATTTTTTCGGAACTTAAACCGAGGGATGGCCGAAACCGATGCCCCTCGGTCGTATTTATACTCGCCAGGCAGGTATCTCTATCGGTCGCCCGTAACCACCGACCCATAAGAACTTGCCACGCGTCGCCATTTCAGTGCCTGCGAAATCCGAAGTGTCGCGCCCCATCCCGAGCGAGATCGGTAAGCGCGAGCAGGTTGTTCGGGAATTCCCCAAGCAGAACATTTTCCGATCTGTCGGCCCTCGCAATAAATGCATTCGGCGCTTCCCCGAGCCTCTTAATGCTGGCCTCTTTTTCGGGAAACGCGGAAGTCCGGCATTCGGCCAATAACCTGTCCCCTCGGGAAGAGTGGCGTCACCAATAAAAAGCGTGACAATATACCGCCCGTTCCGCTCTGGCGCCCCTTATCAAGCGCCACGTGGACCTAACGCTGTGGCCCACAATGACAACTGAGTCGCTCCCTTGAGCCCGAATCTCCGAACCTTGGCAGGGCCAAGTCAATTATCTCCGAACCTTGGCGGGCCGAGTGAATCTCTCCGAACCTTGGCAGGGCCAAGTCAATTATCTCCGAACCTCGGCTGGGCCGAGCGAACTAAATCTCGAACCTTGGCTGGGCCAAGTCAAATATCTCCGAAACTCGGCTGGCCCGAGTGACAGGTTCCCTGAACCATGATGGGAAAAGTATGGATTCCCTGAACTTCGGCCAAGGCCGACCCACGATAAATCGAGCTCCGGTAAAAGCGAAGCACAAAAATATCAGGCTTCTGACCAGAGTAAGGAGCATGTTTCGCCGAATGATCTCTGAACCGCGCGCGAACCTCGATTAGTTCGGACGGCGTGAGATCCTCGTCTAAGGACGAGCGGAACGCCTTTGTACCCCACAAACAACAATGACTACAAGCTCGGCACAAAAAGATAGAGATTGAAAAACAGAACATAACTCTCTTTATTGCCGATCAAGATCAGTTACAAATGCCTCACAGGCGTTACAAGAGCATTGAAATGCATAAAATAAAGGCAAATACAAAACTCGGGCAACTGCTCCAAAGCAGACCTAGGCCAATCTGATGCTCCAGCGTCCGGATCGACAAATAGGTCGCATCCAGTCAGCTCGAGCTGATAAGCCGGTCGACATGGACCAATAGTTGCGACTGGCTTCAGGTGTAGCGATATCTCGGTGGCCCAACCGAGATATCTGGATGGCCATCCCAGACCACCCAACCGAGGATCCCTCGACGAGCAGGCAGGAGGCCAGCGGACCCTGGCGTCGGAACGCTCTCCCAAACCGAGTGTGCCGCCGCGCCTCGTCAAGTCTCAGGGACGAAGATTCGACGGACGGCCACTTTCACCCCCTCCCCGTGGCAAAAGATTCCCCAGGCGGCTGAGCCCGGAATCCGAACCAGGGAGGAGGCGAAATTCACGCAACCCATGGGAGACCCGCGTGCACTTCCTACCGTGCGTCTCCGAAGGGGAACCACAAAGGCACACTGGAAGAGTTATGTGCGCTCTCCGTGTGATCTCTGCGCCCTCCTTGCGCTCTCCATATGATCTCCGGGACTCATCCCCTAAGGGCGAGCCATTCTTCGGCAGCTCCCCGGTCGCCCCAGCTATCCGGCGGCAAGGAGCCTATGAGAGGAAAGCTCGGTCCTCCCACTCGTAGCAGCAGAGAAATGAGCATAATGGAAGCTCTGATGGAAAAGACACTTTGGGGATAACCAAACATGACCCCTTTTCCCCTTTTTATAGGCAGAAAAGCCGGGAAAAGCTACCCAAGCTGAAAGTCCCGAGATTCAACATTGGCCCATGCCTCCACGTGGCCCCTCAGGATAGCGCAGCCCCACTGCGCGCCAAGCCCACCGCCTGAATGAGATGCGCGGAGATCTCCCTCTGATCCCGAATCACGGTCATTAAATGCGGAATCGTCCACTGACACTTCGAAAACTGGCGGGTTCAGAGTATCGTCCTTCGAAAGTGACGTCCTCCAATGGTAAGCGATTGCGTGCGCAACAAAGTGATCCGCATGGGAAAAGAGCACCTTCCGGAAAGCTCTGATGCAGCTTTATGCCCCCCACTACGCCGTATCATCAATTCTGGTGAAATAAAAACCGAATCACCTGCGGGACAGCAGGGCGTTGGCAGAATAGCAGAAAGCGCGAAGACCTTTTGCCGTCGGCCCCAGCCGACCTATCTGTCGGCCCCAGCCGACCTACTTTGTCGGCCCCAGCCGTCGGCCCCAGCCGACCTATTTTGTCCGTCGGTCCCCAGCCGACCTATTTTGCTCGTCGGCCCCAGCCGACCTACTGGCCCCAGCCGACCTATTTTGTCGTGTCCCCCAGCCGACCTATTTTGCCTGTCGGCCCCAGCCGACCTACTTTTCTTGTCGGCCCCAACCGGTCCCCCAGCCG
>UESW01001988.1:0-31489 GCA_900491605.1 Calamus simplicifolius | reverse complement strand
GTCTATATATGAAGAATGGTGGATCATATGAAGTCTTGAAGGATACTATGCTTGTTTAAGGTCTTTCGCCGTATGAAGAAACTGATTATTTAGTGAAAATGATGAGGGCTGGATTTGTCTGAATGCAATTGAGATGATACAAGTGATGAGATCTCCATGATTTTTTAGCTGAGAGGATTGACGTCCATACACTATTAATTTTATTGTGACCAAGTTTCCCTGGTGATCACAAGATAATTGTTGCTCCATTGTGTGTTGGCTGTTGATTTATTTTGTGGGATTGGGTTAACCGTTTCATTGATTTTATACATTTCATTATAGTGATAATTATGTATGGATATTATAGTTCAGACTTATTCTTGCAGAAGCAGAAGCTTGAATTTTTGTTAAAGATTTTTTTTCTCATTCAAGAAAGTTATTTTGTAGCATGCAGATTATGTTGCTTGGTTTTGTACTTCTGGGACGTTCTCTTGAAGAACAAGCTAGGCTTAAGGCATCTAGTGATATGAATGAACTTTTGGTAAGGTGCTTCATAACATATTCTTTTGAACAACTTTCATAATATATTTATTCCATCTTTTGTCTGATGGCTGCGTCTGATATATTTCCAAGTTTACTTTGGGTCATTGTGCAGTTTGAGAAAAAGGGAAGGTTGGTTACTTAACGTGTATCCTATCACTCCAGTTGTGCCTGTCATCATCATCTTCAGCATCTTCAGTTAAAGGATGATAAAAAACTAAAGTATAAACAACACTGATGAAACAGACCTGAGAGACTGCATAAACATTCAATTAAAAATGTAGAGATTGGAGACATGAAGGTCATAATTAAATATCCTGCATGAGCAACCAAAAATTCATAGCTAAATCATCATTAGTTGTAAGGATTGATGAACATGAGCTCACAAGTGAGTCTTATAAATGGGACAAAGTTTTGTAGTTTGTCCATGGGGGAAGGATAAAGAAAAAAGTCTTTCTGAATTATCTCATCAAGTTCAGTATCTAACTGTAATTCTAAAAATTCTCTTTTCTTTTATATGAAGACTAATAGTAATATTGGTACCAACGGTTCGATCTTATCTAAATAGTGGCACTTGTAAGTTTTATGATATAACTCATTTTCTTGGTGTCACCGGTATCCTCTGTCACAATTAGTACTTATGTCCTTCAATGATGATCTTTTATCTGTTAGCATTTAAGGTACTTATACAATATCCAAATTTCAACATTGAAATCTGTTTCAAAATGTTAAGTGCAACTTTATAGTATTGATGGTAATGATCATTCAACAATATCTCAATACGCGTATTTGTGACTTCCTCTGATATAATGCATTTTCCTGCAGTCATTGGTATCTGCTCAATCACGACTAGTAATTATATCCTCTGAAGAGGATCCTTCATCAGATAATGTGCTAAGTGCAGATGCAATTAGCATCGAAATCTCTTTGATGATGTTCGTGTTGGAGATTCAATCTAGGTTTCGCCTGGGGAAACTATTCCAGTGGATGTATGTGGCTAAAGAATTAACTTTTCTATTGTTCTTGCATACATGATTCATATATGAAATATGTTTTCCATTATACCTCAACTTCTTCTGTTGTGCATCTTCTTTTGCTTGACTCACCATTTTCACATATTATGCTTCCACATTCATGCAATCCACTTGAATTTTGTCATGAATGTTGCTGCCACTCTATATGCCTTCTGGTACAATATTATCATAACTAAATTGTGAGTTATCTGTTATTTCCCATATGGCATATTGTTGAACATTTGCAGAACTGATGATGTGATATGTCATGCAAACATGAAATACTTGTTCTATCTCTAGATTGTTCAATTATCAGAAGGTTTCACCTATTTATATTTAGAAGAATGACTAATGTCAGGAGTTTCAAGTTCTGCAGCAGAGAAACATGATATTACTAGCATATAGTCCACACGATGTGGAGTTTTTTTTTTTTTTTTTCCTTGATATGTTTGCTTAACATAAATATAGATAGAACAATTTATTTGCTAATGGAATGAAATAGATTAAATTATCATGCTCTGCTAGTAAAATGCTAAGTTAAAAGAAAAGCCATTCAAACCTGAAATTGCTTGGATCTTTGGTATTGAGAGGATCTAACAGGATGAAGCGAATTCATTTTGTGTTCTTATTTAAAAGGATTGGTGTCGAATGTTTACATTATTACCATTAAAGATAATGTTGAACACGCAAAGGATGCACAGAATTCTATAGGACATAAATAGTAGATATATTTTGATCAAATATGGTATGGCCATTTTTGAGTTAAATAGTTAATTTTTGCTTATATATTAACTAAATATCAAAACTCAGAACATTTACCACTAATGAATTAAAAAAGAAACACTATCTCAACAATAAAAAGACTTGTCTCAAGAATAAAATGGATGGAATTTAGATGCAATGCGTTGGATGCGAGTGTTGCACTGTTGTGGTTCCCTCTCTCTCTCTCTCTTACTTCTCCCTAGTAGCCTTCGCATGAGACTTAGGTGGAGACTGATGTGGCTGGGAAATGTAAGAGAGAGGTAGGAAGAACCGCAACACTCGCACCCAATGCAATGCACCTAAGTTCCATTCGAACAAAAATCCTAAGGTATGGTGGTTTTAGTTAAGGAGGGTTGGCTGCTTGAGATTCTTGAAATTCTTCAACTCTCCCTATTAAATGGGTCATTACGGTACACTATTTTTGATTACCAAAGGATATGGTTTCTTGAGAATCCTATTTTCCGATTGAGATTATCCTTACATTTAACCCCACATTTACTTACTCAAAGGAAACTATTATATCAGAGAGAAAGCCACTGCCATGTAGAATGGAAAGCTCAGCACCATCTGAGCCTAAGCTTTAGTTATATATGATAGATTATCAGTAAACTGGGTATGCTCATTCTTAAAATGGAAAACCATCTGGGAGTTATTGTATAGGCTAGCTATAAAACATACGATGTTATAGTGGCAAACTCGCAGTTCTGTTATCTCTCAAAATGAAAAAAATATGGTAAAATATTTGGGTTTCATTTTAATATAAAACTTTATCTTTCAAACGACATGATTGCCGGTTCTAGGAACACTTTGGAATACTGTTACAACTTACAAGCACATATTTTGCATATAGTGTAATGAATAGGATCACACTTACAAAGATAATTAGAGATTTCGGCTTAATTCCTTTAAACAACTCTTTCTTGTTCACAATCCGAGACCCTCCATAGCATAACTATATCTCATCGAATATTGTTATATGAAGGTTTTTCCACTAGAAAAAAAATGACAATCTACAAATATTTAGAAAAATCGAACTTGTCGTGACTAAGGTAGCATTAAGGTCTCTCTCTCTCTCTCTCTCTCTCTCTCTCTCTCGAAACATTTTTGTTAAGTAGGATGAGTGAGGCAGGATAAGGATGTTGAGATAATTGTGATAAAATTTGGGAACCAAGGACTCTAAAGGAAGCTGAAGAGTTGGAGCTACAGAGGATATAGTTTAAACTGAAGAGTAGAGGTATGTGTAAAACGATGGATGCACTCAAGGCTAGTGAGGTCAAGGAAGAACTATAAGTCTGAGATTACTTGGATGTACATCTTGCAGAAGGGATAATACAGGCATCATTAAATATTATGATTACTGTTCTTTAGAAACGAATGACACAGAAGGATTTTAAGATTTGAACATAAGTAGTTGGAGTTGGTGCCTTGGTAGTCTGGGTTAGAAAAAAGGGATATAAGAAAGGTAGTCTTTGCCTTCAGCTAGCGACATATCTCCTGTTTCCTCGCAGGCCGCAGCCACATACAAACACTTCAACATCTAATAGTGTAATATTTCTTCTTGGAAAAGCTGATTGATGGTTTAAGTAATTTATTCAATTTATTCTTGTAACTTAGATAGTTAGGAAATAAATGGCTGATCTGGTTAACTTAATTGCTTAATGAATCTTAATTTGTATTAGAAGTTTATTTGAAAATGTGGTAGGTCCTTACCATGAGCTGATTCATTATTTTGGTCTGCTGTGCTCGAAAATCATGCGTCTAAAATTTTGCTGAGTGATTTGTTTTGCAGGACGGCCCTCTAAGGATTGAAGCTACAACAACTGGTGCTATGTCAACAATTTCAAAAATAATTCAAATGGTTGGTACACGGTTCTCTTTCTTAGACCAATAATGGATTCCTTTTGATAAAAAAAATTAACTTCTCGTGTTGCCTTTTTCCAGGTTGAAGATGCACAAGCTCATGAAGCACCCATCCAGAGGCTTGCAGATTTAATTGCTGGGCCTTTTGTGTACAGTGTGATGACACTGGCAGCTGCAACATTTGCTTTCTGGTGTGTTTTGCTTTGCAGCCAAGTTTTAACCTATAAAATCGCACACTCTTCATGCCTTCTATATGTTATCAATTAGCAATTGGGAAGGTGCACAAGCCTTCAGGTGTAATTTATTATACATATTTTTTTATAAGGCTCCAAGCACTAGTATAGTAATAATTTTCATAACTCAAAATGCAGTTTTATACTTTTTGCATCATTTAATGTTGTTCTGGCATCTGAATCAAGTTGAACATGCTACATATTGTGAATGTGCATCTTTGATCAAACAGAATTCGCCACATTTATTTTCATCAATATTGCTAATTGCAAGGTACAAACTAGATGATAACAATCAATGATTAATTCTCTTGCTTGGAGGCAATAAATTATATATTTATGTGATTATGTCAACACAGAATAATTTATAGTCTAATGCATCCTTCTGTAGAGTTATTTAGATGTATGTGGAATATACTTGAAGTCCATTCCTTAATTTAATAGTGCTAAATAGAAGATCCATTGTGCATGAGTTGTTAGGCTTAGTAGATTTGGACCTTTTGTTCATATTTATGACATGAATTTGTAATTTGATTAGCATGAAGGAGATGGAAGTGGATCTTAGCTGGTAGTGAACAATTTTACTTTAATTTGGATCAATCGATAAATAATTCTTTCATCTTTTAGTGGTTTTGCATTTGGTGAGTGTAATTATTCTAAACTATTGTTTTCTATTTCCAACACGCTTGTACAGGTACTATATTGGGTCTCACATCTTTCCAGATGTTTTGCTCAATGACATAGCAGGTCCTAATGGGAGCTCACTACTCTTAAGCTTGAAACTTTCCACAGATGTACTGGTAAGTTTGATGATAAACTATTTTAGATGAAAAAATGCTGTCTTATTAAAGAACTACTAACATCAATGTTTGCCATACTGACCCATTCCGATATTGCACCAATATCTTTACTGGTATGGCGTCGAGGTTTGATATGATGCAAACTGAACTGGTCTGAATTGAGTGGAACAACTTTGTACCATCCAGTACCAACCCTTGCCTTCTAGTTTTGGAGTGGTATTGTGACTAAGAGGAAGAAAGCATTGGTATTGTCTCAATATGAGGAGCATATCATATTGATCTGCACTATATCGAATCAGTAATGCATCGATATAGTTTTCGGTAAGGTATGCTATATCGGTTGGTATGCCATCATACTAGGCATGTCATGCCATATCAATATGGTATCGGTACCAGTATTGAGGGAAGGGGGGGCATATTGGGTGTACTGATACTATATTAGAATTTTACTGACATGACTCAATACTGGGATGGCGAAGCATGTATTTTAGTACCGGTTTTATAAACCTTGACTAACCTTATGTTTGATAAGAGTGTAATTGTTCACTAGTTTTAAGATTACATCCATATTATTTGATAAGGTATTTCTGCTTGTCGAACTCAAACTTGAGCCCAAAGTATTTCATCCAAGTTGTTCTGATAAATTACTTACTCTTAAGCAATTGATTCTACATTCTAATATGATATCTAAACAAATGGACATGCATATTCACCACCCTTTTGTTTCTTGGTATTTGCTATAGCAATGGTTGTCACTTCTTCAGGTTGTTTCCTGCCCCTGTGCGCTGGGTCTAGCTACTCCCACAGCTATCTTAGTAGGCCCCTCTCTAGGTACCATGCTAATCTGTTTGGTTTTGTTCAGTTACATATGCAAGAATTCTTCTGCCTATTTATAAGAATCTGGAGTGTTCACTGTACCAAAGATGGACTTATTTTATTCTCATATGTTAGCAGTTTTTGAGATATCTATTCCTTATCCTTCTCTAGCATATTAACCAGTTTAGGTGATGCTGCATCGACTGTTGAGTTTGTGTATATGCATGTACCTCTTCTACACACATTTCATTATGCATGTAACTTGTTGGTCAATTAATGGATTCTTCCCCTTACATGAATTGAGATCATAAGTGTGACATTTGGTGTGCCATTTCTTATGGCCAATTCCAGTGTGCTAGATATGATTTGATTTTTTCTGAGGTTATACCCTGAAGATTACTTTTGTTACATCAACTCATGACCAGGGGCTAAACAAGGACTTCTTATAAGAGGAGGTGATGTATTGGAGCGGCTGGCTGGTATAGATGTCGTTGCACTAGACAAAGTATTCCCTTTATCTCCATGCCATTGTTCTTTTGTATCACCTCATTATTTCACTAGAAAATATATGTCAAAGAGTTGCAATGTGCTCCAATATTACCTTGTATCTCTCATTTGGAAAATTAATTTTTTTGACCTTCAGACAGGAACCCTAACAGAAGGGAAACCTGTCGTTATGGCTGTTGCTTCTTTGGCTTATGAGGAATCTGAAATCCTTCGTCTAGCTGCTGCAGTGGAGAAAACAGCATCACATCCAATTGCAAAGGCTATTATAACCAAAGCAGAGTTACTAAATTTGGAACTGCCTAGCACAGAAGGACAATTGACAGAGCCTGGTTTTGGTACCTTAGCAGAAATTGATGGTTCTTTGGTTGCTGTTGGTACATTGAATTGGGTCCATGAGCGTTTTCAAAATAAAGCATTACACTCTGAATTGATGGATCGAGAAAATCGGGTAGCATGTTTGGCATCTGCAATGACTGTTGGTGGGTGTTTGGCAGATGGTGGCTACCTAATGAATCAGACTGAGACTAGAGTTTCACTCTATGTCCTTAAGACAATTTCGTCCCGCAATGGTGCTTACGGTCAGTATGACGATTGTTTCTCAGGATACAACAGTCTCCTTTTGATGAAAGCAGCACTACAATTCATCAAAACTTTCGAACCAAGAATGCTACTCTCTTTTCAATGCACTGTTGCTATACTATCCTTAGGAAAGTATGCAAATGCCTAAGAGAGAAGAAGACTAGAATTGATTCAAATTGAACTCAATTCGGAATGGCTTGGGATGAATGAAATGCTTAGGTCTAGGGTCCTATTTATAGGTTTTTAGGTACCCTTTGGAAACAACCCTACGAATTTAATTTAATTTAAATTCTATCAAAGGATGTGAGGGTTAAGGGCTTATCACCCTTGATATGCCCTTTAGACATCATGATCTTCAGATCAGGTGATAAGCCTTTTCATGGTTGTGATCTGAAGATCAGCCGATCAGATAAGCCTATTATCCTGATAAGCCTTTTCATCATCGTGATCTGATGATCATGTTATCATAGATATAATTTTGACTTATCTCCAACCGTTGCCTTATCACCAACCGACATCTGCCTTATCACCAACCGTCCTGTGACTGGTCAGTTGAATTGACTGGTCAACCGATTGTCTTGGATCGCGATCACGATCATGATTTGATCTCTCGACCCTTCATCCGATCGATCAACGATCAATTGATCTCAGCCCCTTATCTTGATCCGATCAGTCTCCACCGTCGGATCATCATGATCTAGAAAAAATTTAAAGCCCCTCAAGCTCCTCGATGCGCACGTGCGAAGTGCAAAGTGCGCCTACAAAGCGCCCATTGCGCCTTCGCACATGCGCGTTGATGCTATCACCCTCAAGCTCTCCACTTATGGTGAGCCTAAGGAACTTAAGCTTCAAGGAAGTGGTTTCCATATAAGTGAACCTTTTCTTTCGATGGGACTAAATATCCCCGCAATTTCTCATTCACACACTAAAGGACGGTATGGGCTTTCAAGGCCCATTAGGGTATTTAGTATTTTGGCCATTACCCAACATCCCCCACATGAATGGAAATTGGACTTAGATCAATGATCATCAAAGATCAGCAAAGGCAAACCCCCACATAAAAGGATTTTAATGCAAATGAATATGCAGACACACTAAAGAGAGTATAATGGGATGAAGTTGTATTGGGATAGGTAGCTTGTGGCTTTGAACCTTCTTAGTGAGTTGTTATCGAGTTTACTTGCTAAAAGGTGAACATGAAGTCTTGAACCTTTCAGCGTTTTGTGTAAACTAAGACAATAACAATCACGCAACTTCTTCCCGAGCATTCTTTTGGTTCTCATGGTTGTGTTCATTTTGGCCCCGAACAACTCCTGGTCTCAAGAGTGCTTCAGAGAATTAAACCTTAAAATTCTCATAGAATTGGCTAAGTTCACACTCACATAGGTGATTCTTATTAAGAGTATCCTGCTATACCCCACATGATGTTCAGAATCATTAAAAGCAATGCTTATCCTAGTACCTTTAGCAGGTAGCACCAATTATCATAGGAATGAGTAGGATTGGACATCCTTAGTGCTATCAAGTCTCTTCATAATTTAGTTGTCCCTTTTGAACCTAGATCTTGGATCTCCAGTCAGCTAGGTTGGGTATCCACTATGAAGATTTTAGTTATAGGTTTTAAACCCATTCCCCTCGATAAACAGTTTACTTGATCTCTTGGTAACCCCTTTGTTAATGGATCCGCTAGGTTTTTCTTTGACTGAACATAGTCAATAGAAATTACACCAATTTCAAGTAACTGCTTAATGGTATTATGTCCGACCTAGACTTACCATTATACATCTTATTCTGTATATTGCCGATTGACTATCACAATGTATGCATATTGCAGAGGCTTTGGCCAGGAATATCTTCTAAAAGGTTTCGAAGCCATTCTGCTTCTTCAGTTTTCTAAGGCAATAAACTCAGATTCCATAGTGGATCGAGCTATACATGTTTGTTAGAAGATTTCCATGTCCTCCTAAGGTGAATGGATTTTGTAGTTAGATATCCAATTTGCATCACTGTATCCTTCTAATACAGCTGGATATCTTGAATAATGTAATCCATGGGTATATCGCAGATATCTTAATACCCTTATTAGAGCTGTCCAATGATTTGGACTTACTTGTAAATCTACTCAACTTATTGACAGCATATGCTATGTCATCAATTCATGACATACATTAAGCTGCCAATTATACGTGAGTATTCCAATTGAGATATGGGTTCTCCAGTATACTTAGCCAAATGTAGATTAACAGCACCGGGCTAGTATCACTTTTTATACTTATTTAATATTTTCTCAATATAATGAGAATAATAGGTGATTCGAAGCAACGTTTGATCAACATTTTGTCTGTTTAATCATTTCAGGGTCATCTACATATAAGCACACATACCCTTCAGGGATAGCATTTGTCACATTCATTTATTTTGAATCCATTTGATAACAGGCAGGTGCTTGCTTTAATCCATATAAGGATTTAACAAGTCTGGCAATAAATCCCTCAGGTTATTCCATGTATAATCTAATTCACCATTCAGCATCCATTTGATGAATTTCAAGATTGTTACTGCAAAAGCGATTAACATTCTTATAGATGTTATTCTACTTACTGGTGAATAGGTATCAAAGAAGTCTATACCTTCTTTTTGTTTGAAGCCCTTAGCCACTAATCTGGCTTTATACTTGTCAATTGATCCATCAGCAGCTTTTTCTTAAGCACCCTAAAGGTTTCATACCAGATGGTATCTGTATGATTATGCATGATGGACTCAATTTCAATTGACAGCTTCTTTCCAAAAGGGTGCTTCTGGATTAGACATTGCCTCTTGAATGTGAGGTTCATCTTGTAACATGTTACATAATCAGGACCAAAGACTTTGCAACTGGTCTCTGCATTCATAGGATATTCTTCCTGATGACTACTACTAGCAGTATTATCCTTATTTCTAATTTCCTTTTACTTGGAAATATATCTTCAAAGAATGTTGCATTCCTTGATTCATGATTGTATTCTGTATATCAGATATATCTGATTTATACACAAGAAAGCGATATGCACTACTATTATGTGCATTAAATATACAATCAACAGTTTTAGATCCTATTTTGACCTTTTTGGGGTCCGGAATAGCTACTTTAGCTAGACAACACTCTTAAGTAATTGTAAGAAGGCATAACTCATCTCCTTCTTCTTAAGAGGTACTGAGAGAATTGCATAAATTCTGCTATTAACATAGCATTATCATTTGTACGTTCCGCAATATCGCTGATGGGTGCAGAATGCCAAGTTGATTTTCAACTTCATTCCATTGGCTCTAGCAGTATCTTGAATGTTGTTTGAGACTTGTCACATAGATCACTGTGAATTAAGTCAAGAGGTTCAGTATTTCTTTCAACTGCTAAAGCTTCATTCACACTTGTAATGTGGATCGATTTCATGCTGCCTAATCTATCATGCCATAGACTGCATCAAGGTATCATTACATTTTGGTGTGAGTACAAATTTATCAGGACTCCTGCCATGACCCATGTTGGGACATATAGCTGTAGAAGCTCCTTAGATATTTCATAACTTTTCTATCTTGCGGACCCATTTTCTACCATCACTCTTATCATGTCTGGTAGCTGTTCGTGTACCACTCATTTGCTTTGTCAACCATCAAGCTGACAGCATCAAGCATTGACATCCTTTCCTTGGATTTGTGTCCTTTCTGAATCCGCCAATCATTTCTATGAGGTTAATTGTCAAACAATTAGGTCAAGTCACATCTCCTAGGTAGTTCTTGAAGTCCTTCCAAGTGGTGGTAGCTTCTCTAGATGGCAGCTACCTGAATGACTCACCATTCTCTCTGCATGTAACTGGAGCTCTTGGACTTGCTGTGGTCGACCAAGTCTAAGAACCTTTTCTTGGCATCAACCCAATGATGGCAAAATGTAGTACAATTGTTCCCTCTGAATGCCTTGAAGGACAATCTTCACAACAAAGAGTTGCAAAGCATTAGTAATGAATAGTAATCTGTAGCAGGGTAGCAACTTACAGATCTACCTAATTTGAGGCTAGAGTGTCCTTAAGAGAATGGTGCTGGTCAGTATGACTTGTCAACAACAGTCCTCAGCACTGTGCTTGCACTATTGCTATGTATGCAAATGCCTCTAGAATTGATTCACTCAATTCCTTGCTTGAATCTTGGGATCTTAGAGGATCTTCAGATCATCGGATAAGCCATCTGTTTTTATGATTTTGTTCCGTTGATAATCTTTTGTTGAATGTTCAGGTTTTTTTTTGTGTGATATTATAAATTGAATTAGGCTTTGTTGAACTCAATTTCGTATAATAGGTGCTATAGCATTATCTGACATTCTGCGTCTAGTGGATAGGTATATCTTGTTATAATTTAGTTGATGCACTGTTTGACATTCAGCTTTTTCAACCATGCTGGAATCTATTTTCTGTTCCTTTTTTCAGTTACAGTAATTTTTGCTTTGTTAGCAGTCACTTAATTTTTCTGATTCATGGTAAATTTGTAAGTTACAACGTAGACCTTTAGATGCTCCAATTAGAAAGAGCGATTTTTAACAATTAATGGTAAGGATAGAGGTAGAGGTAGACCTAAACTAACAGACAGAAATATTAAAAAAGATATAACTATTTGTAATTTAAATATCGATTTGGTCCTAAATAGAGCAGAATTAGCTCTTGGCTTCATGATCATAATTCTCTACTTAGAATGTCAGATCTTTATTACACCTGTTCCTTTGAAAAGGCTGCAGGAAAAAGGTATAAAGACGGTCCTTTTGTCAGGCGACAGGGAAGAGGCAGTGGCAAGCATTGGCAAGATGGTTGGAATGGACATCAAAAGATAAAGGCATCCTTAACTCCAGATCAAGCATCATATCAAGTTATCAAGCTGAGGGTCATTATGGTGATGAGCATTTAAGTTTGAGATACCCTTAAATATCATCAATGATGCAACCCATCTAAAGCATTTCTAAAAGATTTTATAGAATGCAATATTGGCACCATCTAAACCAGCTAAATCTTACTTTTGTATTTAAGGTTGGCGATGGCTAAATGATGCACCATCCTTGGCTCTCGCTGATGTTGGAGTTGCTTTACAAATTGAAGCAAAGGAGAATGCTGCATCTGATGCTGCATCAGTCATTCTTTGGGCAACAGGCTTGGACAGGTGTTGTATCTGCTAGTATTTCTAACTTTTGCAACTTGACACCCATTTTGTTGTTCTTACAGGAAGGCTAAGTTATCATTTTATGCCCTGTCCGCCAATCATTTCTATAGCAACAAACCAAATTCCTATGTCATAAATTAGTAGCCCTGCCAGAGAAGAAGATGAAAAGAGTATTTTTTCCCTGTCCTGCCTTTCTGCAACAACCACAACAAAATGCCTGCCCTGCATCAATAGTAAGAAAAATGGTAGGTACAACTTTAGTCAAGGATGTGTCTTAGCTACTGGTGTGGGTTGTTTCTATTTTTACCACCTGAGATTTGAATGCTTCAACATCCTCTCTTAGTTTGGTTCCATATGTTCCATTCATTCTATGAAGTGTTGCATCTTGGTTACTGTCTGGTTTGAATAGATGTTTTCTGTTCCTTTGTCGCATAATTGAATGGCTTTGTTGAATAGTCATATTCTTCTTATTTTTGTTAGTGATTATGAGATAACTTAAGTTCCTGTCAATTTCGTATCCTTGGCCTCTTGTCTGGATACAAGCAAAAACCTTCTCTGAAATATTGCTTCTATTTCAGTCCATGCTAAATCTTCTACTAAGATTTATGCTAACATAAATGTAAAAATATATGCCTTTTTTAATTTATGCAAATGGGATTTCCTCTTTAATATTCAAATCCAAATAGGTGAAAATGTTCATGGTACTGATCTCAATTTAACTCTTAGACTGCCTTCATGTACAGAGTGGATGCTCTATCCCTTGCTCAAGCAACAATGGCAAAGGTTCACCAGAATTTAGCATGGGCTGTAGCATATAACATAGTTGCTATCCCTATTGCAGCAGGTGTATTGCTTCCACAATTTGATTTTGCCATGACTCCGTCACTCTCAGGCAAGTCATTACATAATCTTAAAGCCCGTTTGAATTGGTACAGTACAATATGTTCCCATAATAATGCATCATCGGTATCATGCAAAGAACCAAGGGAGTAGTGAGCTCCCATACCATCGTGGTATCCCCCTGGGTTGGTATGGAAGATCTTGTACTAGCAAAACCTTATTCTGATCATCTCAGTTCGAATTTGAACTGACAAGTAGGAATTGATACAGACACAGGTTATGAATCACAATGACACTGTTCACAATTGTTTGACAGGAGGCTTGATGGCCTTGAGCTCCATCTTCGTTGTCAGTAATTCATTGTTTCTAAAGCTTCATGGGTCATTTACAAAGAGAGAGAACATCCTTTACCCACAAAATTTGGAGAGGTAAGATACAAATTCCATGTATATAATTCTGCACCAGCGTTCTTTAAATAATTTTTTTTCCAAACTGGTATTTATTGAATAACATGCCTCTGGTTATTAAAAAGATGATTGAAGTTTTCTTGAAGGTAGTTCTTGGGGTTAGGTACATGGAATGCCCCAAACTACATCCACCAGTGTATTTTGGTTTTAGAATATGCGATTATCATAAGGATGTTAGAATTAGGAAGGGGGATTCAGTTTGTGAGAATGTATCAACATCTCCTTTTTCATCTAGGCATTTGGGCGAGACTGAGTATGTTGTCTTGCAATTTTTGTTTTTTGTTGTTGTGATTGCTGCTGTTTTTTTTTTGCTGGACCTCCAAGCCTGCTTGCCCCTGTTTTCTCATGCTCATTTATGCAGACAAATGTCCTTTGTTTACACCAGGCTAAATTAGGGACTGCCTGCTTAAAAGCTTCACAAAAAATACACAAAATTCTTGTAGGCCCAGAAATCTTCCTTATAGAATATATGAAAATAGGTGAACATAAGAAAAAATATTTTTTCTTGACAGAATGTTAGAAGCCTGCACTAATCTTATTTCTTTTGCAGTTGAAATAAAAGAAACAGGTAGAGAACGTAAGGCTCAAAATTAAATGAAACACTATACAACCTGATTGTAGAACCATTGCATATTAGCATAATTCACATGGATCAGAAACATCTGAAACAGTTGTAATTTATTTTGTCTTTTGTGAATAATAATAATAATCTCATTCAACCTCAAGGTTTTGCAAATTGACCCAGAAGTTAAATATTTGGGGCATGATTTTATTATAAAATATTTACATCAAATAGTCAGATCACAAGCTGTAATTTTAATACACTTGGGAAGCCAACGTGCATGCAGATGAATTCCCTGCAATTATTCCTCACTTTCAGTTTTCAAATTCAAGACTTTGCTTGGTTGAGCCAGCAAGTTAGTAACATTGCATGATTTTAGTGTAAAGAAATATTTACATTTTAACAATTATGTCACAAAACTGTAACTCTAGAACACTTGGGGGGAAGCCAGCCTGCGAACGAATTCCCAGCAAAAATTCTTCACCTTCAGTCCTAGATGTTGTTCTATATGTGTAAATACCACGTTAAAGAGAAATCTCACACAGCAAAGAATCCCAACCAACATCACCACCTACATGGGAGAATATGGTAACACCGCACCTCAAAAACGAGTGAACGAAGAAAGCAAGCGTTTCCAGCTGACAGTAATTCGCCGCTCACCTGGATTGCCAGTAGAGATGGGCACTGGGCCGTGCCGTGCCAGGCACGGCCCAGGCCCGCCGTGCCTAAAAATTTAACGTGACGTGTCTGGCACGGCTCATTAAAAAAAATCAAATTTGGCACGGCCCACCACGGCCGTGTCATGGCACGGCAGGTGGTGCCTGCCTAGGCACCACCTGCAGCCTACCTAGGCACCACGTGGTGCCTGCAGGTGGTGCCTAGACCGATGCCTAGGTGTGCCTAGGCATCGGTACATGGTGCCCAGGCACCACCTTGGTGCCTGGGCACCGAGTTTTTTTAGCCGTTAAAGACTATTGGGAGGGGTTTAGACCATTTTACTCCTCTCAACAGTCATATAACGGCTATATCAAAGGATAATTTTGAAAAAAAAATAGAAATTCTATAAATAGATGAACTCTCCCTCATTCTTACCACACCAAACCAATTTCTCTAATACTACCATTTCTCTCTTCCAGCAAATGCTCTAATAGATTAGCAATTTAATTTTTAGTTTGCAAGTGTTCTTACTAGTGGCAAGTGCTCAAGCAAGTAGTCAAAGTGCTACAAGATCAATTCTTGTTGTGAGGCGAGAGTGCAAGAGGAAGCTCACAAATCTCGGCTCCACGCCTCCACCTCTAATCTTTTCTCAATTCATTTTATGGGTTCGTTTTTATTTTTTTGCATTTATTAATTAAAAATTTTATATATGGCATCTTTTAACGAAAGTAATTTTAACATGCACACTTTTTCTGAGGGTGAGGAAACTAATCCCCAAGGACCCCAACCCCAATCCCAACTCCAAGTTCCATCTAGAGCTAGTGTCAGTGAGTGTCAAACCTCTTCTCGTAAGAGGACTAGTAATGTTTGGATTGATTTCGATAGAATTATGGTTGATGGAGTCTATAAAGCAAAATATAAAAAATGTGCAAAACTTTACAGTTGTTCTAGTACTGAGGGAACAGGGCATCTAAGAAGACATCAAGAGAGTCATAGGATGCATGATTCTAGTCGGCAAGGACTCCTTAATATACAAGAGGGATTACTTGTAGGCAATTTTGCATATAACCATGAAAATCAAAGAAAATTACTGGTAAAATGGATAGTTCAAGATGAATTACCTTTTAGTTTATCTGAATCTTATAATTTTGAAAGATATGTTCAATTAGGCCTACAACCTGCTTATAAAAGAACTAGTAGGCGTACCTTTAGAAGAGTGGCTATGACAAACTTTTTAGCAATGAAACAAAGTTTAATGGAAAGCCTCTCAAATTTAAATGCTAAAATTTCTTTAACTTTGATATTTGGACGGCATCTATAGGTAGTAATTGTTTTATTTCTGTTACTGCTCATTATATTGATAATGATTGGCAATTAAATAAACGAATTATTGCTTTTCATGCTTTTGATTTTCCGCATTCAGGACAATAAATTTCAAATATTATTTATCAAACTGCATGCTCATATAATATTAATAATAAAATAATGTCAATTACTTTTATAATGCATCTAATAATAATTCTGCTGTTGCATTATTAAACGACTCTTTACATCCCATTTTAGATGGACAATTATTTCATATTAGATGTGCATGTCATATATTAAATCTTCTGCTCAATCTGGCATGAACATAATTCAAGAGGTTATTTCAAAAATTAGAAATGCAGTTTCTTTTATTCATGCTTCAAGGTCAAGACTTCAAGAATTTAAACAATTATGTGTAGATCATGGTAAACGTTTTAAAAAATTTAAACTTGATGTAATAACTCGTTGGAATAGTACCTATGCCATGATACATGATGCATACCCATATAAGAACTTATTAAGTGCTTATATTAATGAGCGTGGATTAGGATTTACATTGACTGAAGCTGATTGGAATCAAGGTAAAATTTTAGAAGATTTTTTGGTTACTTTTTATGATGCTACAAATGTTCTTTCAGGTATTTATTATCCAACTTCTTGTTCATTTTTACAAAAAGCATATGTAATTAGTGAAAAATTTAAAGAATATAGATATCATGAAGTTTTAATGCCTATTATACATAATATGGAAACTAAATGGAATGAATATTGGAATAGGATATGTCCATTGCATAACTTAGCTGCTGTTTTTGATCCTAGAGTTAAATTAAATGGTGTAATTTTTTTAATTGATCAATATTGTGAAAACATGAATCAAAATCCTGAACCTGCTAAAGATGAGGTAACACGACTTCTTAATGATATTTATNTAACTTAGCTGTTGTTTTTGATCCTAGAGTTAAATTAAACTTTTTTTAATTGATCAATATTGTAAAAACATGAATCAAAATCCTGAACCTGCTAAAGATGAGGTAACACGACTTCTTAATGATATTTATTATTTATATGATAAAATTTATGGATCTAGAATACCTGCTCAAAGCTCTGCTTCTTCTTCTAGATCTCGTTCGTCATCTATTTTTTTATTCATTAGAAGATACGCACATGCTTCATCATCTTCTTCATCTTCTTCATCTTTAAGTAATGAATTGGAATTTTATTTATAAAACGATCTTCATTCTGCATATGATGAAGATCAAATAGAAAGTCTAGATGTATTAGCTTGGTGGAAGAGTGTTAAAAATCAATATCCTGTTATGTCTGCCATTGCACGAGATATTTAGCTGTGCTGATGTCCACAGTAGCATCGGAATCCGCTTTCAGCACAGGTTGACGTATTTTGGACGAAAAGAGAAGTAGGATGACTGGCGAGACAGTTGAGATGCTTATCTGCTTCAAAGACTGGTTGGATACTGAGGCAAGGCTTCAAGATAAAGGTGGATATGACTTAACCAGCGAAGTTGACGATGACACAAATACTACTGATGACTGATGAGTGATGAGTGAGTCATTTCTACTTTTATAATTGTATATTTTAATTTTTTAAATTATTAAAAACTTAAAGTAAGTCATCTTTATTTTTTTCTTTCTATTTTTTTCTCCTTGCTTATTGTATTATGCTGGAGGTCAGGCCTAGCCCTCCTCTCTTCTGTACCATTTTGATTTTAAATTAATAAACTGGTAGGGGTCTATGCCAAACCCCCCACCATTAAGGTGGCTTTATATTAATAAAAAAATTTATTCCTAACAATTTTTTAATTTATCAAAAAAAATATTTTTTATAAATTTTTTTTATTTGAGCCGTGCACGGGCCAGGCCCCAGGTGGGCCGTGCCTGGCATGGCCCAGGCCCACCTGGGCCAGCACGGCTCAGGCCTACCTAAGCTGTGCTAGGTGGGCCGTGATGGGCTATGCTGAGATTGGTCCGCGGGCCGGACTTTCCAAGCCCGGTACGTGGGTCAATGATCCGGCAAGATCTACCTTTCATCCACAACTGGAAGAAGATTATTATTCAATAAGAAATATTTGAATTGAAAAGTGAAGTTTTATTACAATGAGCAAAATGGCTCAGTTTAGGTATACTTCACTGGTAATATACTTGGGGATTAACCGAATTCCATGTCCTGGGGTATTGTGTCCCTTGAAAGTCTTTATTGCTCGGAGGTAATCTGAGTTCCATGTCCTGAGGGTACTGTATCCCTTGGAGGTCTTCATTGCTCGAAGGTAATCCGAGTTTTATATCCTGGGGTTACTATATTCCTTAAAGGTCTTCATTTGAAAAGGCGAGCCCCTCGCACCGAACCTTTTTAGGCCGGTTCTCCTTTTCATTTGGTCGTTCCTAAGAGGAGTCGACCATAGTAATCATATTAACATTACCAGTCATCTGTGGGTTTGGTGGGGGTAGTTGTCGAAGCTCTTGTGGACGTTCTACTTGTGGGCTGCTTCGGGGGTGTATTGATTGAACCTCCATGCCGGGCTTCTAGCGCGCTTTCTTAGCAGTGGGGCCCCATGGAGATGAGGTAGGCTCGTAGGGCTAGTCGGTCGATTCTTCTCTGAGTCTTTTTTCTCCTTGAATTGTTATGCTCGGGTTGACCATCTTGATTCTTCGACCCTGGCTTACTTGTCTGCCAAGGCCATCATGTCGGAGAGGTTCTTCGGGTAGTTAATTTTTATGGCTAAGTAGAAGTCCCCCTCCTTTGGCACTCCGCCAGCTAGAGTAGACATGACCACCTCATGGTTGAGGTGGTCAACTTCTAGCATGGCCGTGTTAAAATGGCCAAGAAAACTTCTCAAGGACTTCTTCTCTCGCTGCTTGACTTCGGAGAGGGAGTCAGATTTTCTGTGGCGACGGTTGCTGATGAACTGACTGGTGAATAGGCAACCCAGTTCATTGAAGGAATCGATGGAATTTGACTTCAGAGTGTTGAATCACGTTCTTATGGACCCCCCGAGAGTAGAGGAAAGGCCCGGTATAGGATCGCATCCGATGCTCCATAGAACATTATGATGGACCGAAAGCTACTTAAGTGGTCATCAGGGTTGGTGACCCCATGGTATGGCTCGATGGTGGGGAGCTTGATATGGGGCGAGATCACCTCCTGTATGATCTTCTCGGTAAAAGGTGTACCTTGCTCCACCTTGGGTTGAGGATGGGGCGCCTGCTTGACGACGTCTAATTCCTGACGCAACTCTTTGCACATCTTCTAGAGTTGCCATTGAACCCCATTATTCCAAACAGTAGAAGAGACGGGGCAGGGGGATCGCGGCGTCAAGTCGTGGCAAGAGAATACAAGGGATAAGGAATGACCCCGATGGGATTTAGGTAGGCTCCTATCTCTGTCCTTCTAGGGAGGCGGTTCAACTCCTTCATAGCCGGTCCGTCAAGGGAGGCTCGTGGCCTCGAATGGATTGGGTGGAAGAGCCGCCAGTGGAATCAGGGCGGTTATTCCACTAGGAAGCTGTTGAGTGGGCGCAGTTGGAAGAGGAACTCCAGGAAGCCTTTGCACCAGCTGTGACAAGGCTTGAACTTGTTGGATCAGCATGACAAACTGGTCCTGGGTGACCGGGGCTACTGGCGATGGAGGAACTTCGGTTGGTGACGGCTGCGAGGGCGTCGTGTTGTCTATAGGATCAGGTCTTTGAGAGATGGCCTGATTAGGAGCATCTGCGGTTGCTCTTTTGCGGTTGACCATCTAGGAATATGTCCTTCTTATTTGGAACATTGTCTCTTTAATTATAAGTTTTAATGGGACTTGAGGCCCTTCCCCTAGCGCCAATCTATTGCTGCTGAATTCCGTTCTTCGGCTTGGGGATGGTACACGTCAGAATTCGGGTAGTGCACTTTCATTCGGATGGACCTGTAAGGGATGGACCCTGCGAAAGACCCTTCGATGCCCAAGTCAGTAGAACTCTTAGCAAACAAATGAGAGGAGAAGGCTCTGACAAAAGGATCTCTCTCTCTGAGAAGGTTTCTCAGGAGTAATGGCCTTTGCTAGAGTTACAAGAATATGAGAGTCCTTTTTTTCTTACCTGAAGGGTCTAGGGATGTGGCATTTATGCGCCGCTAGGATGGTAAGTAGTTACCTGACTTCTCGGGCGCGTTTTAGGGAGTTGGCATCTGATAAGACTAAAATCTCATTGGTTATGGGGATTGGCAATTGATGAAGCTGACGGGCGCTTTATTAAAAATTTGAAATCCCATTGATTACGGATGGAGTGTTGTATTTGGCTTCTGTATCTATTTTAGGAAGCTCACTCCACAATCCTTGCGATCGGGGTGGTTCATCCTCTGAAATATCCAGCGTGGTTTGAAGCAGCAGTGGCGCTTACGTTGAGGGAATGAGGGTCGATCTCGCCGAGGTATGGAGGTGGTTCGGCCTTGCCGATATACTGAGATAGCTCGGCCTTACCGAGGTTCGAAGATAGCTCGGCCTTGCCGAGGTACAGGATAACTCGGCCCTGCTGAGGTTCGGAAATTGCTGATGCCAGATCATCTCTCTTGAATGCCCGTGAGGGAATGGTCTTCTTCTCCTTTAGTGGATACCAAGGTGCCATCACTTGGCAGAGAATAAGCGTTGAGGCCAGGTATCGTCAGGCATGTACTGACGCTGAAGACCGAGGTCGAATCTGGGGTCGGTGCTGAGTCCAACTCTGGAGTCGATGCCGACTCTAGAAGCTAAGACCGACTCTGATGTCGGTGTCGTGTCTGACTCTGGTGTCGGTGCCGAGTCCGACTCTGGCGTCAGTGCCGGGCTCGACTCTGGCTGTCGGTTGGACTATAGCTTTGTCAGTCAATTTGAACGTGGCTTAATCAGCCACATCGGAGATAACTTGGCCCTTGTTGCCATGCACGCTTATTGATGTGGTGATGATTTTCCCCGCATCAAATCTAAGATGTTTCAAGTTTTAATGTTCAAGCTCAATCTAAATTTTATTAATTGCATCAATATTTATATATTAATAATAGTGACATAAAATAAAAGCTATATTTGAATGCATCTTATTCTTCTACTAGAAAGCCTCATATTTTAATTCTCAGAAAAGTGTTTGTTCATTTGGCTTCTCATGTTTAATATTCATTGTTTTAACTTAAAATCTAGAGGAACTTGCATGTGAGTTAAGTGATATTGTTTGACAGTTTTATGTTATATGATAACATATTAAGGGTAAAAATGTAGTTTTAATGCACGATCTTGTTAAGGTAGTTCTCTACTTAGAATCTGTTGCAAGAAATACTATCATATAATCTATATTACTATATTATTCTAGACCAGAAGAAAAGGATATAACAAGGTGGATGGAGAAAGATATGCACATTAACACTGTATTCAACTGAAAAATGCTAGCAGAACAGAATCAATTCTTGATGATTTAATAATCTACAACTTCTTGTAGATAATTGATCAAGAATAGCAGTGGTAAGCATTATGACTCATGCAGTAAACAAGCCTGCTGACCACCGATCACACATCATAATTTCATGATTCTTTGATATTTTAAAGGCTTATTAAAATGGAGGGTGATTTGCACGCAGTCTTTTTTGCACACTCACTTTACTATGTGGTCAATGACTCAATTAATATATGGTTAAAAAGAATATATCACGTAGTTTTGAGTATTATCTCCTGGAAAGGTTTTATTTAGTTGCTTCATGCAGTGCTCGAGTTTTGGCATATTTTACTTCTTTTTTTTAACCTTGTATGTGCATGCATTTTTGTATTGGGTGTGGGGAAGACATCGGCGGTGTCTGGCTTGCTATTGAAGTATCAAGCCAGATCTCTATCATTACTAGTAACAAAAGACAGATCTACAGTCTGCTCTCAGGAGTGATTAAGATGCTTGTTTGTTTTGTTAACTGCAATGCATTGATCGCAAAATCAGCCCACATAGTTTATGGTTTTTCTGGTAGTAGTGATAGTTGGACAGCAAATAATGTACTGAACCAACCAACCTGCTATTGAGTTGAAAAATTCATGTGCCGATAATCTTAAATATGTAAATCAGTAGAGTTATATAGAGACCGTTCTCAGATGCCTGTTTGTGACCAAAAATGAGAAGGAATTTGTCAGAACAGTAATTGAGTGTTGGGCCTGGTGTGGTGCTATCAAGGCCCAGGTGGGCTAACTTGTATTGGGCTGGGTTTGAGTCCAAGGGTTGAGATTAAATCAAGTCACGGGTGTACACGGGCTTGGGGATTAGTTTAATCTCATTGGTTTAGTCCATGGGAGTTTTTGTTGAGTCTGGGCCTGGCCCACTTCGTGGATGTATTTAAACCCTAGTCTCTAGGGTTTGGATGGAATAGAGAACAGATTCTTTTCTCCCAGAAATTCCATCTCTCATCACAAGGCGGCAGCCGTCTTCTCTTTCTCCTTCTCCCCCTCTCTTCAATATCTCCCAGGTTTCCATTGGCTTCGTCGAGTATTCCATGCTCACCGCACAGGCTTCCATGTTCTGTGAGCGTGAAGGAAGGAAGCCTCGTACAGGAGATCAACGCACGGCGTGAGTTGCCAGCGGAACAAAGCCGCGTGAGACGAAGCCTGGGGGCTTCGTGGAATCCTAGGAAGAAGTTCACGAATGCTCACGGACGCGTGATTCCGTGGCTTCCTTCCGTGGGAGAAAGAAACGCGTGAAGGCAGGCTTCCAATCCACGTGCAAGCAAGGTTTCCGCTTGGCTTGGTCCGTGAGAAGACGCTCTCGGCTTGGTTGCTTGGAGAACACACGGAAGGAAAGAAGGATGGGTCCTCTTTTTTGACCTGTTGACCCACTGGATAAGAGAGGCACTCTACTTGAAGCAGTGGAGGGAGGAGGAACGTGAGCAGATCCAACAAAGAAGAAAAGTTCTAGTCAGATTAATAAAATCCTTGGTTCTTGTTCCAAGAGAAATCCCTATTGTCTCTAAAATCTAACAAGTGGTATCAGAGCCTGGTTCAAGGAGTAATCTGGAGGCCTTCAAGGAGTTGAAATAATTTCAACAGAATCTCGTCAAGGTACTTCTCTATTTTATAAAATTTTATTTTTGTGCTATTTTTGAATTGGCCATGGGGAGTAGCATAAAATAGAGGTTGAGAAGTTTGATGGGAAGGAAGTTTCTCCATGTGGAAAGTCCGGGTAGAGGACCTCCTTGTGCAGCAGGGTTTAGATTTGGCTTTGGAGGAAAGGCCAGATGGGATGACAGACAAGCAGTGGATTTCATTGGAGAAGAAGACATGTTCAATGATCAGGGGCTGTCTGGCGGATTCAGTCCTCTATTCAGTGCTGGAGGAGAAGACCCCGAAGGGACTCTGGACGAAGTTGCACACCCTCTATATGGGAAAGAATATGTGCAACAAGTTGATGTTGAAGAAGCGCCTCTACAGCCTTCGGATGTCAGAAGGTGGAGATGTGCTGGGTCACATCCAGATATTCGACCAGATGAGCAATGAACTTCTGAATGTTGGGGTCAAGATGGAGGAAGAAGATAAAGCACTTCTGCTTTTATGTTCAATGCCCACGTCTTATGACTCATTGGTCACACACTGCTCTATGGGAAGGAGACATTAATTTATGAAGATATTGTCTCGGTGCTTCGGACGAATGAGCAGAGGGAGAAGATGACCAAGGAAGCTGTTCCCCAGGAGGGTCTATCAGTTGGGGAAAGGACAGGCAGAGGTAGGGCAGGGACAGAAGTAAGTCTGGAGGACGATCAAAGTCCAGGAAAGGCAAGAGAGAGTTGAAGTGCTATAAGTGTGGAGAGGTAGGACATTTTAAGAAGAATTGTCCTAAGTGGAAAAATCAGAAGGGAGAAAAAGGAGGATCTGAGTCTGTGAGTACAGTTGCAGATCAGGAGGTGGAGGATGATCTCTTGGTTGTATCAGATGATCACAGGCACAGCACAGAGATGTGGACCTTGGATTCAGCCTGTTCTCATCATTACACTCCCAACCGGTCGTGGTTCAGTACTTACACAGAGGTTGAGGAGGAAATGTGACTCTTGGAGATAATCACCCTTGCAAGGTGGCAGGTATTGGCACAGTGAGGGTGAGGATGTTTGATGGTATGGTGCGCACTCTTACCAGTGTGAAGCATGTTCCAGAACTCAAGAAGAATCTGGTATCACTGGGGTACTTGGAGCGGACTGGATACAGCTTCAGCAGTCGTGCCAGGAGTGGAGTTCTGAACATCTCCAATGGAGCCATGGTGGTGATGAGAGGGAGGAGGCTGGAAAATAATCTATACAAGATGGAGGGCTCTGTGATGACTGTGAAATCTGAGGTAGCAGCTGTGGAGCAAGATCCCCGGGATGTGTACAGGATGTGGCATTACCGCCTGGGCCACATGGGAGACAAGGGATGAAAGAACTGAGCAAGAGAGGTCTGCTTCCAGACTTGAGTAACGGAGATATGGAGATCTGTGAGCCTTGTCAGATGGGAAAGCAGAGGAGAGTACAGTTCTCAGTCAGCACAGCTAGGAGTGCTGAACCCCTGGAGTTAGTACACACAGATGTCTGGGGATCAGCCCAGTTTCTGCAAGAAATGGGGCCAGATACTTTATGACCCTGATAGATGATTTCTCAAGGAAGCTGTGGATCTACTTTATGAAGGAGAAATCAGAGGTCTTCACCAAGTTCAAAATCTGGAAGGCTGAGGTGGAGAAGGAGCAGGGTAAAAGTGTGAAGTGTCTGAGGTCTGATAATGGCGGGGAATACACCAGCAGGGAGTTCCAGAATTTTTGTGAGGAGTGGGGCATCAGAAGGCACTTCTCGGTGATGGGAACTCCTCAACAGAATGGGGTGGCTGAAAGGATGAACAGAACATTATGGAAAAGGCAAGATGCTTAAGGCTGCAGGCAGGGCTTCCAAAGATGTTCTGGGTTGACGCAGTAGATGCAGCTAGCTACTTGGTCAATCGGTCACCGCACACCAGATTAGATGGAGACATTCCAGAGGAGATATGGTCTGGAAGGAAGACAAGCCTAAACCATCTAAGGGTGTTTGGATGCACAGCATATGTGCATGTTGGAGCTGGGGAGCGGAGTAAGTTGGATGCCAGGTCTAAGAAGATGGTGTTCCTAGGCTACCCGCGAGGAGTCAAGGGGTATCGGCTATGGGACCCCTTGGAGAAGAAGGTTGTCATCAGCAGAGATGTAACCTTTGATGAGAGCTCAATCCTCCAGAACAGAAGTGGCATGGATGCACAGCAGGGACTACAGGAGGTAGAACACGGTAACACTAGTCAGACAACCTCCTATACAGTTGTGCCATTTGCTAGTGGACCAGGAGGATTTGAGATTCAGGTGGAGAGGACTGACAGAGGGGTAGAAGCCAGGGAGTTCAGCAGGATGCAGCTGAACAGGGGACTGATACTGGGATCGCAAAGCAAAGGCCCAGGAGGAACGTGCGACCACCAGTTCGATACGGCTTCGAGGATTCGTTGTCATGCCCTGGTGACAGCAAATGGAGACCCTTTCACTTATGAAGAGGCTATGGAAAGTCAGGATAGAGATAGGTGGATCCATGCTATGGCAGAGGAAATGCAGTCTCTTCACAGAAATAATACGTGGCAGGTGGTCCAGCTGCCACAAGGAAAGAAACCCATTGGTTGTAAATGGGTTTATCAGCGCAAGGAAGGAGCTTCAGAACAAGAGGGTATCAGGTATAAGGCAAGACTAGTGGCCAAAGGATACTCTCAGAAAGAAGGCATCGATTATGGTGAGATATTTTCTCCAGTTGTCAGGCACACTTCCATCAGACTATTATTGAGTATTGTAGCAGCTCAGGACTTGGAGCTGGAGCAGATGGATGTGAAGACAGCATTCCTCCATGGTCATTTGGAGGAGAGCATCTACATGGAGCAGCCACCAGGGTTTAGAGAACCAAGATCAGATGGAAAAGTCTGTTTGCTGAAGAAATCTCTGTATGGGCTGAAGCAGTCGCCGAGGCAGTGGTACAAGAGATTTGACACTTATGTTAGGAGCATTGGACTTTGCAGGTGTGAGTATGATTCTTGTGTGTATGTTAAATCTCTGGATGATGGGTCTAGGATGTACTTACTCTTGTATGTAGATGACATGCTGATAGCATGCAAGAGTAAGAAGGCTGTACAGGAACTGAAGATAGCTTTGTCTCGGGAGTTTGAGATGAAGGATCTGGGCCAGCCAGGAAGATCCTAGGGATGGAAATCATCAGAGATAGATCCAAAGGTGTGCTGCATCTGAGTCAGGGTGGCTACATTAAAAAGATTCTGGAGCGATATGGGATGAAGGATGCCAAACCGACAGCACTACCTTTGGCAGCACATTTTTCTTTATCGAAGACCATGTCACCACAGACTGAGGTGGAGGCTCAGGAGATGGAGAAGGTACCATATGCTTCTGGTGTTGGGAGCCTTATGTATGCCATGGTATGTTGTAGGCCAGACATAGCCCATGCAGTGAGCCAGGTGAGCAGGTTCATGGCACAGCCTGGTAGGGAGCACTGGCGAGCACTGAAGGGAATCTTCAGGTACTTGGTAGGTACAGTTGGGGTTGGTATTTGCTATGGACAGCAAGAAGATACTGAGAGATCCAACTTATCCAAGGAGGCTCGTGGGCAGTTATATGGGTATGTGGATGCAGACTTTGGTGGAGATGTGGACACTAGGAGATCCACAACAGGCTTTGTGTTCAGCCTGTTTGGTGGTCCAGTATCATGGAGATCATGTCTGCAGCCCATCACAGCCTTATTTACCACGGAGGCAGAATACATAGGTATCACAGAGGCAGCAAAGGAAGCTCTTTGGCTGAAGGGCTTGATGCTGGAGATGGGACTTGATCAGAAGGTTGTCCAGGTGCATAGTGATAGCCAGAGTGCTCTGATGCTTGCGCAGAATGCAGTCTATCATGCCAGGACGAAGCACATTGACCTCAGATACCACAGGATCAGAGAGCTGGTGGAAGATGGTGGGTGGAGCTGGTGAAGGTATACACCAAAGAAAATCCAGCAGATGCACTGACTAAGGTTCTTCCACGGGACAATTTTCAAAAGTGTATTTCGTTGTTAAAGCTGATGGACACAGTGGACGTGCTGAGGCCTTGAAAGCACCAAGGTGGAGATTGTTGGGCCTGGTGTGGTGCTATCAAGGCCCAGGTGGGCTAACTTGTATTGGGCTGGGTTTGAGTCCAAGGGTTGAGATTAAATCAAGTCACGGGTGTACACGGGCTTGGGGATTAGTTTAATCTCATTGGTTTAGTCCATGGGAGTTTTTGTTGAGTCTGGGCCTGGCCCACTTCGTGGATGTATTTAAACCCTAGTCTCTAGGGTTTGGATGGAATAGAGAACAGATTCTTTTCTCCCAGAAATTCCATCTCTCATCACAAGGCGGCAGCCGTCTTCTCTTTCTCCTTCTCCCCCTCTCTTCATCTTCTCCCAGGTTTCCATTGGCTTCGTCGAGTATTCCATGCTCACCGCACAGGCTTCCATGTTCTGTGAGCGTGAAGGAAGGAAGCCTCGTACAGGAGATCAACGCACGGCGTGAGTTGCCAACGGAACAAAGCCGCGTGAGACGAAGCCTGGGGGCTTCGTGGAATCCTAGGAAGAAGTTCACGAATGCTCACGGACGCGTGATTCCGTGGCTTCCTTCCGTGGGAGAAAAGAACGCGTGAAGGCAAGGCTTCCAATCCACGTGCAAGCAAGGTTTCCGCTGGCTTGGTCCGTGAGAAGACGCTCTCGGCTTGGTTGCTTGGAGAACACACGGAAGGAAAGAAGGATGGGTCCTCTTTTTTGACCTGTTGACCCACTGGATAAAGAGAGGCACTCTACTTGAAGCAGTGGAGGGAGGAGGAACGTGAGCAGATCCAACAAAGAAGAAAAGTTCTAGTCAGATTAATAAAATCCTTGGTTCTTGTTCCAAGAGAAATCCCACTATTGTCTCTAAAATCTAACATTGAGCTCATGTGAGAATGAGGAGTGAAAAAAAGCCAGGTTTTATGAACTATCAAGAAGCAATTATCAAATTGCGAACCACAAATTTCCATTTGAGTCTGGCTTCCAACTGTTAACCCATTTTTGCAGACAAATGAACTGTTATCAGTTCGAGTTGATTCCATGGAAGCAGAACTGAGGTTGCTGAAGGAAATTGCTGAAGAACATCATCGGAATCCACTTTCCTGTGAAACAGATTTCCTCAAGCCACTTGAAAATTTAATGGTACACTGCTGTGATTATGTAATATTATCAGGATTATGTATTCTCTTGAACAGAATCGGAGGTTGTCTTTATTAATCATCAGAATGGGCCACGTCATTCTTCGGTCTGATATTACCCCTTCCCAGGGAGAAACATGATGAACGAAAATCTTCCACTCATGTGGAAGATTGTCATGGAGAACCTGATCCAGGTACAGGTTCTGATTCCTTTAATATTCCATTTGAAAGTTTTTTCTGATTGATTTCTTATGCTTCTTCATCAACTAAAGAACTAGTTCCTCCACCATTAGAACTATCCACTCCCTTATTTGACTTGGGGCTTGACCATGAGTTCGTGAACTCACTCTTTCAGAAAATCTTCTTGAGGACCTGACGTAGATGGCCCATAGACATTAATCACCACCTTGCAAAGCCCACCTTATATGTCAGTTGCTCCTGAGGAAAATAAACATTTCATTTGTTTCATTTCCACTTTTGTCCTCCACTTCCTTTTGTATGGAGCAGAGTTAGGCCATGTGTAGACTTGCAATATATAGTTGCTGTTGGAAAAGTTTAAAATAAAATAAAAAAAGGGATCCATGCGAGCATTTTTTTAATGCTCGCATGGGACGTGAGCAAAACGCTCGCTGCCAGCGAGCATTCATTGAATGCTCGCGTAGCAAGCATTTCGCAAATGCTCGCCAACGAGTGTTCCGCATTATCCTTTCCGCGAATGCTCGAGCATTCCGCGATCCTTTCCGCAAACTTTGCGTGACCAACGTTTTGTGAGGAACGGTCACAAGGCTAAACGGCTAAAAGATTATATATATATATATATATATACATGGATAGGCTATGGAAAAAAAGAGGATCTTGTGATTAGCCTTACAAGTATTTTTATCTTATTTTATTTCCAATGTTTATTATGATTGAATTTTTTCTTGGGCATATGAAGGATTCATTGGATTGCACCTCCACACGATCGTGCTCCTGGTGGAAGGTTCGGATCGAGCCGGATCGTTATACCTTGAGGACAGATTGCCAACAACCTGCACGAATGGGCGAAGACTGATCCATAGGGCAGTGTCTAACACACCTCGGTCCAGGCTTGATTCTAAACTTCTTTTAATTTTAATTTATTTGTGCATTTAAATGTTAAAATTAAATTTCTAGCAATTTCTATGAAGTATTTTTTTTTGCAAAGATAAAAAGATTTTTCAACAGCTAAGGATCAATTTTATTTTTCAACAACTTATATTGACCTATGTGAATATCAGCAAAGAGGGTGCGACTTTCTTACTTTTTCTATTCCACGTTTAATTTTACAGTTCTATCTGTACCTTTGATCTCACCGTTCAAATGACCCGATGCTTTCATTTTTCTCATGGATGGACTTACCATGATTCATGAATGAGTTTTCTACTTTGTATTTTAAATGCTTTTAATCATATTTCCTGTGTGGTATATATGATCATGGGACCATGGATTTTTATTGTGCACATGCTATTCTATATTGTTTTTGGATGTTTGTGTGGTATATGATCATGGGACCATGGATTTTTATTGTGCACATGCTATTCTATATGTTTTTGGATGTTAGTAGCATGGATCTGGTTTACTGCACATGCCCGACCAAGCCTTTTAGGCTAGTTTTCTTCTCACTAGAAATTGCAAGACTCATTAGAAATCATACTATTGTCCTCTTTTCTTTCATATTAGTTGATTAATACTGCCTAATGTGGAAAGTTAGCATACTTGAATATGCATTTTTCATGCTTGTATATATAAGTGAACATATGAGGAACAGTAGACAAAGTCGATACTTTTATGCATGAATCTAAGTGGCAATCATGACAGTACACTATGTATAACACAATATGCACGATGTGGCACTAGCATGGGACCAGTTGCTTGTTAATACTTGCCATGCTTCTATGCCAATGCATGCTAAGTGTGCCCTGCACTGGCAGGAATGGCACAACATAATGCTTATCGTGCTATTATGAGGCGGGCATATCACTAGCATGCAATACTAAAATCCTTGCTTTTATGCAGCAATGAAGACGTGCAATTGACACAACAAATGGCAAATTTACACACTTGCCTTCATACATGCATTATAAATCTTAGAACAATACTATGTGGTGGTCATAAAGCATGTCACATTGTACTTGGAAAGTATAGTGTTATTGTTAAATTCAACAGTCTATATGTTAGACTGTAATAGTATTATTAAAAAAATTTAAAAAAAAAACATGATTTCACCATAGAGTATGTATGATGCTATGATTAGCTATTATTGCCTATTTATTTCCCATTGAATTGGAGATTGACAATGGTCATAACATGGACATATACATAGGTGTCCATTTCATGGATGCCATTCACCTGTACTGCACATGACAAACATTATAATGACCATTATAGTTGACATCTTTTTGTTGTTATAAAAGTAAATGATATACACACAAAAACCCTGAAAGGCACATTCTGCATGTATGATGCATAATTTATGATTAACAATTTACCAAGTTTTAACGGCTAATAATTACATATGACTATACTGACTCTAGACTAGTCAAATGAGCTCTCCAGAATGGTATGAAATGATTGGTCCATCCCTCCTGCATTTGTATTAGCAATAGACTATTTTATTTCCTACGTTTCTTTTGAAAAATTAAATATTAAAACCATTGAGAAAAAATGTAATTAATCTCATTATCACTATATCAATTGAGATTCTGATATCTCACCCATTACATTATCAACTTAAATTATTTGAATATCTTTACTTCAAACCTCTATTGGAAACTACTACTTAGTTCATCTGTATGTTAGTTGCCCACTAACAATCACTATGTGGCCCACTAACAAGAATGTGAAGTTGATCTACCTGTTGCATCATGGGAAGATCATTTCCCAGTGACAACAATGGAACTGTATTAGCTAATTGTTCGGACTTGCTGAATTAAAATATTGAGAAACTTGGATGAATTTGGATGCTATGATCAGGCTTATCATTAATCTTATACATGTAAATGCTCTGTTTTGGGTAATCAAGTAGTTATTTATTCTACTTGAAACTATGTTTCCTAATCCAACTTTTCTTATAAATGAAATTTGTTGATAATTATGTGTTTTGTCAATTTCTATGTAAGAATATTGGTATTACTTTCCAAATATGAGATTGACTTGGT
>UESW01001987.1:246101-309571 GCA_900491605.1 Calamus simplicifolius | reverse complement strand
ATTATTATTATTATTATATAATATAATATATCATACTATATTATATTATATATAATTATCATATAATGGGCATAATTTTAGTATTTTATGATTAGTAATTTTAAATTTTTATAACACACCAAATATGATGATATTAGATCACTGATAATCCTTAATCATTATGATGTATTCCATCAAATACGATGATCTTTAATCATTAAGGATTAGATTACATTAAAATTAGGATCATCAATGATTCAGAATAATTAGGATGATTCCAAAATGATCATCAAATGCTTCCTTAAAGGTTTCTCTTTTTTTTCCTACAATAGATCTAAGAGGGGGATTATGTTTCCACACGTACGTATTCCAATGTCATTAAGCTCAAGTCATCCTAGTCCTTCAACTAACTAGGCTCAAAGTCTAGTCAACATAATATTCCTCAAAAACTTTGATTACCATGAAGGTTCTCATATTCAAAATGTGTCACTTCTTTAGAGATTTTGTAACAATACGAGTTTGCAAACTCGTTTTGTTACAAGAAAGTAAAAAGAAAAAAAATTCACATCAATTTGAGCCACTGCAGTTCAAAAAAAAGATCTAATTGGTACTCATTAATTTTTCTTAACTGATTATAAACGTATAAGCAACTTTCAGTTTTTTTGATATAAAACTGTTGATAGAGAAATCATAGACCTGCACATGATTGATTGATTGATTATAGTCCTTTAAGAAGGAGGGGAGGGAAGGAAAGACTGCAATGCATTGCTTGATGCCATGCCAAGTCAATTTGGCATATGCTCAAGTGTTCCTTCGCCCTTCTTGCTTTTCCATTACACAAAAATACAAAGCTTTTTGACGGTTCTTGCTCCCAATTCAAGTCTAGCGATCATTACCGGAAACTTCTTACCAACTTCAGCAGGCATATCAGCACCCGGTGCCTTGGAGTACGTGCACACGATCTAAAACTAGTACGATTACGATGTTATTAGGAACGTGGTCAACCGGCGACTGCCACCTGGACTCTCCTAAGCCGCCGCCAGGGCAGTGAATTCCGACCGCAAAAAAGCTTTCCAACAAGTGGAGATAATTGAATCGTAGACGTTTTGAGTCGGTTGTTGAGGTGTTGCGTTGTTTCCTTTGGGCTATTTACTGTCCCATTCTATTTTTGGTTAACCTTAATTTCTTTTCCTCACGGACTCCACTTGCTTCCTTCCAACCATTCACCTGACATCGGAGGGAAAGGCAGCGTCCGGAGACGGGTGCTCAAATGGGACCGCCTCCGACGTCGCAATCCGCTACCACTGTCGCTGTTCCTCTCGCGCTGCTCCTGGTACTGAAAATTCTTCCCTCCAGGATGTGACTCGCGCCCCGTTTGGACCGGCAACCGGGACACTTCCGAGCGTCCTTTGGTCAGCCCTTTGGGAGAAATTAAATTAAACCTCGGGGGCCCAAAACAAAAAAAAATCATCCTTATTTTTCTAATCTTTAATTGATTAAAAAAATCAATTAATAGGAAAAGTTTTGTTATTTTTTTATGGAGTCTTTATTTTAGGGACATTACATATAATTCGAAATTTTTCAACATCAAATTATCTTCAATTAAACATAAGAAAATATTTTTAATTTTTAATTTTATTTTTGTCAACTAAATGTGTTAATATTTTTTTTTTTAAAGAAGAATAAATCTAAATTCTAAAAAGAAAATTTCAGCAACAGTACCAGGCGACAGCTTAGGTAGGTAGCAGCTATAAGGGCCTGAGAACAGGGCAGAGAATCGTTCAACGGCGTTCGAGGATCGAGCTGCTTCTTTTTACCAAGACCCACTCTCGTAGGTCGTAATGCTTCGGTCGTCGACTTTCAGAATGACCACCGGCCCTCCTGGATCAAATACTCCGATCCTTGTACACCGGCATGAGAAAAACTTTGCCCGAGACGTCCTTTGAAT
This sequence comes from Calamus simplicifolius, assembly GCA_900491605.1. Taxonomy (NCBI): domain Eukaryota; kingdom Viridiplantae; phylum Streptophyta; class Magnoliopsida; order Arecales; family Arecaceae; genus Calamus; species Calamus simplicifolius. The sequence continues at coordinate 307,644 of UESW01001987.1, read as the reverse complement.
CTTCTCCTTGAAAAATAAAAAGAAAAAACTTAAAAAAAAAAATTCTACAGTACTTTTATCTGTTAGCATCTGATACAGTAAACAAAGAGAAAATCAAAAATAATAATAATAAAATTAGTATTAAGACAAAGAAAAAATGAAAGTTTCGGACCTAATAAAAAATTTATATTTAGAGTCTAAATTTTCATCCATCAGATCCAGTGTGGAATATTTATACATTGACTTTCTTAAAAACTCAAGAATCTATCTAGCTTAGAATTTATTTTAATATATAATTTAGTCTACGAATAATCTCACAAATTAAAGTATTTATTTTTTAAGATATTTTTAATTTTTTTTATAATTTTGATTTAGACGATGCTGCAATCGTTGGCAAAGGCAAAAGTTTTCTCTTGACAAAAAAAAGAAGTAAATTATATTATAATTTTTTCTTTAAAAAATATAAGAATTAGCTTTACTATTTCTTTTTTACTTAAGTCATATTTTTATTAACATATTACTAAAATATTATACAAATAAAAAGAATCAATAATTATAAAATATATATCATATTAAATTAAATAATAAATTTTTGGTTGAACATAAAATTAACTACTACTGCTGCTGATTTCTTTCAATACTTGAATTATTTTTCAGAGAATCAACTTTAAAAAAAAATTTTAAAAAAAATCAGAACCTTTTTTACCATGATAAAGGCTGCCCACCACTCCGTCCCGGATGACAGTATTATGCAAGAAAAATATCTTTTTGTGTTATGGTTCATTGGATCATGCCAATTCACATGGGTGCACGGCCAATAAGCACATTGAATGCATTTAAACCACTTATTTTTAAAAAATTAAAAAACAAATCAAATAATAAATTAAATAATATTTCTTCTGTGGTAACGGGAAGCTTCCGGCCGTAACAAAAGAACGGGATATTGTTTGCGGAACCTGCCGTCGGATTGCAGTACTAGTGTTCCAATCAAATCAGATGTCTTTGACCGCAATCCTCAGCAACTTTCAATGGTCCATTTTGGAGCTTACTTTTTTTAATAGAGCTTTGAATTCCAAATTCCATCCTGATCACATGTGCTAGCTTGGCGTCTATAAAGAGAGACTCTTCTAGGAGAATCTTTAACACAGGAGCTAATAGCACTCCCTTGGTATCAACGCTGAAACATTACAGGAGGAACGCAAGGGGAAGATGGGGAGAGCCCCTTGCTGCTCCAAGGTAGGCCTGCACAGAGGTCCATGGACTGCAGCAGAAGATGCATCGCTCACCAACTATATCCAATTCCATGGCGAAGGAAACTGGAGGTCTCTCCCTAAAAAAGCAGGTATGCATGCATCTTTAATTAATTTGTATCATCTATATCCATCCTCGGCTCCCATTCACCAGCTCCCACTTCGTTTTTAGGCAAACCAACAACACTCTCTTCGATCCTTCATCGACTGATATATATATATATCCTCTTCTTCTACCTTTAATTTGATCCCCTGCTTCTAATTAAGAACTTAATATTCCCTCCGATGGCTGTTTCTATGATCATCTCCTCAGCATGCAGAATTCTTCTCAATATATATATATATATATTCCAATAGGAATAGCAGCTATATATATATAATTGCAGAGAGGTTTTTGAGGAATTAGCATCCTTAAATCTGAAGGCCTTTTAGCTTCCAAGTTCCATCTTTCTAATAGAATGTAGTATGTCAAATGTGTTCTTCCTCTCATGCAAAAAAAAATGTGTTCTTCTCGCTTTCAGGTCTTCTTAGATGCCCAAAGAGCTGCAGGCTGAGATGGATGAACTATCTGAGGCCTGACATCAAGCGTGGCAACATCGGGCCAGAAGAAGAAGATCTGATCATCAGACTCCATTCGTTGCTTGGCAACAGGTGGTCTTTGATAGCTGGAAGGCTCCCTGGACGCACCGACAACGAAATCAAGAACTACTGGAACAGCCACCTCAGTAAGAGGCTCAAAATGCAAGGAGTTAAGATCAGAGAAGGGAGCTCCAAAGGTAAATCAAAGCGAGGCCAGGCATCACGTAAGAAGAGCGAGAAGACGAATAATAATAAAACCAATAGCCTAAATAACAGCAAGAACGTCGTCGACCAACCGCATAAGAGAAAGAAGAAGAACCAAGTGGAAGACACTGGAGAGATTACAAGGACCAAGATCCATGCTCCAAAGCCCACAAGGTTCGCACCAACCTTGAGGAACTACAATATAATTATGGAGAATAGCAGCGGGTCTGATGTTCCTCAGACTGAAAACGCTACGTCGGCTACGTCGGAGGAAGAGAGATCAGGAGACGCCAGCATGGAGGATTTGGAGAATAATTGGTTTAACATCAATGAAGGTGGGTTTTTCCTTGAAGAAGACGATCCGAACCATGTTCTTGCTGCTTGTGATCTACCCCCACAAGATGGACTACTTGAGAGACTCTACCAAGAGTACTCTGATCTCTTGAACCCACAGCTGGGGGATCAGGTTCAGATGAATTCTTTTCTTCAGTCCTTACTGATATGATCATAATTAAGCTGATAAAAAGAGAGCTGAGAAGAATCTATATATATCACTGCAAAGGAGATCGAGCAGTGCCGCTGCTTGAAATCGGCGCAATTGCTCACCCTTCGCTTCCTTCCCTCTCTATGTAGAATACGCAGCCATTAATGAATTGGCCGAGCATGCATATTAATGTAATTCTATCTCGTATATACGGCGTCAACATCTTGATATCTATATGGAACTGGATTTAATAGGTAATTAACTGATTTCAGTACATTAATTAGACTGATAGGAACAAGTATTACAATGGATGTATAAATTAAATTAACGCTGGTGAACTACGTACGTACGTACTCTTATAAATGCTTAACATTTTTAAAAAGTTGGTGCTACGTACGTACCTTAAACGTTTGACAAACATTAATTGCAACTACGTCGTCAACATCGATCCGCTATTGGAACGTAAAAGAAACTAATTGATGAACAAATAATTAATTCTCGTGCGATCGATGTGGGGGTCCCTTGCTTGTGGGCCAAAAGCAACTTAATTACCTTATAGAATCAATGGTGCATGAATGGCGGAAGAGATCAGAAGTGCGAGCCGATAACAGCAAAACGTACGACGATCGATGATCGATCATCTTCCATTTTTTTTTAAAAAAAAAACTTCCGTGGGGTGTATATATTATATAAGCTAGCTTTAATTTGTCTTAACAAATGAATGTAGGCTCACAGGAACTTCTGCGACTCTTTTCCCCTCCTCCTACAGTCCTACGTACCTTGTCTCACGTAAATAAAATTTTGTACAGAAAAACAAAGTTGGTTAAATATTGGTTACCATAACGTATAGCTAGATGGCATTGACCGTGGCAGAACTCTATTTATATATATCGCTTGGAATTGGATTGGTTTGTCAATCCAACACAACGTTTGGAGCCGAGAGAAATCGATTCGTACCTGCGAGGCCCCACCTAATTAAATCATTGGTCTCCCATGCTGGTGGAGTATCGATGAGATTAGGAAACCAAAGAAGGATCCGTGTTTCCGATGTCAAGGCACGAGATTGGAATGAAATGTACCAAAGTATCCTTAATTACTTCTCCCTAAAATTAAGTATGTAATATTTTTTATTTATTAATATATATGTTATTATTTCTAACACATGTTATTTTTGTTTAAGTAATATTTATTTATTATTTTTAAATAAATCATATTTATCTAATATTAACAAGTATTACTAATTAATATTTATGTAAAATATTAATAATAAGATATTAAATAGTTTAAAAAATAAAAATATTATGTAATAAATATTTAATAAGCATACATTCTAAATATTATTAAATTTAATTTTCTTCATGTACGTTTCAAATGTTATTAAAGAATTATCAATCAAATTCAATCATACATCCTAGATATCTTTGTTCAATAGTTCAATTTCATAGGCATGAGGTATGATGCCTTTGAAAATCTTATATATATTGCCCCAATTTCAAACGCCCAATCAGACGGCCTTTAATATTGTCGGCCATCACTACGTACTAAATTTAAGGCTGGGGACAAGGGGCCAAAATGGTGATTCATTAAAAGTCCGAATCATTGAAGGGCCTGACACGTTAGTTGGTGCTCGAAAAATTAAAGGCTTGCCGTGAAACGTTAAAAGGTCAGTAGAAGCTTTTATTCGTTGATTGGATACCAACAACCCACGCAAGCTGATAGAAATTGTCACCAGATTCCGTGAACATTGAGTTGGCGGACAAGAACGGAAAGCAGAAGAGGACACATTAGTTCTCCTCTCAGCTTGGACTTGAAAGCCTTGGTTCTTGAGTCTGATGTCATCTTGTGGTATAAAAATCGCGTTATATGGTGGTGACTTTTTTACACCATATCGGTCATATTTTATTGATTAAAAAGTCTCTGCTTGCAGAAGTTTATCCTATCCGGAATCTAAAATTTTACATCAATCCATTCTTTTATTCCACCGGGATCGATCAAATACTACTTGCAAGTTAGATGATGCTTCCATTTGACATCAAATTCAAGTTGCAACTTGCTAGTATATATAATATTAAAAAAAGAAAAAAAAAATTCTTTAGATTATTTTATTATTATTTTGAAAATACTTTTCTTGTTTGAATATTCTTGAAGTTGTATTACTATAAAAAAGACGGAAGATCGATGCTTGTGAGCTTCTGAATTCTATGTTCCACTACGAATTCCTGTTTGTCCTCTATCCTTTTCTTGTACGTATTGTATTCTCATTCATGGATTGGAAGGCTTTCACTCCCATGTTCAATAAAAATAATAATAAATAATAAAACTAGACAATTGTTGCAGCCGGACTACTCATGCAAACACGGCTACACTAGTTTTGCATACTAGAAACTGATGACAAATGAAATTTAAGGCTTTTGTTTTTTCTTAACGGAATTTTTAGGTTCTTTGTTTGAATTTTAATTTTTCAATTGAGTTCGATAATATTTGAGTCAAAGATATCTTTTATGAATTATACCCTATCATAATCTTAATATGACCATTTTTAAGTTATTTTCATGTTCACAATATTTCCTTGTTTTTTGGAACAAGATGGCTTATCAAACACGTAGATAGATATACCCCAGGCAAGAGGATATGTAGAGTAGAGTGATGATAGGTAGAGGATACTAATTAAATATAAACATAAAATGATGCAGTGAGTTATCCAGATCGAATAAAATCACATCATCTTAATTAATTTCATTTCATCTTGTCACGTAACGCCAGCCCATTTATGGTGAAAGACAATGATGGAGGGATATGTTTGAACTTTTATTTTAAAAAAAGTTATTTTATGAACTGCCATTGAAAATGAGACTATGACTTTTAATTAGATATTGTTGGATGCTTTTATATCTCCTGAATTTTTGCATATATTTGTCCATTCATTATACATACTATATTTTTTAGTACACACGCTTATTCATTCATTATATACATTTATTCATTTATTCTACATATTTATCTTGACAAGTATACACTTGTTAAAGAGAAAAACAAGAGCTTTTTATTAAAGAATGTTTTGAGGAACAACCTCGCTTAAGTCAGAGAGAGGAAAAAAAAAAAAAAGTGAGAACAAATATATATACATACTGGTGAGAGATGAAGAATTAAAGTCATTCTTCTTGCACATTTATTCCATACTCAGTCGTCAACTAATGCCTTCTTTTTCATTTTCCCAATGTAGTTCTCTTGCACAATTGACTGGCAAGAGATAGTCAAAAAAAATCACTTCTGTGGAAAATAGAAAGCCCGGTCAAATTAACAGCTAATTAAACCACCTAAAAGGATTTAATTATGTCATGCCGAATAAGACGACTCAAGAGAATCCAAATGAGTTGGTCGAGAAGAAAGAAAAACGAGAACCGAAGCCATTATTTTACCAGGTGGAAGAAACTATCTGCAACTTTTTCACTCCATACGTGGGTAGTTTAATTTCCAGCACATGGAAAGGAGCCGAAGAAAAGATGGTCAATATAATAGAAAGATAACTTGGACAAGAGATTGGTGGGGACTGACTTATTGACCCAGCAATATTAATTTAAACTTTTGTACGTGTGCTATATAGTTTACATCGATAACGGAAAAAAAAAAAAGGGCAAGAAGCCAAACGTTGCTGTAGAGAGACCAAAAGGTCCAGATGCGTGCTAGCCACAGCTATCCAGTTATCCCTCCAATGCATCATGAGCTCCAAGGAAGCAATATAATTAACGAGAATAATGCGCTTGTTTCCATGTAATACTTAATATTTTTAGGCAAGAGACGGAGCACTTGGCACGTCTAACACGAATGACGACACATGCATGGAACTAAGAGCAAAGACGAAGTCGCGTTTTACTAAATTATGGTCTGTATAATTTTCATCACTTTAGCTTTTAAAACTAAAAGCATAAAGTTTTATGCGGTTTTTTTTTTTTGTTTTGTACTTACATAAATTTTATTTTAAACATATCAAATTTAACTCTTTCTAAAATAATATTATAACCTATCTGTATTCAAAAATAAAAATAAAAAAGAAAGTCAAATATGATCAACTTTACTATATATATAAAACATCCATTTGTTCCTAATCGTACTTGAACTTTATAAAGAAGCAGAACCATATATGATATTGATGATAATATATAAAATTATAAATTGAAATTAAATTAAGTATATATATATATATATATATATTTATAATCAATCTTTAATAAATTGAAATTAAAATTTTATTGATGCCGGCGTGTTTGAACTTTTCTTTGTCCTTTCAAATTGATGAAGGATGTCCAGTCGCACTAAATAAATAACGTTTATCAGGTGGGGGTACGCCTAATTCTAAAACCTTGTTGACCGTCAAACTTTTAGACACTGCGATGTGGAAAATGCAAGCGTTTTGATTGCAAAGGATAAGTGCCGATGCTGAACGGAACGGTAGACAACGAAGTTATTGCCAGTGGGTTCTACGGCGGCGCACAAAAGCCTCCGCATTGTCAACGGTCTTGCGCACGTGCATCCAAGCATTAATTAGGTGCCATGTACGTGAACAACAATGCAAGCGCTAACTAAAGAATGGGACAAAACTATTTGATATTTAAATAAAATATATTAAGTTTTTAATGAATATTTGTACTTTATATATATATATATATATATATATATATATATATATATATATATATATATATATATATATATATATATATATAGCCATAAATAAATAAAAAAAATCTCAAGTGGGTAATAAAAGAATTGAAAGCATTATTTATTATTTAAGAACTGGTACTTATAATTTTTAATAAAAGCTTTAAAAAGAAAGCTTAACTGAAATTAATCAATCCATAAATACCGCATATGAATAGAATGATTAAGCAGAAGGCTGTGTTTAGATTATTTTAGGCATTTAAAAATTATATTCTACATAGATGAGCTTCAGAACACGCGCGTTCATATAGTTTTCATTGTATCCAAAGTCTAGCAATAGAGCGATGCGAATATGTTCTTGTTGCTATCAAAATATTTGGCTTCCGATCGACTAGCACCTATGTCTATTTCACATTGCATAATCAGCAGGGTGACATTGTATTGAAGAGATTATAATATATCTTAAATAGTAAAAGATAATGATTTGGCTCAATGGATAAGTCCTGAGATTGTAATATATCTTAAATAGTAAAAAAAACCAACTTGATCTGATGGATAAATTATGAGATTTGTGATCCCAACCAGAAATCTCTTTCAAAGCTCCTTTTTATCTTAACCGTTGCTCAAACAATAATGAACCAATGGCTAGATTTAATTTATCTATTAATGACCATTGTTTTATTAAAGATACATTCTTTAGCGAAAAGATACCTTTTTACTTGAAGAGTTATTCTGAACGGACATGAATTGGCTATAAAAAGGTCTCTAAATCTAATATCAGTTTGTTGTTGTTCTACAATTTAATAAGATTGCTACTTATTAAATTCATGGGTTTATTGTATCTTGGAAGTAATTTGCCTAAACCCGTTAGCAAATTGTTCGTAATGGGGACAAATAAAACTTTAGGGATAGTAATCATTACACCTCAAACCCAGATATTCAGTTTTCACCTACATCCTAACAATCTTAAGGTTTTATTTTGCGATGGAGACAAAAAATCCATGGTATTGTTTCTGAATTCTGATGTCAAACTTGATCGTTTCGGCGGGACAAATTTCACTCATTGGAAGGAAAAACTGTTTTTCCTTCTCACTGATTCGAAGATTGCTTATGTCTTAGACCCGAGTCTTTCTCTAATTCCTGAACCAAATGATGACGATTTTGACACACTAAAGGCGAAAAGGAAGAAGAGGCAAGAAGATGAAGTGATGTGCCGGGGTCATATTCTGAACACTCTTTCGAATAGGCTATATGATCTATACAGTTCGATGCAGCCTCCTAAGGAAATATGGAATGCACTTAAAAATAAGTACAAAACTGAGAAGGAAGGTACAAATAAATTTCTAATTTTAAATTATCTTGAATTTACTATAATTGATACCAAGTCAGTTTTGGATTAAATCCATGAATTGCAAGTTCTGGTCACAAAACTTTATGAGTTGAAAATTGAGATTTCTGAATCATTTCAAGTTGGAGCAATTATTGCTAAATTACCCCAAAGTTGGAATAGTTACGGAAAGAAACTCCTTCATATAAGGGATGATATATATAATTCTTGAAGAATTATAGAAACATTTGAGAATTGAAGAAGAGACAAGATCTTGTGATCCAAAAAATAATTCTCAAGATTCTTCCAAAGTCAATGTCACTGTAATGAGTAAATTCCAAAAAAAACTTCAAAGTCAAAAAAGATAAGAAGTTCAAAAAGAAATCTCTAATGGCAAGTTTAATGGCAATTGTTACCATTGTAGAAAGAGAGGCAATAGACAAGCAGATTACAGATTTAAGAAAAGAAAAGACGAGAACAATTCCAACAATCCCAACAAAGCCAATGTGGTTGAAAAGCAACAAATTGAAGAAATCCGTGCTATGATTTATGAGCTGCAAATTGGCATGATCATATAATTGAACATGGCGGCTACAACTAAATCTTTTGATTGGTGGCTTGATTCTGATGCCACCATTCATGTTTGCAATGATAAGGCGTTGTTCTTTTCATATGTAAAGAAAAGAATGGTCAAATGGTTCTCATGGCCATTCATAATGCAGCCAAAGTTGTTGGTAAAGGAAATGTTGAATTAGTCCTAAAAATATATTTCATATTTCTGAAATTAGAAAGAATCTAGTATCTATTGGTTTGCTGTGTAAGAATGGTTTAAAAGTTGTACTTGAGTCAAATAATTGTATCCTAACCAAAGGCGGGTCTTTTGTTGGGAAAGGGTAGTCAAGTGATGGAATGTTCAAACTCAGTCTTGATATTAATAAAGCAATGATTTCTGCTTATATTGTTGACTCTTTTGATATTTGGCATGCTTGCTTAGCGGATTTGAGTTTTAGATCTTTGAATTATATGTCCAAACATAGTTTAATTTCTTATGGTAATATTAGAGAAATATATATTCAAGCAAAGATGACTAAGAAACCTTTTTCTAAAGCAGAAAGAAATATACAAATATTGGACTTGGTTCATTCTAATATTTGTGAATACAATGGTGTTTTGACTAGAGGAGAAAAAAGATACTTTATCACTTTTATTGATGATTGTTCTAATTTACATATATGTATTTACTAAGAACGAAAAATGAAGCTTCTGATAAGTTTAAACTTTTCAAGGCTGAAGTTGAGAACCAAAAAGAAGAGAAAATCAAAATAGTCCGTAGTAATAGAGGTGGTGAATATATTTCTAACGAGTTTGATGCTTTCTGTGAAGAGCATAAAATTATTCACAAAAAATCTGCTCCTTTAGCTCCTTAGAAAAATGGTTTGGCTGAAAGAAAAAATAAGACTTTCATAGATATGATAAATTCTATGTTTCTTAATGCTAGATTGCCTAATAATTTATTAGGAGAAGCATTACTTATTGCATGTCATGTTCATAATAGAATTCCTTCTTTGAAAACACATGTATCACCCTATGAAGTATGGAAAGGTAGACAATCTAATTTGAAGTATTTAAGGGTGTGGGGCTATTTAGCCTTTTATAGAGCACATGATACTAAATCTTAAAAGTTGGGGCCGAGAGGAATTAAAAGTGCATTCGTGGGATATGCTAAAAATTTCAAGGCATACAGGTTGTTGAATATAGATTCTAATATCATTGTATAATCAAGAGATGTTGAATTTATTGAAAACAAGTTTAGTAATAATTTTGCTACTAAATTAGAGTTCTTCTCTGATCAACCATATAACTTAACTCATCGTTCCTCCACTAGTGATAAAAAAAAAGAAACTGAATTACAATTTCAACCAAGGAAAAGTCAACATGAAATAAAAAAAATTTCTAGCCCCTGATTTTATTTCTTTTCAAGCTTTAGTTTTTTTGGTTGAAAGAGATAGAAATGACGTACTTAATGAAATACTATTGTTGCTTAACATAGAAGAAGATCCAAACATATTTAGTGAGGCCATGTCATCTAGAGATGCTTCCTTTTGGAGAGAGGCTGTAAATGATGAAATGGACTCAATTATGTCAAATCAGACATGGATCTTAGTTGATTTTCCTCAAGGATCAAAACCTATAAGTAACAAGTGGGTATTTAGAAGAAAGTATAATACGGATGGGTCTATAAAAACTTTTAAGGCCAGACTAGTAGCCAAAGATTTCAAACAAAAATGTGGTATAGACTATTTTGATACGTATGCTCCAGTGGCTAGACTAATATTATAAGAGTGCTAATGGCTATTGCATCAATATATCATTTGTATGTGCATCAAATGGGTATAAAAACTGCTTTTCTTAATGGTGATCTTGATGAAGAGATTTATATGGAACAACCTGAGGCTAGGTTTTGTTCTATTTGGAAATGAAAGGAAAGTTTGCAAGTTAGTTAAATCTCTTTATGGTTTACGGCAAGCTCCAAAATAATGGCATGAGAAGTTTGACTCTGTCATCTTGTCACATGGATTCAAACACAATAATGCTGATAAATGTATTTTAAATTTACGAATGATTTTGGTATAATTATTTGCTTATATATTGATGACTTGCTTATCTTTGAAACAAACATGTATGGTGTGAATAATACTAAGAAGTATCTAACTTCACAGTTTAAGATGAAAGATCTTGGTGAGGTAGATACTATTTTGGGTATCAAAGTTAAGAAACATAGTAGGGGTTATGGATTGTATCAATCTCATTATATTGAGAATGTGCTTCTTAAATTCAATCATTTGAAAATTAAAGAAGCAAATACCCCATATGACTCTAGTATTAAATTACTAGAAAATTTTGGCAGAGCAGTTGCACTGCTTGAGTATGCAAGCGCAATTGAAAGTTTGATGTATGCAATGCATTGTACAAGGCCAGATATAGCATTTGTTGTATGCAAAATGTTTGATATATGAGTAATCCTAGTGTACAGCACTGGAAGGCAATTGAGAGGATACTTGGTTATCTCAAAAGAACCATTAATTTGTGTATGTTTTTCAATGATTTTCTAGTAGTACTAGAAGAATACTGATGCTAGTTGGATAACTAGAGTGAGTGATAATAAATCTACTTCTGGATGTATATTCACTATAGATGGAGGAGCTGTATCTTGGGCATCCAAGAAACAGACATGTATAACTCATTCAATAATGGAGTCTGAGTTTATAGCATTGGCTATAGCAGGCAAAGAAGCAGAACAGCTCAGAAACTTATTGTTTGATATAAAGTTGTGGCCACAATCAATGCCATCAATTTCTTTGTAATTGCGACAGTGAAGCTACTTTGTCTAAAGCTTATAACAAGGTGTATAATGAAAATTCTAGACATATTAGCTTGAGACATGAATATGTAAAGCAATTAATAACAGATGGTGTTATTAATATTGTTTATGTCAGGATAAATAAGAACCTAGCGGATCCATTGACAAAAGGTCTAGCGAGGGACCTAGTCAAGGATACACCTAGTGGAATGGGACTGAAACCTTTCTTTGAAAAGAGTCACCGGTGATGGTAACCCAACTTTGTAATAGTTTTACCGCTATTCCAAAGTTTAATGGGTAATAACAAGTTACTGATAAGTGATTGGTGTGGCATTGAAATTTAAATTTGCCCTTTCTAGGATGTTCAGTGTAAATAGCTATGTATTGAGGGTGAGTACAGTCTCTTAATGAAGTTTGAGTTTTAAATAGCTAAGACATATAAAGAACTTCACCTAAGTGAGCATAAGAAATGGTGCCGTTTCTGACAAGAGCTTGGTTTACTCTTGCAAATGCTCATGAAGCCAAGATAGAGCACATGGCCATAATAGCGCTAACATGTAAGGAACATATATTGAAACTGAGAAAGCGCATATGTGATATATTTCTGGTACTAACATAAAGATGTGGTTTAATGTTTAGCACACCTTTGTCTTGTGAGTACTTTGAAATGTAGTCACTAATTGAATGTTTAAATCAAAAGATACCTTCTTGCATGTATGAGTATATCAATAAATTTAGAAAAATAGTACAATCTAGTGGGGGATTGGTGAAGAGATTGTCATATATCTTGATTGTTGAAGAGATTGTAATATAACTTGAATAGTAAAAGATAATGACTTGGCTTAATGGATAAGTCATAAGATTGTAATATATCTTGAATAGTAAAAGATAATGACTTGGTCCAATGGATAAGTCATGAGATTGTAATATATCTTGAATAGTAAAAAATAATGACTTGGCCCGATGGATAAGTCATGAGATTTGCGGTTCTACTCAAAAACCTCTTTCAAGGCCCCCTTTTATCTTAACCATTATTCAAACAACAATGATCCAACGGCTAGATTTAATTTATTTGTTAATGGCTGTTGTTTTATTAAATAGATACGTTCGTTAGTGAAAAGACACCTTTTCACTTGAAAAGTTATTCTGAACGGGCATGAATTGGCTATAAAAAGGTCTCTAAATCTAATATCAATTTGTTGTTGTTCTGAAATTTAATAAGATTGCTACCTTATTGAATTCATGGATTTGTTGTATCTTGGAGGTAATTTGCCTAAACCTGTTAGCAAACTGTTTGTAGTGAGGGCAAATAAAATCTTAAGTAATTATTATGCCTCAAATCCAGATATTCTATTTTCATCCACATCCTCAACACATTAAAGTTAGAGAAGCTGGTAATGTTGTATGAATATCATGATTCCCTAAGATCAAGGTATACACATATATCCATTGCCCCTATAATTTAATGAATTTTGGGATATTGTTTATCTTATCATGTGATATGGCTAATGATGTAGCCAATAAAGCCACAGGGGTAATCATGGCAAAATCTACCACGTGGCACAAGCACATTCCGTCGGCCCCGGTGTCTCCGAATCAGCCGAGCCGGCCCCGACTCTTCAAGTCGGCCCCGTCCGCCCGACGTCTTCAAATCAGCCGAGGCGGCCCGACTCTTCAAGTCGGCCCCATTTGCCCCGGCGTCTTCGAATCAGCCGAGGCGGTCCCGACTCATCAAGTCAGCCCCGTCCGCCCCGGCGTCTCCAAATTAGCCGAGGCAGCCCCGACTCGTCAAGTTGGCCCCGTCCGCCCCAGCGTCTCCGAATCAGTCGAGGTGGCCCCGACTCGTCAAGTCGGCCCCATCCGTCCCGGTGTCTTCAATCAGCCAAGGCGGTTCCGATTCTTCAGGTCGGCCCCGTCCGCCCCGGCATCTTCAAATCAGCCGAGGTGGCCCCGACTCGTCAAGTCGGCCCCGTCCGCCCCGGCGTCTCCGAATCAGCCGAGACGGCCCTGACCTCCTCAGGTTGGCCCCACATCTGCCAGAACAATCAACTTTCTGACCAGCGCAGCCTGAAGAAATCAGGCCCGCCTACCGCAGGACCATGCTGTCGATGGGACCAGGTCCACCTACCGGCTGACTCCACCGTCTGATGGGACTTGGCCCACCAACCGCTGGCTTCCTTCTCCGATAGGATAGGACCCACAAATCAATCAAAATTCACGTAACCCCCATGTGCCCCGCGAACATCTCCTCCTCATGGAATTCCGCGTGGCCAATCTCCATGCAAATCTCAACCACCTATAAAAGGGTGAGCCCGTTGAAGATTCAGGTATGCGAAGATAAGCACCCTCTCACTCTACTATCCCAGGGAAGCTCTATCTCTCAAGAGCTTTCTCTTCCCTGAAGAGCTCTCTGTATCTCTTCCTCAGCTGTGACCTCGATCACTAACTTAGGCATCGGAGGGTCCCTACCGGAGAACCCCTCCGGTCCCAAGACTTCTTGCAAGTTATCCAGCTAGGCAAGGATTTCATCGGTGACCAAACATATTTTCCCAACGCTCAACTCCGGCGATCGGGCGTCATTAGATTGGCGCGCCAGGTAGGGGGAGTGCGTAAGTTAGGAAGGTGCAAACCCAGCGGCAGTCTTCATTCCCCCTCTTTCAGCAATGGTGATGATGCGGGCTCAGGATGCTTCTATCAGTTGCCCTGGGGGGCATCCCCCAGCTAGGCAGCAGGAGGCCAACCTCCTGACTATCGATCCCCCTGTTGCCTGCCCTTCACCGGATGCAGCTGCCCCAGCTGAGGCGGGCCTTACCCAACAGGTCCAAACTCTCACCGCCATGGTCCATAGACTTCAGTAGCAGCAGTCCGTGAACACCCAGCATCAGACCGCTCCCCCTGCAAGTCAACAGTCTGCAAGGGGAGGCTCTCCTCAGAGAGAGGCTGGTCGTCGCTGGGCTTCCCCTAGAAAGCCCCGTCGTGAGCCCCTCAAACGGCCACGATCCCCCGACTGCGGCCCGAGCAAGCTTCCACCGAAGCCACGGTGCCTGGAAGAGCCGAAACAAAAGTCTCATCCTCCGCTTCCTTCCCCATCTTCTTCTTCTTCCTCATCCTCCGAGTCACTCAGGAGGACCCCTACCATCAATCGCCAGGCGGAGGATCACCTGGATGAATACCGCCAGTGACTGGACGAGCTTACTAGGAGAATCAACTATCAACCAGAGGAAGAGTATGATACTCGTCCTTCCTACACCCACCGGATACTGTAGGAGCCCATACCCTCTAGATTCTGTTTCCCTCAAATAGATCAGTATGATGGTGCGATGGACCCTCTCGATCATCTCGAGAGCTACAAGGCTATGATGCAGGTCCATGGTGCCACGGATGCCCTTCTATGTAAGGCTTTCCCGCCACTCTGCAGAAAGCTGCCTGTTCCTGGCACTTGCGCCTATCTCCTCACAGCATCGATTCCTTTCGAGAGCTAAAAAGGGCATTTTTGGCACATTTTGATGCTTGCCGACGGATCCCGAGGGTCACCAATAGCCTCTTCTCCGTACGTCAGAAGGAGGGGGAGTCATTGCGGGATTTCGTGGCATGGTTCAAGACCGCCGCCCTCGAAGTCTATTACCTGGACGATGCGGTGGCAACTTTAGCCCTGAAGTGGGGGCTCCTCCTATCCCGCTTCACCTTCTCTCTGGATAAAAAGCCTCTGGGCTTCTACTCCGACTTCCTTCATCGAGCTCAGAAGTACATTCGTGCGGATGAGGCCGACCTCACCCGCCGTGAGTCCTCGAGGGGATCCAGCCGCAAGCCTGCCCGTTCAGAGCTGAGCGGACCGCTCGCCCCCGGCGGCCTAAGCTGTCTCACCGGCCGGACCGCGAGGCCTCGCCCCTCAGGAGGGCGAGCTTACGCCTCTTCTTGCCTCTCGCTCTCATATCCTTATGGAGATTGAGGGCGAGCCTTACCTCCAGTGACCTTCTTCCATGAGGAAGGGCACCCCCAGGGACAAAAGCCGCTACTGTCGCTTCCATCGGGACTACGACCATGACACCGACAGTTGCTTCAATTTGAAGCATGCTATCAAGGAGCTCATCCAACGGGGCTACCTTGAAAAGTATGTCCAGAAGGTGCCACCGCCACTGCCGGCCCTCATGGGGCCCCCGTCCGCTCAGGCTACTATCGATAATGCCCCCATGAAGCGGACGGTCGGGATGGTATCTTGGGGGGGCAGCTCCTTCACCCAAGCAGCCTAGAGGGGAGGAGGCGCTAGATAATGTAATTCCTGGGCAGGGGTCAGCGGTTGTTGACAATGTAAATAATGAAGGCATCGTCGTCTCTATGACGATTGCCAAGCACCCTGTAAAAAGGATATTAGTTGATAGTGACAGCTCAGCTGACATCCTTACCTACGACGCATTTATTCGGATGGGATTATCTTTTGACTCTCTTCAGCCCGTGGCGGCCCCTCTAGTCGGGTTTACCGGGGATTCAGTAAGGGTCAAGGGCGAAATACCTTGCCAGTAATGGCCGGAGCACTGCCGTGCCAAAGCACGATCATCATGAAGTTTTTGGTTGTACGAGTTCCTCTGGCGTACAATGCCATCCTTAGACGACCAGGCCTAAATTTGTTGGATGTAGTCATCTCCACCCGATGTTTGCTCGTGCAGTTCCCCACTAATGGAGGCATCGGAGAGATGCGGGGCAAAGTCAGCTAGGTCTTGCCTTGCTATCACACAGCGTCAAGTCCCCAGGAGGCCGCGTCGACCTCGAAAGCGCCTGACCCCAGAGAGTCCAGCAAAGTAGGAGAGCCGGCCAAGCGGCTCCTAACCTTCCCCCTCTGAGATGACCCGACAAAGACTGTGCGCGTCGGCGGGCTCCTCCCTTCAGAAGATCGTGACCATCTCCTTGCCTTCCTACGGGCTAACTCGGATATATTCGCCTGGTCAGCATCCGACATGCCTGGCATCCCTCCGGAGGTGATCACCCATAAGCTCAATATTGATCCAAAGTGCCGTCCAGTTTGTCAAAGGAAGAGAAGCTTCGCTCCAGAGCAACAAAAGGCCATTGACGAAGAAGTCAACAAGCTACTCAGCGCCGGTCATATCCGGAAGGCGCATTACCCCAACTGGCTGGCCAATGTGGTCATGGTGCGAAAGGCGAACGAGAGCTGGAGGATCTGCGTCCACTTCACCGACTTGAATAAGGCATGCCCGAAGGATAGTTTTTCTCTGCTCCGAATCGACCAGCTGGTGGATTCCACCTCCGGCCATGAGCTCCTCAACTTCATGGATGCCTTCTCTGGATATAATCAAATAAAGATGGATCCTGGCGATGAGGAGCACACATCTTTCATGACAGAGAAAGTTATTTACTGCTATAAGGTGATGCCCTTCGGCCATAAGAATGCAAGGGCGACTTACCAAAGGTTGATGAACAATGTCTTCCAAGATCAACTAGGCCAGAACATGGAGGTCTACGTGGACGATATGTTGACCAAAAGCACCCGCGCTTCCGACCACGTCTCCGACCTAGAGGAAACTTTAGCAACCTCCGCCATTTCCAAGTCAAGTTGAATCCCAAAAAGTGCGCCTTCGGCGTCACGGCGGGCAAGTTCTTAGACTTTATGGTGACCCAGCGAGGGATTGAGGCGAACCCCAAGAAGATAAGCGCCATCCTCGATATGAGGCCACCGTCTAGCAAGAAGGAGGTTCAACGGCTTACGGGAAGGGTGGTGGCCCTAAGCCGTTTCCTCTCTAAGTCGGCCGAGCGATGCTTGCCCTTCTTCAAAGCCCTGCGGAAGGTGAATAGCTTCGAATGGACGGATAGTTGCCAAAAGGCCTTCGATGGTTTGAAGGCATTCCTGTCCTCCCCGCCACTCTTGTCGAAGCCAAAAGATGGGAAGAACCTTTTTCTCTACCTTGCCACCTCCCTGGAGGCTGTTAGCTCTGTTTTGGTGCATCTTGACGGCGACGGGACCCAGAGACCTGTGTACTATGTGAGCAAAGTACTTCACGATGTGGAGGTCAGGTACTCCAAGACAGAAAAGATCATCTTTACCCTGATCGTCTACTCAGTGTCTTCGCCCATATTTCCAGGCCCATCCTATCGTGCTACTCATGGACCAACCTCTCCGAGCCATCCTGGCTCGACCAGACACCTCAGGCCGACTAGCTAAGTGGGCCATTAAGCTGGAAGAGTTCGATCTCTGCTTTCAGGCTCGGCCCGCCCTGAAGTCCCAGGTCCTGGCCGACTTTCTAGTTGAATGCACTTGGGCAGAGGAGCCGACCGAGGAGGCTCCTGTGGAGCAGCCCATCGCCGAACTAGACAGCGATAGGGAATCCTGGATCCTTAACATGGACGGCGCCTCGAACTCCCAAGGAAGTAGCACCGGCCTCATTCTTGCGGGCCCAGAGGGAGAGACGATGGAGTATGCTCTTCGGTTCCTATTCAAAGCCACTAATAATCAGGCCGAGTATGAGGCCCTGCTAGCAGGGCTAAGACTCGCTCAGGAGTTTGGAATACAACACCTTAGAGCTTTTACTAACTCGCAACTCGTCTCCGGGCAAATCAATGGAGAGTACGAGGCACGTGACCCCACCATGGCCCAGTACTTGGACAAGGTCCAGCTCTTAGTCTCTCCACTCTCTTATTTTAGCATCAGCTACATCTCTCAAAGCAAGAATGCCAAGGCCGACACCCTCTCCCGGTTGGCCACCTCTGTCGACGGCTTCACAAGGGACACCTACATCGAGCACTTGGAAAGGCCCAGTATAGAAGACAAAGAGGAGGTCCTCCCACTGACCCAGGAGCCAACATGGATGAATCCTTATATCCGGTACCTCACGGACGACACTCTTCCTGATGACCGTGACGAAGCTAAGCTACTCAAGTGGAGAGCCTTCAAATTCACCCTCCTGGACGGATGCCTGTACCGAACCCCTACTCAAGTGTGTAGGACCTGCCGACGCCGATTACATCCTCAGAGAGATTCATGAAGGCGTATGCAGGAATCACCTGGGGGGCAGGTCCTTGGCCCAGAAGGCCCTCTATCAAGGGTATTTCTGGCTTACCATGAGGGACGATGCAACCAAATTAGTCCAGAAGTGTGATGGCTGCCAGCACCACGCGAATATCCAGCATCAACCTTCTGTCCCTTTAAATCCGCTATCGGCCCCATGGCCCTTTGCCCAGTGGGGAATGGACATTCTTGGACCATTCCTCTTGGCTTCGGGACAACGGAGGTTCCTGATTATCGCCATCGACTACTTTACTAAATGGGTTGAGGTTGAGGCGCTGGCCAAAATCACTGAGAACAAAGTCAAAGCCTTCTTCTGGAAGTCGGTAATATGCCGTTTCGGCCTACCTCATACTCTCGTCACCAACAATGGCCACCAGTTTGACAACGCCACGTTCAAGACTTTTGCAGCGAATTGTGTATTACCATCGATTCACTTCCGTTGGCCACCCACAAACCAATGGGGAGGCCAAGGTCATGAACCGTACCATCCTCAGGGGGCTCAAAACTCGGCTGGACGGATCCAAGGCCGATGGGTAGAAGAGCTTCCTAGCGTATTATGGGCCTACCACACAACCCCGAGGGCTCCGACAGGCGAAACCCTTTTAGTCTAGCCTTCGGGTCCGAGGCGATCATTCATGTGGAGATCGGATTGCCTAGCCCGCGAATGGAGTCCTACAGCAAGGAAGACAACTCCGCCCAGCTGAGGGCTAATCTCGACTTCATCGATGAAGCACACGATCGGGCACAGTTATGTATGGCATCTTTTAGCCAGCGAGTTGCCAAGTATTATAATGCCCGGGTCCATCCCAAAGTGTTTCATCCTGGAGACCTAGTTTTGAGAAAGGCCTCAGTGTCCAAGCCAATGGAGGGGGGCAAGCTGTCCGCCAATTAAGAAGGTCCTTACCGTATTGCCGAGGCGCTCTACTGAGGAGTGTACCGAATTGAAGAACTCAACGATAGGCCCCTCCCGTGCACATGGAATGCGGAGAACCTTTGTCGATGTTATCAATGATGCATCTCTCTACGTTATGAGCAATAAAGGACCTCCTTCAACACCATGGTTGTCCCTTCCATAGACCAGATCTCAGAAAAGAACCTCGCTAGTGTCGCGGCCCATGGGACACCACTTGGCCTCGGTACGATAGTGCCTCCGAGTAGGTTCAAGACCCTAAGGCTCCATAACCGGATGAGGCGCCCCTCGCAGCGGATCCTAAACCCCCGAGGCGGTTCAAAAGGACCTCGCCGGCATTGCGGCCCATGGGACACCACTCGACCCCGGCACGGCGGTGCCCCCAAGTAGGTTCAAGACCCTAAGGCTCCGTAACCGGACGAGGTGCCCTTCGCAGCGATTCCTAAACCCCTGAGACAGTTCAAAAGGACCTCGCCGGCATCGCGGCCCATGGGACACCACTCGGCCCTGGCACGACGGTGCCCCGAGTAGGTTCAAGACCCTAAGACTCCGTAACTGGATGAGGCACCCCTCGCAGTGGTTCCTAAACCCCTGAGGTGGTTCAAAAGGACCTCGCCGGCATTGCGGCACATGGGACACCACTCGGCCTCGGCACAGCGGTGCTCCTGAGTAGGTTCAAGGCCCTAAGGCTATGTAACCGGACGAGGCGCCCCTCGCAACGGTTCCTAAACCCTCGAGGCAGTTCAAAAGGACATCGTCGGCATCGCGGCCCATGGGACACCACTCGGCCCTAGCACGGCGGTGCCTCCGAGTAGGTTCAAGACCCTAAGGCTCCGTAACCGGACGAGGCACCCCTCGCAGCGGTTCCTAAACCCTCGAGGCGGTTCAAAAGGAACCTGATGACTCACAGCTCTTAGGTCGCCCTCCAGGGTCTAAGAGGCTTCTGATAGCCGCAATTTTGCCTCGGCAGCTCCAAGTCTACCTCAACGGCTAAGGGTCAATTGATTGGCGGGCACCCATTTCTGTCCCAACGCCGGCCTTAGGCTCTCGCCCTGGCCTATTCGGGTCGGCCTCACCCCGGCCACCCCATCTCGGACTTGGCCTCGGCGCACGAGTCCCCAAGACGGGTCAAGGCCAGAGCTCGTCGGCGCTATGGCTAAAGGGACGCTGCTCAGTTCCGTGCCGTCTCCAACGGACTTCGCCCACCAGAATAGCCCTCAGAATCGACCTCCAAGGATGCTTCCTCAAATCTTATAGCCCAATGCCTGTTCAAGCTGTTTCGCTGATATTACCCGCAAATGCCTAGGATACTCTTAAAAACCATTCAGAATCACCTGGGTTCTCCCTCACAGCCAGTGGTTGGTTGAGTTACTTGGCTGGTCATGAACCAGATGATTCAAGAGTTTAGTTGGCAATCCGGGTTCTTGTCGACTTGCTCAAGTTACTGTCAAGGACGTAGATGGGACATGGAGGGCAATTTGAAGGAAGGATCTTTCTAGCTATGAGTAGATCGCCTCAGTAAGGACTCTCTAAGTGGGAGAGCTCCAAAGGCATTCCTAAATGGCCATAGCCAGCGCCACATTACCCCAGCTAATTATGAGCCTATCTAGCGGCGCGAGTTTCTACAAACCTACTCGGCTACCCTCATGCCTAAGACCTACCGCAGCGCCCCCGACATACATAATACTCGCAAGCAGAGAAGAAACAAGATACAGAGGAGAAATAAGATATTTGCAAAAGTAACTTCTTCTCATTAAGAATTCTAGACTGATTACAAAATCTGACCTATGGTCAGTTACAAAAAGAAAGGAAAAAATACAAAGTCATAGAAAGCAAAAATTCAAGGCTTGCCCGGCCCCGGCTCCTCTCCGTCCTCTTCCTCCTCCACTGATTCTTCACCAAGACACCCAGGCTGGATCTTCTCAAGGTTGGAGCTGCTAACGTTGAGGGCCGCGGACACCTTTGCCTTGCAAAGTTCTAAGCCCTTTATGTAGGCATCGAAGCTAGCCTTGGTGACCTCCTACTCGAACTCCGCCGAAATTTTAAAATCGGCAATGGCGTTGATCACTTTAGCCTCAGCCTCTCGGACTTGTGCCTCCGCCTTGGCCTCGGCCTCACGGATTCATGTTTCGGCCCCGGCCTCGGCCTCCCTGGCACGCGCCTCGGCCTCCCAGGCCCTGCCTTCTGCCTCCTCGGCGGGCGCTATCCTCGTGAGCATGGGCCACCGCCCCGGCCCGCTCATGGCTTGCATTGACCGCCGCTCTCTCTGCCGCGGTGGCCCTTTCCATTGCCACCCAGACCTCATCCATGGCCATGTCGGCGGGGCCCTCCGACAGGTGGAGCTGGCGGGTCAGCTCCTCGATCCTCTTGCTGGCCGACTCCAGCCTGGCCAACGTCAGCGCCAGCTTAGCCTCGGCCGCGAAGGCTCAGTTGCTCTCGACCCCGGCCCGGCTCTCCGCCTCCCTCACCTGGCTGCTCAGGTCCTCCTCCCAAGCCTTGGCCTCCTGCTGCTGCCGAGAAAGCCTCTTGGACAGTGCCCAACTCTGCTCCTTGTACTTGTCGGCCCGCCCGAGAGTGCGTGCGAGCGCCTCTCCTGTGTGGGTCATCGCCGTGCGAAGGGCAAAGGCCCCATTGGCCAGCTGTATCAAAGAAATTTGTCAGCCACAGGTCAACCGAGGTATGCCAAAAAGGGACTATGTTCAGAAGATTACCTGGAGTATGTTTACCATCACCATGTCTAAGACGGCGGCATGGGACTATCGCCCCATTTCCTTGTCGGTCACCGACGTCCGTGCTCGGGACAGGAGGACAGCCGCCCGCGCCGCATCCTCCATGGTGAGAATCCTGGGCGCCGGCCGCACTGGCCCCCCCAGCGCCTCATCAACTGGCCGCCATTTCGGGCGATGCGCAGATCGGCAGGACGAGCTCCCCGGCTTGGCCCTGTACTCGTGGGACCTCCTCGCCTCGGCATTGGAGCTTCTGACATTGACCACCCCCTCTCCGACTGTAGGGGCGTCTTCTCCCTCTCCGGCTCGGCGGGAGCCGGAGGGCTTCTAACAACCGTGGCCTGCCCCACCTTGGCTAAATTGGCAGCGACAGGGACTTCCTCCTTGGGGTCTAACACCACCACGATGGTCTGGGTGGTGGCAGGGATCTCCCCCTCTTTTGTCACGGCCCCGGCCGGGCCAGGGACCGCCTCCTCAACTGGCACATCCTTAGTCAGCTCTTCCACAGACGCCTGGGTTGTAGGGACCTCTGGGATCTCGGCCGGCTCGGCACGGGCTCCTCTCCGCGCCCTCTTGGTTGGCCTCGCCTGCTCGCCGGCCGCCTGCTTCTTTCGGTGCGTGAGGCCTCAAATCTCTCCACAGGAATCTTCATTGCTGCACAAGAAACGTACATCAGTACCCAAAAAAAAAAAGGAAGGATAAGGCGATGGATGACAAAAGGAAAAAGAGCAGCACCCAACCGAGGGCGAGAGGAATGGGTTTCTGTGCTTACCGACTGTCGGGGCTAGCTCGGCCTCATACAAGTTCTTCTCATACAGGAGATCATTGTAGGAGGGAATCTCGGAGGACGAGAAGTGGTGGAAGAGTTCCCCGTCCTTATCACTCATAGCCGAGTTCTCGTTGGAGCTGACATCCGGTTCCCCCCAGTCGGTCCTCACTCCCTCCACATGAGCAAAAAGAAATCGAGATTTCCACCCACTAATTTTTTATGGAAGACCTAAAGGAAGGGCCCTACCTGGCCTAGCGGTAAACACCCACCAGGCCCCCTCACCCTGGCAGCGGAGCTTGTAAAAAGCCTGGAACAGGGACAAGCTGGCCATGGAACCCTGGAAATGGCAAAGGATGACGAAGGCGCAGAAGATCCGAATCGAGTTCGGAGTCAACTGCGCTGGCACTAACCTATACCTATTCAAAAGATTCAAGAAAAAGGAGTGGAAATGAAGCCGCAGCCCGCACCTGAAGAACTCTTCGTACAGAGCGACCCGACCTGGAAGGATGGAGGTCACTCTGTCCTTAGGTCCTGGCGCGGACAGACGGATGAAATTAGGAACCCTATACATGACCCTAAGGGCTTCTACTTCTTCGGGGGTCATGGTGGAAGCAATACCCCCCGACCCCGCCGGGTCAAGGTTGACTGCCGGAGGAGATGCTGGACGACGAAAGAAATGGGAATTGCTCTCACTGGGGGTTGGTCGCTCACCCCCGGCCGGTCGCAAATCGTGACCCCGCCTAACGGCCGGGGCACTTGGCTAACAGTCGAGATATGGTCCTCACCGGGGGAAGAAGATGACTCTACTACTAGCCTCTTACCCTCCCTAATGGCCCTATGGTCCATGGGTCAAGGGTGAAGGATGAAAAATGGAGACTAAACTGAAAGTTCGGAAGAAGGTGAAGGTTGGGGGTCTCGGTTTGCAGGGAAGCTTAAAGAGGAAGAAAGCATGAAGCAATTGCAACGTAAAGCTCTCCCCCGAACCCGCGGAGCGCCTTTTATACCCCAATTTCAAATCGCATCGCCCGAGAATGAGCCGCATGGCCTTCACCCATCGCGCCGGGTTCTTAGGCGCCAACCATTTCACCCATGCCCAAGGCACACTGCCTCGGTTCCGCCGAGGAGCGGGATCTCTGGCCAATAGCACTGCTTGGAAAGCGGGGAGGCAATGATGGCGCATACTTTTCTCCCATCAAGAAAATCGGAGCTGACGTCAGCGCCTACCTACCGCATGATTACGGAAGATTTTCGAAGCGACATCGCCTCGGGAAGACGCGTCGATTCACCAGACCATTGAAGGCGCCCGTAACGGGTCATCAATTTTTAAATTCTCGTGCCCCTTTCGCCCAAAGGATCGCTGGCGTGTGGCCCTTTATGCTCAGGAGCGGGGGAGGGCATCTGATGTGGCTAATGATGTAGCCAATAAAGCCATAGGGGTAATCATGGCAAAATCTACCATGTGGCACAAGCACATCCCATCGGCCCCGGCATCTCCGAATCAGCTGAGGCGGCCCCGACTCTTCAAGTCGGCCCCGTTCGCCCCGGCATCTTCAAATCAGCCGAGGCGGCCCCGACTCTTCAGGTCGGTACCATCCACCTCGGTATCTTCAAATCAGCTGAGTCGGCCCCGACTCTTCAGGTCAACCCGGTCCGCCCCGGCGTCTCCGAATCAGCCGAGGCGGCCTCGATCTCCTCAGGTCGGCCCCACGTCTGCCAGAACCATCAACTTTCTGACCAGCGCAGTTTGACGAAATCAGGCCCGCCTACCACATGACCATGCTGTCGATGGGACCAGGCCCACCTACTGGCTGACTCCGCCGTCTGATGGGACTTGGCCTACCAACCGCTGGCTTTCTTCTCTGATAGGACAAGACCCACCAATCAGCCCAAATTCATGTAACCCCCATGTGCCCCGCGAACATCTCCCCCTCACGAAATTCTGCATGGCCAATCTCCATGCAAATCTCAACCACCTATAAAAGGGTGAGCCCATTGAAGATTCAGGTATGCGAAGATAAGCACCCTCTCACTCTACTATCCCAGGGAAGCTCTATCTCTCAAGAGCTTTCTCTGCCCCGAAGAGCTCTCTATAGCTCTTCCTTAGCTGTGACCTCGATCATTGACTTGGGCATCGGAGGGTCCTTACCGGAGAACCCCTTCGGTTCCGGGACTTCTTGCAAGTTGTCCAGCTAGGCAAGGATTTCATCGGCGACCAAACCGATTTTTCCAGCGCTCAACTTCGGCGATCGGGCATCATCATCCTGGATTTATATTTGATGGGGAAACATATTAATTAATTGCATCTTACCACAAGTTGATATAATAATTGTCTTATCTATGTTAAAATAAAGGTACATCAAACATTAGATCCTGGAGCAGATGGTATTTTGTCTTGGCCTAATTTTTTTTTCATATTCTTAGTATTATTTATTTTGGATATAATTAAAAGTATTTTATTAAAAATTAGTTTTGTGTGAACATTGATTTTTAATATGATTTAAGATTTTGATGTCCCATAAAATTGATTGGCCATAAGTTGATGGTTCATATATTTTTTTAATCATCAATCAAGAATGGGAAATAGATAGGGAGAAGGAAGCAGTGCCGGATGAAGAAAGGAGAGAGAAGAAGATTAGCTTTTTCATTGAGTAGACAACCCTTAAGGTTCTTCCTAACATGTCAACAGCTATCACAAGCACTAGATTAAAAATCTTCGTCCATCTTCCTTTTAACCTATTCAATTTAGCATTAGAATCATCTTCAGAATTGGAATTAAAATCAAATTCTATTACAATCAAAATCAGAATATAAAATTTGGATGAGTCGAATTTCAGATGGATTTATCAGAAATATATCAAAAGCCATAAAAGATACTTACAAAATCAAACTAATCGAAAAGAAAAAATAGTTTTATCAAAAATACCCAATAAATTTAATTATAATTTATAAGAATTTAGTAAAAAGTTGTTAGAAATATTAGTACAAAGACTAACTTATCCTTATCAGCATTATAGCTGAAGAGCTTTTTGGAAGGAGGGGAGAGAGAGGGAGGGGGTGTCCAGTGATAAGAGGGAGGGAAAGAGGGCATCAGGTGCAAAGGGATACGGGGCATCGTATTATGGTTGGGGCTCTTTTGATAACCATTCCTCTCTTTTTCTTTTTCTTTTTTTCAATAGTTGAAATGGATTTGTAATCTTTGGTAGAGATCCAAATTTCAAATTTTTTGATGCATAATTCTAATTTCAAGTGGATTTGAAATAATATTTTAATTTCATCCAAATAAATATTTTAAATTAGAACCAGCAATTTCAATTTTGATTCTAATATTAGAGAATCATTCTTGTGAACCAAATAGACTCCATATCTTTTATTATTCACATATATTTTCTTTATTTATGAATATATATTATCATATATGCAATGAATATTTTCTTGATAATTTTATTTTTTTATGATGATTTATTGGAAAAGAGTGATATGGTTTTCATCTTCTGCTGTAGCCATATAACGAATTATATTAATGCCCATCACTAGTGCTGGAAGTGGGCTTGGCCCAATTTGAAGCCTATCAGATCGAGATATGGGGGAAGTCTGAACTAATTTGGATCGGACATGGATTAGAACTTCAAAAAAATTAGATTAGATTTGGATAATTACTTGGCCTAATTCAAACCTACGTGGAACTCAAAGTTTGAAGAAAGTGGAAAACATTATATAAAAGTTTGAAGAAATTTTATGTTAAAATTTCTGCTAATTATATAAAAATAGCTCTCATGTTATAGTAATTTTTTTTAAAAAAATAATTAAGTATAATTATTTTAGCTCCGATGATTTGCGCTGGGTCGCCGCACGATTTCCTGGGAGACGGTACATCGACTTTCTCTGATCACTCGAACGGCTATTTCCAAGAAAGAATCGATCAAGAAAGAACTCCAGCTCCCGCCTCAAGCTCTCTTCCTTCTTTCAACTCGTGCCCCTCTCTCTCTCACTCTCTAGTGCGGTTTCAATGTCTTCGTTCTCTCGAGGCAACGATCGTTTCCAGCGGCAAGCCTGCGAATCGGACCGCGGCGTTCAGGTATCTCTGTTTTCTTTATTTAATATTTTGTTAACGGATGGGGGCACTGTTTTGAAAATCGAACTGACCCTAGTTTTTTAATCTTTAATTTTAAAAAAAAAATATTTAACTGATTAAGAATAATATCTGTACATAAGTGGTCATGGGTTTAAACCCCATAACTAGCATATTTTTTGAGCTGGATTGAGTTTTGATAAATAAAATTAAGATTATTTTTTTAAATTTTTAATTAAATTAATATTTAAATATTAATATTTTATATTATTAAATTAAAATTAATTATGATATCATTCAATTCAATGAAATCGATTTATTCGATCAAACTAATTGACCCACGATCCAAATATCAAGCCGATTTATTGTTCAGTTCGATTTTCAAATCATTGGTTGGGGGTATCCATCATTTTTTAAATTTTTTTATCAATTAAAGGATTTCAAGAGAATTAGTACAATTATGTTTTAGAAGATCTAATAAAGTTTTACGCTGACTATCAACTAGCTAACGTAATCCTTTTCTTTTATCCAAACTTAAAATCAATTTTAACGGAGTTAGTCCATCATAATGATAAAGTATTTTTTAAAAAAATATTTTTTTAAAAAAAATCTTTAATAATGATAAAGATAAAAAAAATATCTAAATTAATATTAATAAAAATAATTAAAATATATAATTATTTATAATTTGATTGTTGACTTAGTCTTGAACAAAGCAAAGGAAGTAAATTCATGTAATCAAACCCATATAATTGAAAAAAAAATAGAATTAGTTGAGTTGAGTTGAGTTGAGAGTTCCACGAGAATTGCGTCAAGATTCAGATCAATGCTGACGGCCGGAGCAGAGCTGCTACTTTGGGTCCGAGATTTGAATGGGAGAGAGGGGAGTTAGATTTTGGGGTTTTTATTCTTGTTGCTGTGAATTTCGACAGACTGAGGACTTGAGGGCACCCAGCATTGTCCTTTCGGAGAGGAAAGGTTAAAAAAGAAAATGTGTTCTCCCTAAAAAATCAGCGCTTTTCGTAGCTTCACCTTAGTGGTAAAGTGCATCAAGCTCTAAACCGGTGGTGTGTTTACCATTTTTATGTTATTCCAGATTAAAGCCAGTGGTGTTGCCATTGCCTACTTTAATGAGAACACTGAGTCTACTGAGATAGGCCATGAAGATAAAAAGATATAAAATTGCCAAACCAGTTTTGCAATAACTTCTTTATCACTGGGCCACCAGATTAGCATGATAAAGGAAAAGATTTAGTCGTGATAAAACGATATGTACAGCTTAAGTCCCTTTTGAAACGCACGGTAGAATCCTCAAAGAAGCTCAAGTTGGTGAATTGAAAGAGACATTATGTCAGTTCTTTTAAAATCGTAGGTTTTATTTTCCTTTATTTTATTATCAGGTGGGAAATTGGATTTTGTTTTGGATAGGTTTATGCCCGTTTAATCAAGTGAATGGTTTTGACTCCTGCATTTAAGAATTCAGGTTTGATACGGCTGACCATCTCCTCTAGATGATGTTATAACCTCTTGCGCGATTTTCGGAGATAATGATGTGACAGCTAATCCCAGAGATGGAATCTTGGCTCCAGCCTTTAGCTCCGGCCTCCAGCGACGGCTCCGATCTTTGGCTCCGATCTTTGGCTCCGGCTTCCAACGACGGCTCCGGTCTTTGGCTTCGGCTCTAACTTGGTGCCTTTCCTGCATACACTATGACCCACTTTAGGTAACAGATCCCGAGATCTGTTACCGTATACCTCGCTCACCGAAATCACGGGCAAGTGCTAGCACGTCCAGCAGTTACCGCCACAAGCAGCCCCCATCCAGCAACGGCTTACCCACTTGTCGTTCGAAGGAGCTTATCCTAACAAGGAAGATTCGACGGTTCAAAATAGAACGAAAAGAAAGGAACCTCCCAGACAGGCATAAAAGGACCCCGAGCTCAACAGAAAAAGGGGGTCTCTCTCTATCAAAAAAGATAGACATTACACTCCTGTTTAACAAGTTCACTAACTTGAGCATCGGAGGGTCCTCGTCGGGAATGCCGGCCCGGGGACTTCTTGCAGGTTTCCAGAGAAGGAAGACGACTTTTCCCCCCATTTGGAGGCCCACAATAGATCTCAGTATGCCCGACGCTCATCACCGGTGACTTGTTTGCATCAGATTGGCGCGCCAGGAAGGGGCGCGCACGCGGGGAAGGCGAAAGTTCTCCCTGTGACCCCATCGATTCTGCAAGGAAGACGATGGTGATAACACGAGCACAGGAGGCTTCCACCAGCCAGGCCGCGGAGCGCATTCTGCGGGCTGAGCAATCGGAGGCCAACCTCCATGTTCCACCACCTGCACAGATGAGCCAGCCTGACCGGCTTGAGGTTCTGGCTCACCAGGTCCAGGACTTGATGACAATGGTACGGGGACTGCAGGAACATTACTTTGCCGCTGCACCTCAACCCCCTTCGCCTGGTGAAGGGGTGCGGGGGACAATTCAATCTCATCAAGGTAGGACCCCATCTGAGGTCTCCCATCACTCACCTCCTGAACTTCGTCGCCGAGAGGCCTCAAAGCGACGGCGGTCCCTCTCACATCACTTTGGTCGTTCCCACCAACGGCCGGACGAGAAAGAATCAAGACGGGTGCGCTCCTTACGCCGACGGTCTTCTTCGGCTTCCTCTTCTGACTCATCTAAAGACGGCGCCCTCAGGAAGACTACCCGTCGGGTATCGTCAACATTATGATATTAACTATGACGAGACGTTTTCTTCTGTGGCAATGCTAAAATCCATTCGGAATATGCTAGCTATAGCAGCACACTTAGATTATGAGATTTGACAGGTGGACGTTAAAACTGCTTTTCTAAATGGTAATTTAGAAGAACAGGTGTATATGTTACAGTCTGAAGGTTTTATATCTAAAGACGAGTCTAAAGTGTGCAGGCTACAAAAGTCCATTTATGGACTTAAGCAAGCATCTAGGAGTTGGAACATATGATTTGATAATGTGATCAAATCTTATGGCTTTGTTAAGAATAAAGAAGAACCTTGCATTTATAAATGGGCTAATGGTTCCATTATTGTATTTCTTGTATTATATGTGGATGATATTCTCTTAATCACGAATGATATCCCTACATTACAAGGAATAAAGACATGGTTATCATTACAATTCTTCATGAAAGATCTGGGAGAAGCCTCCTACATCCTAGGGATGAAGATCTATAGAGATAGATCTAAAAGGATGCTTGGTTTATCCCAATCTACGTACATTGATACCATGCTAAAGAGGTTTAGCATGGAGAATTCCAAGAAAGGCTATCTTCCGATAGGCCATAGAATTCATCTTTCTAAGAAGGATTGTTCGACAACACCTAATGAAAGAAAACATATGAGTCGAATTCTATATGCTTCGGCAGTGGGATCGATTATGTACACCATGACATGTACAATGTTGACCCAATTATTGATTTTGATGATTAACAAAACTATTTGAATATAACATTTGAAGTTACTAATGATTTTGATTAAGTTTTTTAGTTTATGATTTGATTCATTAATCAAAATTACTAGATAAATCAAATTCTAGTTCGAATCTAATGTCAAGGTAAGATTGCAGACATTAGAATCGACACATGGAATCGCAGAGTCAACTCTGGAAATCGGCACAGACTTAGAGTCGACATCTGGACTGTTAGAGTCGACTCCAACAGAAAAGACAAAACGATGGTTTTTCTGGTCACGACTTAGAGTCGACTCCTGGACTGTTAGAGTCGACTCCAGAATATTTCGTGTCGACCACAGAAAAGTCAGAGACGACTCTAGATCGAGCGGATTGGGAATTTTCGATTTAAAGCTGACTTCAGAAAAGTTAGAGCCGACTCCAGTTTGTCAGAAACGACTCCAGAACTGTCAAAACGTCTCTAAACTTTATCTTTATCTTTTTAATTCCAACGGCTATTACTATATTTGATTCTAATCCTTCTTACACATGTTTCTAACGGATAGTTTTTGGCTATTTATGGATTAAGAAGAATCTATAAGAAGAGGTTTTATTGTATCCAAAAAAGAAGAGGAAAAACAAGAAAACAAGAGAGAAAAATCAGAAAAACAAGAGTGAAATCCATCAGAAAATCAAAAGAGAAAAGATGAAAGATTCAAAAGGAAGATTATATTGATTCCCCAAAAGAAAAGAGAGAGATTTCTAGCATTCCTTATTCTATTTTGAAGAAATCCCAAAAGAAGAAGCAAGCCCTAGCTTTCTAATCTTCGGAGCTTCAAGAGCATTCTAAAGGAAGATCCACTCAAGAGAAGAGAAGAAGCAAGCCATCAAGATCTGTAAATCAGGCTTTGATTTCTATCTCTATAGTATTGCTCATTGGAGGAGCTTTTAAACTTGTAAAAACGTTATTGTTTGCTTGGTCAATCAAAGGATTGATTCCATTGAAGCTGTTAGCCTTGAGCAAGCAGTTTGCTTGTGTTGTAAGGTTGTGTGCTGGTGAGCCTTGAAAACCAGCTGGGTTCGTTGTGCACCCGGAAAATAATAAGTTTGAGTTATGAGCTTGCAAAACAACTCTGCTGTAATCAGATTGATTATAGTGTGGACCCTAGAGGTACTTGGGAGTGGATGTAGGTGTAGGTACACCGAACTACTATAAAACTTCTTGTGTTTGCCGTGATTGTTTCCTTGTCTCTTACTCTCTATTCTTGCTTACTTAGTTTTAATTTGTATACATCTAAGTTTTTACTTCCGTTGGGGGATTGTTTTTAAAAGGAGTTTAATTTTTGAAAAACCCAATTCACCCCCCCTCTTAGGTTGCTATCTAGACCAACATACAAGACCAGATGTGGCATACTTACTAGGAGTAGTGAGCAGATACCAATCTAATCCAGGAGAGAGAAAATACTGGCAAGTTGTTAAGACAATCCTTAAGTATTTGAGAAATACTAAGGACTAGTGGTTAGTCTATAGAGAGTCTAATTTGAAACTTGTTGGATATATTGATTTTAGTTTCCAATCAGATCATGATGATAGCAAAAGTGTATCGGGTTTATTGTTTATCCTAAATGGTGGAGCTGTTTGCTGAAAAAGTTCTAAGCAACATACAGTGGCAGATTCAGTGTACGAGGCAGAGTACATCGCTGCATCAGATGCCACGAAAGAAGCTGTGTGGCTGCAAAAGTTCATCTCCGAGCTTGGAGTGGCACCTTCCATAGATGGACCAGTCCTGTTGTACAGTAACAGCACTGGTGCTATAGCTCAAGCAAAGGAATAATGAGCACATCAGCGCACCAAGCACATACTGCGTCGGTTTCATCTCATTCGAGAGATTGTAGAACGAGGTGACATAAATCTTCAAAAGATTGATAGAAAGGAAAACCTAGGTGACCCATTTACTAAAGCACTCGGCATCAAGGAGTTTGATGACTATAAGTTCAAGATGGGTATTAGATACTGTAATGAGTGGCTTTAGGCTAAGTGGGAGTTTGTTGGGAATTGTATCCTAAAGCCAATCATTTGATGATTGAGCTAATGTAAATAGCATATAAATTGATATATTAATAAAAGTTATTTGGCAGTTTATTCATTATAAGAACATCTTCTTAATACTCCTAATAGTAATGAAGCCCTCAGGATCTTCTTTCACGATAAAGGAGGATTTATCTTTAAAGGTCCTCAAAAGAGTTCGCGACCAAATAATATACTATGAACATGGCTATAGTACTATCAATTATAGGACGTTGTATATCATATTTGTTGGTTGTCCTCTTAACCAAGGAGTGTAGAGACACTGGTATGACATATAGGTGAAAGTGTAGGAGTACATTTCACCGAACGTGACTCATTTCCGGATACTCTGCTATCAAAAGTTTATCCGAGAAGATATGGATATAAGTATCCTTTAGACCTGAAGATCACAACCGGTGACTTACAAGCAACTCATTGTACTTAGGTGCCGAACCACCTAGATTTCTAATCCAGCTACGAAAGGTTACTGGGTGTAGTCAAGTACTTGTGGTAGTCAGTTGTAGATCAAGATGAAATTTGACCTACCCCGTTAAAAGGAGAAATGCTTGTGTTTCAATTTAGCAAGACCTTGGCCAAGGCACTTCATGTGAAGGTCACATGATCACTAAAGTTGAAATCACTTTATGGATTTGCTGTTTAGAGTTGACAGGCTCTTAAGCCATCCTTAGCATTTGTGGTCAAAAGGATGAATTATATGGTAACTGTTTCTTAGGGTTCTTGGAGTTTGCTCAGCAACTCTTCGACCTATCCGGATGTCGGGTTCCATTGCTAGATGGGCACATCGATTAGTATAGAAAATTGTTCCTATGCTACCGGTTTAGGTTCGAACCTAAAGAGTCACACGCATAGAAGTTTCCTAGGATGATCTATTTGCTAATCAACGATTGAGAATCGTATATGATTTAATTAATCAATTTGATTGATTGAATTATCTCAATTGGGTTAAGTATAAGTGAATCAGATTCAATTAGGTTTAAGTCTATTAGAAGGACTAATCAATTTCAAATATTGATTTGAAATTAGACTTGATTTGGATTTAAATAGATTCAGGATTAGCCAAATTTGATTTGGGCTAGGACCATGATCTATGTAGGTTCAATCAAATAAATTCAAATCAGCTTAAACTAAAACCCAAACCCAAACTCCATGTGTGAAAAGAGTTTTCTTGCATATGGATCTCACATGATGAGATGGCTGAAATCTCATCTCATAAGAGATTAAATTCTCATGTAGAATTTAATGTATAACATTAATCTTCTCCAAATGGTTCCATTGGAATTCTAAGTGTTAGAATTCATGTACCTCTTTGAATTAGCCAATGATGGAATTCTAAGTGTTAGAATCCACATCTCTTTGGTTTTCATCAAATGTCGGAATTAACCAAACGTTGCGTCTCTTTGGTTTTCACCGAACGTCAGAATTAACCAAACGCTGCATCTCTTTGGTTTTCACCGAACGGCAGATTTCTAAGTGTTAGAATTCAATGGGCTAAAGGCTACATTGAGCCTATAAATTAGAGGACATTTTTCACTAGATCATACAACACAACACACGATATGTCGTGGATTGAAATTCTAAAGAGTTAGAACACAAAATCCTGGAGTGATTCTGGTATTAGCAAAAGTTTGGTAGATCTTGGAGGAAGATTCAAGTGGGAGGATTTAAGATCAGTAAAGTTATTTTTTTTGCGAGCTAGCACTCCGGGGAATCCGATCATTCGGGGACTTCGCGTGGACGATACTAGAGGCCGGACAATTGAATGGCTGCAGAGTACAAAAGGATTTACCAATTGCCCTTAAGGTAAGTGATATGATCCCTAGATCTTAAGGCATGCTTCAACACAAGAAGTATGACTTCTTACCTTGAAGATCAATATATGATCTTGATGATTTTATTTATATGCATATTTTAGATCAAACGATCCTATAGTATAAGGCAAAGATATGATCTTGATGCATGTTAGATAGATTAATATGTAATATTTTAGTTTTCGCATTGATAATTGTTATCAGTTTTTTAAAATATGCATGCATCGGAGATTGTTTGTCCCTACAGGGGGCATCTGATATGGCTGATGAAGCCACGTGGAAAATCATGGCAAAATCGATTACGTGGCATGGACACGTCGGCCCCAGCATCTCCAAGCTAGCCGAGGCAGCCTCGACTTCTCCAAGTCGGCCCCGTCGGCCCAGGCATCTCCAAGCGAGCCGAGGCGGCTCCGACCTTTTCAAGTCGGCCCCGTCGACCCCGGCGTCTCCAAACAAGTAGAGGCGGCCCCGACCTTTTCAGGTCGGCCCGATCGGCCCCGGCATCTCCAAGCTAGCCGAGGCGGCCCCAACTTCTCCAAGTCGGCCACATCGGCCCCGATATCTCCAAGCTAGCCGAGGCGGTCCCGACCTTTTCAGGTCGGCCCAATCGGCCCCGGCATCTCCAAGCTAGCCGAGGTGGCCCCGACTTCTCCAAGTCAGCCCCGTCGGCCCCATCGGCCTCGGCATCTCCAAGCTAGCCAAGGCGGCCCCGACCTTTTCAAGTCGGCTCCGTCAGCTCCGGTGTCTCCAAACGAGCCGAGGCGGCCCCGACTTCTCCAAGTCGGCCCTGTCAGCCCCGGCATCTCTAAGCTAGCCGAGCGGCCCCGACTTCTCTAAGTCAGCCCCGACTTCTCCAAGTTAGCCGAGGCAGCCCCGACATCTCCAAGTCAGCCCCGTCGGCCCCGACATCTCCAAGCGAGTCGAGGTGGCCCCGACCTCTTCAGATCAGCCGCGTCAGCCCTGGTACCTCCAAGATAGCCGAAGCGGCCCCGACCTCTTTGAGTTGGCCCCATGCCTGCCAGGACCATCAACTTTCTGACTCACGCAGCCTGACACAGTCAGGCCCACCTACCGCCTGACCATGCTGTCGATGGGACCAGGCCCACCTACCAACTGATTCCGCCGACCGATGGGACCTGGCCTACCAATCGCCAGTTTTTCTCTCTCTGATAGGACATCACCTACCGATCAGCCCAAATTCACGTAAACCCTACGTGTCCCACGGACATCTCTTCCTCACAGAATTTTATGTGGCTAATCCCCATGCAAGTTTCAACTGCCTATAAAAGGATAAGTCCATTGGAGATTCAGGTATGCGAACATAAGCACCCACTTATTCTCTCACCTTAGAGAAACTCCACCTCTCGGAGCCTTCTCTGCCCTAAAGTGCTCTCTCAAGCTCTTCCTCAGCTGTGACCTCGGTTGCTGACTTAGGCATCGGAGGGTCCCCACCGAAGCACCTGTCCAGTCTTGGAACTTCTTGCAGGTTGTCCAGCTAGACGAGGATCCCATCAGCAAGCAAATTATTCTTTCCTACGCTCAAGGCCGATGATCGGACGTCAACATAGTTGTTACCATCCACGCTCTTGATTAAATTTTTAGTTGCTACAAGAGAATAGCTTCTCATTCTTAATTCTGCCCGTCTGCTTTTTATTCGTACTTCTAATGCCTCAACGGTTGTGGGCTGAAACCATCGTTGCCCTGGTTTATCTTATAAACCCACCTCTGTTGTTTATTCAGTCTATCGTCCCTATTAGTGCTTCATTTTCCTATTGCATATTGGCATTAGTCCACTTGCCTTATCCATTGACTCTCCTTCACTATTAATTTCTTATAAGTTACATTTGGATGCAATGCCGAGATCACAATCATAATGCAGCAGCTTTTTTTTTTTTTTAGTACAAGCGGACGATCATACAAGTCTAGTGTAAGTCAGCCCAGAAGATTCGAATACATAATTAACTGTAATAGAGAAGGACAGGGGTCGCCCGGCCTCTAGCTCCACGAACCAGTATGCTGGGTCATAGAAGAAGCCACCCAGTCCGCCGCTGAGTTGGCTTCACGATAAGTATAGCGAATCTGGGCGTAGTCAACCTCCCGCAGCAAAGACCAAATATTCGAAAGAATCAGATTAGCAGGGTGAGAATGGCCTCTCTCTTTCTGCAGCCAAGAGATGACTGTCATGGAATCTCCCTCAATAAAAATTCTCTGAGCATGAAGAGTCCGAACAGCATAAGAAATGCCCGCCCAAGCCGCATAAAGCTCGGACATTGGGACAGAGGAGTCTAGAGAACCAAAGCCTCTAGCTCCCAGCAATTCACCATGAGGACCACGGATGACGAAAGCAGACCCAGCAGTTCTATCACGGACACTCCCGTCAAAGTTGATTTTGACGAACCCTGGAGGGGGGGCTCCCAGGAGATGAAAACCGTATGCCGGTTCGCTGCCGAGGCAGCAGGGGATCCCCAGAGGCCAGAGTCGTCAGTACCAACACGAGAACAGTCCGCGACCAATGAACGAATCTTCCTAACATTCCTGAGAGAAGAAATAGAGTCATCCATGAAAAGAAGCTGGTTCCTCGACAGCCAAATCTGATAAGCCGTAGCGGCCCAAAGACAACTATGCTGCAGAGATCCTCTATGAAGCTCAAGAAGGAAAGTGGAGCGAGGGGATCCCAACTCGTCCTCCCTGTCAGGATAGCCCACCATGTGCCATATCAGTCTAGCTCTAGGGCAGGTGAATATAGCATGCTCAGGAGACTCCTCCTCCAACCTGCAAAAAGGACAAAACGGCTGAATTGCCAGACCCCTTCAAGAGAGAAGGGCACAGGTTGGGAGACAGTCCCACAGAACCTTCCAAATAAAAAGTTGCACCCTGGGAAGGGTAGGGAGCTTCCAGATCCACGCAGCATCCACCAAGCGCTGCGAAACCAGACTGAACATCTTCATCAAGTCTCTGGTAGGAACCCTAGAAAGACAAGATCTCTGCCAGAGTCTGGTGTCAGATAAGCGGCCATGAATAAGAGGCATCAAAAGAATATGCCTAGAAAGCTCCAGCCCGAAGAACCAGGTCACCAAAGGGATATGCCAGGCAGGAGGATTGAGGGAAATCAAATCCTTAACCCTTAAGCAGGAAGGGATATCAATATTGATAAATGATGGCCAACGAAAGAGAGAAAGCTCAGAAATCCAGGTATCATGGATAACATCTATCGATGATCCATCTCCAATCATCCAAGATATATTCCCCAGGATAGCCTGACCGAACCGACATACCTCCTTCCAAAAAGGAGAGCCTCCTCGAGACGGCCTGATATGTAAATCCGATGTCCAAGCACCATACCTAGCTCGCATCAGGGAACTCCAAAGACAATGTGGCTCCAAGAGAAATGTAGATGCATGTCTAGCAAGAAGGGCATCCCTTCTAACAATCAGAGACTAGATTCCAAGACCGCCATCTTGGATGGGCATACAGATCAAATCTCAGGATAGCATATGAGTACCATGTCCTTCCTGCATAGAAGCCCAAAGAAAATCTCGAAAACATCTCTCAATCCTCTTAAGGCATGTGATCGGAATGACAGTGTTCAACAGAAGGTACAGGGGGAGAGAGGAAAGAACCGAACGAATAATAATGACCCTGGCCATCATCGAGAGGCCAGTGACATGCCACCCCTCCATACGCTGACGAACCCTCCTCTCAAGCTCATCATAGTCAGAACAACGGGGACATCACCCCGTGATAGGGATCCCCAAATACATAAACCTGTCAGTCTGAGTAGAGATGCCTGACAGATTAATAATGGCTTCCTTGGTAGTCCTAGAAGTCTTCGGGCTGAAGCATATAGAAGACTTGAGAAAGTTAACCTTCTGTCCTGAGGCCTGACAATACCGCTAAATGATGGAGTAGAAAGAATCCACATTTTCTCTAGAGGCCTGGCCCAGAAGAATGCAATCATCCGTGAAGAGGAGGTGAGAGACCAGAGGGCCATCAGTACCAGCCATAAATGGGACAATCCGCCGATCTAACTGAGCCTGATGGAAAGCATGTGAAAGATCATCCACAGCCAGAATAAACAGCAAAGGGGATAGAGGACATCCCTGCCTAATCCCCACAGAAGAGTGAAAAAACTAGGTCGGGCTACCGTTGATGATCAGAGAAAATGACATCCTCTGTATGCAAGCCATAATCCACTCAATAAATAGATCATCAAACTCAAACTCCTGTAGAGAGCGGAGTAAGAATGCCCAGCTCAGTCTATTGTAAGCTCTCTCCATATCAAGCTTAACAGCCATAAGACATCGGCTGGCCGGAGCTCTCTGAAGATCATGCATAAACTCCTGGGCGATGAGGACATTGTCGGAGATAGAACACCCTCTAATGAATGCCCTCTGTTCAGCTGAGATGAGACGAGGAATCACCAAACTAAGGCGGCGAGCAAGAATCCGAGCACAAACCTTATATAGAGTAGAGCAAAAACTAATAGGTCGAAAGTGCTGCGGAAGGGAGGCATCAGTGCACTTGGGCACTGAAGCAATATAGGTCTGATTCCATTCGGCAGGGATGAGTTTAGATTGAAACACTGACTGAATCGCCTAAACCACCTCCTGCCCAACAATGTCCCAGTAATGGCGGTAGATGAAAGGCGGAAAGCTGTCAGGCCCAGGGGCCTTGTTCAGACCGAGCTTCCAAAGAGCCGCCCTAATCTCTTCCGCTGAAATAGATCTGGCAAGCATGATATTATACAAGGAAGAGACCTTCCCTGAAATAGGAACATGAATAACCGGACCCCCCTCACCAGAGGACTCAGCCCACCTGGACTGGAAAAAGTGAAAAAGCATGCTCCTAATAGATTGGGAGTCCTCCTGTATAATCCCCTCATCATCAACCAATCTCCGAATCCTGTTAGCAGCACGCCGCTTCAGAGTTGCTTGATGGAAGAACCTGGTGTTGCGGTCGCCGTCACGGATCCACTAAAACATTGACCTCTGCCACCAATACACCTCCTGCTGCCGCAGAAGTGAGTGATGTCGAGCAAGCTTTCCCCTGAGGGTAGAGAGATTAGAGTCCAACAGAAAACCGTCCAGGTCTTCCTTAGTCTGAATGGCACAAATATCGTTTTCAACCTGTTCAATTTGTCTAACCAAATCCCCCAGCTCCAATCTATTCCATCTGGATATCTGTGCCTGGCCATCTTAAGACGACGAGATATGCGATAAACAGCATTGCCCCTGACAGGAAGGTGCCAGATCTGCGAAATGATAGAACGAGCAGCAGAGTGGGCCGTCCAAAACTGCTCAAATCTAAACTGCTTATGCTGATGCTGATCAACCTCCGTGGATATGAGAATAGGGCAATGATCAGAAGTGATCCTGGACAGATGGGAAATAGTAGCCGCTGGGAATAAGTGAAGCAACTGAGTCGTTGCCATAGCTCTGTCAAGCCTTTCCCAAACACGAGCCGACCCCTGACGATTATTGCACCAGGTAAATTGGGGTCCCGAATACCCTAAATCCAGCAACCCAGCAGTAGCAATGAAAGATCTAAATTCGCTGATATCAGCTGAGCCAGTTACATGTCTGCCCCTCGTTTCTCACTAGCCTCAGTAATGCAGTTGAAATCCCCAGCAATGATAGTAGGAATACCTTGAGCTAGAAGGGAGTTAAGTTCAGCCCAAAGAACCCTTCTCTCCCTATAGTCCGTGCTAGCGTAGACCGCCGATAAGAGCCAAGGGTCAGAAGATCCCTCAGAGACGACCAGAGTGACCTGCTGACTACACTGATGAAAAGCATCTATCGTTACAGTAGAGGTACGCCAAATGGCCAGAATACCACCAGACAGGCCATCAGCCTCCACTGCATAAGAGGCCCACGAGCGAGTAATCTGTCTACGGAACCGAGCCAGACTGTCACTCGCCAATCTGGTTTCCAAAAGGATACATATGTCAAACTTATATAATTGTAACAACCTGCCAAAGGAAGATCGAAATGATGGTTTTCGAGCTCCTCTCACATTCCAAACTAATAACTTCATTTTACAAGCTGGGGGGAACTGGGACCCCTACCAGGTCCTCTATCATGATACTATCATCAATACAGCCTTTTAACTGGGAGTCTTCAACAGCCATCTCTACTGAACAGGCCGGCGGTCCTCCTGCACCAACAGCAGACACTTCCACCTGGGAGGACTGCACCGGGGGCAAAGCTCCTGAACCCAAACCAACATAATCTTTAGGTACAGTCTCGATGGAAGACCCAGCACCCTGAGCAGGATATGACCTTATTAACACCTGGCCACCTTCCGACCGACAAGGATTAAGATCAGACCTAACAGTCAATAATGATTTGATCCCTCCTTTTTTCAACAAAGGAGCCTTGCCTTTCTCCTTCCGATTCACCGATTTGGGAAAAGACATGGGAAACATAGAATCCTCCGGTCTAGCCCGTTTCAATGGACCCGGACTACCATCCATATAGCCCAATTGACCCTGTACATCCAGATCCAAACCAAGTGAGGAGAAAGGATTATGTGTCTCCACTAAATTCTTCAGACTCAGATCCCTGGAGCTCTCCTTACCGGCTGCCAACTGCTCCTCCTCAACAGCCTTAAAACCGGCACGGCCACGCAAAACCGGCACACCCTTCGGATTAGAAGATGACCCTTCCACCTTCCTCCTAGAGAGGTTCTGCACATCTCCCAAGTCAGGCACCACCTTATTTGATGATGAGGACCTTCGGCGAGCCACTTTTGCCGGAAACACCCATCCAACTTTCGATCCATCAGCCGTCAAGCTAAACCCACCCTTAGCAATCGGGGGATCAAAAATGTTGGCTGATGAAGGCTTCCCCTTCCCTGCAACATGAGGATCGAAACCAAGCCTCCTCTGTCTGACTGCTGTTAGCCATGGCCCAAAAACAGGGGCAGGAACAGAGCCATCCTCGCCAGCCTGCGCCGGAGTGGAGCACGGACCATTCAGGTGCATCGATCCACAGTCCATGCAGAGCCCAAGCATGTTCTCATATGCAAATTGCTGCCAGAACCTCTGATGAGTTCCCTGAACTCGAGCACCGGGCCGAAGGGGACGGTGGAGATCCACCCGGATACAAACCCTTGCGAAGGCTCCCCTGTTCTTTGCCAGGGTTGCAGCATCAGCACACCAGTAATCACCCGCCGCTGCCAGGATTAATTTGAGGAAGTCCTCCTTCCAAAACTCAAGGGGAAGGTTCAGCAGTCTCACCCAAATCAAAGCCAACAGGATTGAATCCTCA
Organism: Calamus simplicifolius; assembly: GCA_900491605.1. Classification (NCBI taxonomy): domain Eukaryota; kingdom Viridiplantae; phylum Streptophyta; class Magnoliopsida; order Arecales; family Arecaceae; genus Calamus; species Calamus simplicifolius. Next base: position 265,719 of record UESW01001987.1, on the reverse strand, counting down.
GCCGGCGTAAAATCCGGCCGCCACACCTCAACCCCAATCACCTGACCGTTTATCACCCACGGTCGCTGCAACACCAAATTTCGGGCTTCAGGAGTTTCGAAATGGAAAACATGGCAATAAAATGCCATGCTGATAGGGGCAATGTTACCAGGAACTCCAGCGCGCCGAAATTCTCTGATAAACGCTTCAGCCGGAACCCATTTCTTATAGGAACGGGCCAAGATGGCCGTCTGCTGCCATCCAATGACCTCCGCTTCAAGCTCCTGTGCTGGAATGGTTACCACCTCAGGGAACGAAGACTTAAGCCTCGCTACCTCATCCGGCGAAGGAGAGGAAGCCACCCAGTAAAAGTCCGCATCCACGACCCTTCGTCCAGAATCTCGGCCAATAGGAGCCGCATCCGATGCCATGGGAGCACAAGGGGCAGCATAAAGAACAAACTGAGCAGAATCGAAGAGAAGGCAACCAGGGATCGCAGCAGCTTTGGTTAAGCCTATGCTCCTTTCTCTCCGTTTTCAAAAATAATCAATTTGTATATCCGTTATGTACTTTCTTGACTTTGACTTATCTTTAATTGATTCTTCTTAAGCCTATTATATTATATGGATCCTTGGCACCACTATATTACTGTGATAACTGCATTTACTCTCATATTGAATGAAAAAAATATATGTTATACTCTTACTGTGCATGAATTAGAAATTTTTAAAAGACATATTTTTTATTTATATTATAAAGATAATATATGCACGCATACCTGCATATAGCTTGAGAGATAAAATATTATTTTAAGTTTATTTCTAAATTTTTTATTTAAAAAAATTAAAAAATTCTAATCGTAATCATATTTGTCTGCGAAAGGTAATTGAGGTAATCATATTTATAATATGATTATTACAAACATTCTAGGACTGAATATCCCGACGCTTATTAGCGTCGTTAAGTTCATTAGCTGCCGACACTTTTAAAAGCGTCAGCATACTGCGTGATTTATCGGGGCTATTATAGGCTTACTATCCCGACGCTTAAAAGCATCGTTATTCCTGTTATATGCCGACGCTATTAAGCGCTGTTATAGCTCGACGCTTTAAAGCGTCGTTACTTGCTGACGCTTTTAAAAAACCTCGGCAGGTTGAGGGAGTTCCCGATGCTTTTCCTACGCGTCGAGAGAAAAGAGTTGTTAGAAAAAAATTGTACTATAGTGTTATCTATTAACTTTCACTTGAATTTTTGGGCCAATAATTTCAGACCCACTACATAGGTTAATTAGGCCCAACATATGGGCTTAGGGCGTTACATATAGTATATCAAAGCTGAACCAAGTAAGTAAAAGTTGATGGTATGAGAAAAAGGCTAACTCGGCCAGGGCATTATAAATAGTATCAAAGCTGATCCAAGTGTGGGCCAACATGTGGACTTTGGGCATTATAAATGGTATCAGAGCTGATCCGAGTATTGCAACGCTAATGACCCGACTGTTGCAACATCAATGATCCAACTCTAGATAGATTTTGGTCAGCTTATGGCATGCGACAAGGACATCGCATTATAAGAAGAAAAGATTGTGATACTTCAAATTTAGTTCCACATTGAATGGAAAAGAAATATGTTTTATGCTTATAACTCAAGTCCACTTAATACCTATTAACTTTCATTTGAACTTTTGGGCCATATGGTTTGGATTCGCTAATGAATTTAATTAGCTAGCAGGTGAACTTAGGGCATTACAATTACCTTTATGGATTGACCTCTTCTCTTATCTTTGCATATTCATAAGCACTTTTAAAAACCTCTTCAACTCAAATGGTTCTTCCCTATAACCTTTCTCCGTTGATGCTTTTTTAGGTGCAATCTTGACCAGCGAGCATCATCTCCGCCTTAGAAGATGATTCAGCCATCCTTTGCCATAAACATAGACGTGGTACTCAGAGGTCATGATGGCCTTCCTATAAACGATTTGTGCTGTTCATATATAACCTTACTTCCGACTTGCCGTCAATAACTTCATCAAGAGATTCATTACACCATGACGTAACTTAATGGAATAAATCGAAATGTCTGTGACCAGGGTGGCTGTGAATTTTGATTAGATTGGCATGTAGGACCTTGTTCCCTCTCATCTGAGAATGCTGTTGCAACTTGAGAGGCATTCAGCATTTCATTAGGCATTGCACTAGTTCACTTGCAATTCCTCATATACCCTTGCAGTTAAGTATAAATTTCACTATGAATACATAGTGATGCGAACAAGTCACCGATGATGAGCGCCGGGCATGCTGAGATATATTGTGGGCCTCCAAATGAGGGGAAAAGTCGTCTTCCTCCTCTGTAAACCTGCAAGAAGTCCCTGGGCCGGCATTCTCGGCGAGGACCCTCCGATGCTCAAGTTAGTGAACTTGTTGAACAGGAGTGTAGTGTCTATCATTTTTGATAGAGAGAGAGATCCCCTTTTTCTGTTGAGCTCGGGGTCCTTTTATATCTGTCTGGGAGGTTCCTTTCTTTTCGTTCTGTTTTGAACCGTCGAATCTTCCTTGTTAGGATAAGCTCCTTCGAACGGCAAGTGGGTAAGTCGTTGCTAGATGGGGGCCGCTTGTGGCAGTAACTGCTGGGCGTGCTAGCACTTGCCCATGATTTCGGTGAGCGAGGTATACGCTAACAGATCTCGGGATCTGTTACCTGAAGTAGGTCATAGTGTATGCAGGAAAGGCACCAAGTTAGAGCCGGAGCCAAAGGTTGGAGCCGTCGCTGGAGGCCGGAGCCAAAGGCCGGAGCCGTCGCTGGAGGACGGAGCCAAAGGCCGGAGCTAAAGGCCGGAGCCGTCGCTGGAGGTCGGAGCCAAAGGCTGGAACCAAAGGCCAGAGCCATCGCTGGAGGCTGGAGCCAAAGGTCGGAGCCAAAGACCAGAGCCGTCGCTGGAGGCCGAAGCTAAAGGCCGGAGCCAAGATTTCATCTCTGGGATTAGCTGTCACATCATTATCTCCAGAAATCGCGCAAGAGGTTATAACACCACCCAGAAGAGATGGTCAGCCGTATCAGATGCCCCCGCCCTGAGATGAGTGAGCGCACAATCACCAGCGAAAGGGGTGTTAATATCCACTGAGCGGCTGACTTCCGCGCCATCATTTCGACCGTTCGGGCTGTTGGGATTGGGGAAGATTTTTCTCGAGTAATGAGTCGTAAAAAGGCGAGCGTCATCATTGCAGTAAGGCCACCACCATCTTTCTATTGGTGATGCTTTTCGTGTTTTCGCGCCGGTAGGCCGCCGAAGCAGCTTCCATTTGAAAGCAGACACATGGCCAGATCGAACAGCCGCGGGATGATTTGAAATGAGGCTATAAAAAGAAAAATCATCATTATCTTCCCATTCCCTCTTCTCTTACGTTATAGCTACCTCCCCTGAGTCTGCAAGCGTTCGTCCGCCTCCCGTGTCTGTTCATCTTCTCGTGCTCCTTCGATCTTAGTTCAAGCTTTCCAGGTTAGTTTCCATGGCTTCCTCGCCCTCATGTTCTATTTCCGATTCTGGGGGTCGTTCCCCCAATCCTTCTCAACCTTCCGCTTCTTTACTAAGCCAATGGTCCACCCCATCCTTTGACCACTCCTCGCCGGAGCGGCGGCTGGTCAGACGCCCCGCAGTCAGGAGTCGTTCGACCGTCGGATGGACCTCCACCCAGTGTCGTTCGACAGCTGCTAATCCTTCCAGCGCTGTCAAGGAGTCCCCCGAGGGGACTGCTTCCACTATGCCTGCTCAAGACATAGTAAACCTAAGAGCCAAGTATAGTTTTCCACCAAACCTACTTCTGTCCTACCCCGCTCCTGATGATAGGGTAACTTCTTCCCGTCCTGAAAGAGTTGCCTTGTACGGAGCCTTCTTTAAGGCAAGACTTCGATTACCTATCCACCCTTTCATCCTTAACCTTCTAGACCGATATTCTTTAACACCTTCCCAACTAGTCCCTAACTCGATCCGAACTATCGTTGGCTTTCTGGTTCTCTGTCACCTGCAAGGCATAAAGGCCAGTATCTCCTTATTCCACAGTTTTTATACCCTTCGCAAGCAGTCAGGTTGGTGGTCCTTTACTCCTAGACCCACTAGGATCCTTAAATTGTACCTTCCCACCTCCGTTAAAGGGTGGAAGGATAAGTTCTTTTTTGCTAATATCGAGGGGGTGAGTGGAAGCTGGGGGACACCCAACACCGATGCCAATAGGGATTCCTCTATCCTTCCAAGGGATCGAATGGCATTTAGGCAGCTTCTGACTGCCGATGTCCCTCGATGTAATAAGCTTCTGGTCGATGAAAACCTTCGTCTCGCCGGCCTAATCCCTTCTGGTGGTGAGTACTTGATTACTCACCTTTTTCCTTCTTTCCTCTCCTCTTTCTCTCTCTTTTTTTTTACTCATCTCCTGTTGTGTTTTTTTATATAGGGATGACGCCATCGCTTCGCGAGCTCAGGCAAGCGGTTACTAAGAAGAGAAAGGCAACGGGGAATGGGCCCCCCGCTGAAAGGAGGGTCGTCGCCAAGATTCCAAAGAGGGCCGACACGGGGAGGGCTGACGCTGGAGGGGCCAGAGTTGTGGAGCCCATGCGCGCTAAGGTTTCGAAGAGGGCCGACGCTGGGGAGGCCGACGCTGGAAGGGCCAAAGTTGTGGATCCCCTGCGCGGGCGCGAGGCAGCCAGAGCCCAAGCCAACGAGCCCGCGAGGAAAGACACGGTAAGGGCCGAGGCCAGCGAGGAAGTTGGGCGGAGCCAAGCAAGAGGAAAAGAATTGCCTTCAGTACCGGCTCCCTCTCCTATCATTCTGCTCGATCCTTCTCCGGAGCGGGTCGCAAAAGCACCGTCACCCCGCCCGAAGCCGTGGAGACGGAGCCGGTCCTTGCAACTATAAAGCCGACTCTGGCAGTTACCATGCCCCCCAAAGGGGCAACAACCGAAGTGCCTCCACCAGCTAAGGGGCCGGAGGCAGTAGAGTCGAAGGCGGAGTCCTCCCACGCGGCCCCCGTGTCAGTGGAAAGGAAGGGTGTCGACCCTTCCTTCCAATCACTTTTGGTGAACCACAGCCGCTGGGCTGAGCGAGCATTGGACGAAGCATCTGTGGTTGAGGTGCAGGAGTTTCTCCGGCATCAGGGGAGGGCTACCTTCTTCCGCGAGGCATCCGTGGTACACCTTTGGGTGAGCTTTGCCCTATTAACCTTTTCGCCTTCGTGTTTTTTTTTTTTAACATTGACACTCCGTCCAGGCGCTGAACTCTCTGATTGCCATGAGGGACCTTGGGCCCTGAGTGATGCTGCCCTTGATCAGTCGCGGGAGAAGATGCTATCACTCCAAGCTAGGGCAGAAAAGGCAGAGATGGCCCTGGAGGATACCCGGGCCACTTTAAAGGGTGAAGTCGAAGCCACCCAGCTAAGAGCCGAGAAGGTAGAGTACGCGCTGGAAGTTGCCCAGCGTCAGGCGGCCAACGAGCTGGATAACACCCAGGCGGCCAAAGAAAAGCAAAGAATGGCCGAGGAGAGATTGGAGGTGGCGGAATCAGAAATGTGCATTTTGAAGAACCGATTACATTCCGCCTTCATTGAAATAGATGTGGCCAAAGAGGTCGCCCGTCAGTCCGACACCAAGATTACCGACTTGGAGGCGGTGGTGATCGAAGCCAAGAGGGAGGCTGCCGAGGCCGATAAAAAGGTCACAGAGGCCGAAGAGAAGGTCACGGAGGGCGAGCGGAAAACCTTCGAGGTGGAGAAAAGAGCTACAGAGGCCGTAGAGAATTTTAGGAAGTCTAGAGCCTTTAGTAAGGAATTAGTCGAATCGACGACATTCGCTTACGAAGCCGGCTTCCAGGACTGCAAGGAAAAAATTCAGAAACTCTACGACCTCGAGGGGATTGAAGGGTTGGAGCTAGATGAAGTCCCTAAAGATGACGACCCAGCCCCAAGTGATCCTTAGTTTTTTTTTTTTTATGTATTGCTTCATGTCCGACTCAGATCGGCAATTTTGTAAACTTTTAGCCATCAATGAATATTTCGATTCTCAACACTTGTCTTTGGTCATAATTAGCTTTGCTAGTGTGAGTTGTCGCGAATCAACAACCAATGGCCGAAGAGCACGATTTCTTTCAGTTAGGAAATTGATGCGGGATCAATTTCGGTTGCAGAGACGAAAGTTGAACTATAGGTAGTATAAGACCCCGCTCGTGCCGGCGCGAAGTCGTGGAATGCCGAATGCCTCGTTAGATATGCCACGCAGAATTGGACTGTGTGCTGACACAAAGCTGTCCTTAAGTGCCAACGCGGGGCCAGGCTTTGGTGCCGACGCGGAGCCGGGCTTAATTGCCGACGCGAAGCCAGTCTTTGGTGCCGACGCAGAGCTGGTCTTTGGTGCTGACACGGAGCCGGTCTTTGGTGCTGACGCGGAGCCAGACCTAATTGCCGATGCAGAGCCGGTCTTTGGTGCCGACGCGGAGCCGAACTTTGGTGCCGATGTGAAGCCGGTCTTTGATGCCGATGCGGAGCCGGGCTCAATTGCCGACGCGGAGCCGGGCTCAATTGCCGATGCGGAGCCGGTCTTTAGTGCAAAGCATGATCACTCGAAAAGCAATGAAAATATTTTGAACAGCAATCTGTCAAGCAGGTTCAAATTAATGAAGTTAGCACATTACTGATAATACCGACATAAATTATTGGCATTCCAAGTGCGAGGGAGCGGTTTCCCGTCTAGCTCTTCAACTTTGTATGCCCCATGATGAAGTACCTCCTTGACACGGTATGGTCCTTCCCATTTCAATGCCAGCTTGCCTCCCTCCGTTGGCTTTGATACTTCAGCTCGTCGCAGAACGAGATCTTCAGGGCAGGACGTCTTGGACCGTACTCGAGCATTGTAGTATCTGGCCGCTTGCTGACGGAAAGCCGCCATGCGAAGTTGCGCCTGGTCTCACAATTCTTCCACTAAATCTAGATCGGCCCGCAGCTGATTTGGGTTGCTCTCTTCGTGGTATAACTCTATCCAGGGACTGGGGACACCTATCTCCATCGGAATGACTGCCTCGGTCCCAAAGACCATGCTGAAAGGAGTTTCCCCGGTGGGGGCTCGTGGCGTCGTGTGGTATGCCCACAATACACCGGGGAGTTCCTCCACCCAATGCCCTTTGCAGCCATCTAGCCGGGCCTTGAGCCCTTGGAGGATAATGCGGTTGGTCACCTCGGCTGCGCCATTGGTCTGGGGTTACCCCACAGAGGTGAATCGTTGATGAATGCCCAGGCCGATGCAGAATTCCCAGAAGGCCATGTTGTCAAACTGTCGGCCGTTATCAGTACGAGGGTATGTGGCAGCCCGAACCGGCATACAACAGACTTTCAGAAGAAAGATCTTACTTTGCCCTCGGTGATCTTGGCGAGAGCCTCAGCCTTGATCCACTTGGTGAAATGGTCAACCACTAAGAACTTGCGTTGTCCAGAGGCTGGATGGAATGGTCCTAGGATGTCCATGCCCCACTGGGCGAAGGGCCAGGGTGCGGCCAGGGGGGTCAGCTGGACGCCGGTTGATGTTGAATATTAGTATGGCGTTGGCAGCTGTCACACCTCTTAACAAGTTCGGATGCATCCTCTTTCATTGTCAGCCAGTAATATCCCTGCCGTAGGGCTTTGTATGCGAGAGCTCTGCCCCCCAGATGGCTTCCACATATACCTTCATGTATTTCTCGCATGATATAATCTGCTTCTATGGGGCCAACACATCTGAGAACCAGGTATAAGAACGACCTTCGATAGAGCTTTCCCTCCATTATGAAAAACTTTGGGGTCCGTCTTTTGAGTTTCTTGGCCTCGGCAAGGTTATCTGGGAGGGTACCATTGGTAAGGTACTGGACATAAGCGTCCATCCAGGAAGGCTCCTGCTCAACTGGCAGAGTTTCTCTTGTTACGTCAATACTCGGGCTTCCAGGTGCTCTACATAAGCTCTTCCCAACATCCCGTCGGTTGAGGTGGCAAGATGGGACAAAGCGTCGGCTCTAGCATTTTCCCCTCGAGGGATATAGCTAACATTAAAATAAGCTAAGAGAGAAACTTGCGACTGCACCATACTTAAGTAGCAGGACATGATGGGATCCCTTGCTTCATACTCCCTTGCGATTTGGCCAGCGACCAGCTGGGAGTCAGTGAACGCCCTAAGGCGCTTTACCCCGAGCTCTCGGACTAATCTTATCCCAGACAGCAGAGCTTCATATTTCGCCTGATTATTGGTAGCTGGAAAAAGGAAGCGAAGTGCACACTCGGTTACAACTTCATCCAAGTTGGCCAGGATGAGGCCTGCTCCGCTCCCTTGAGAATTTGACGCCCCGTCTACATGAAGGACCCATTCATCATCTCTGGTCCCAAAAGGCGAGGGGTTTGCAAAGGCTCTTCGGGTTGCTCCTCTCCCCAGGTGCACTCAACCAAAAAATCCACCAGGACTTGGGATTTCATGGCCGACCGAGGGCGGAAAGATAGATCAAATTCCCCTAACTTGAGCGCCCACCTTGCCAATCGACCCGAAGTATCCGGGCGAGCGAGAATTGTCTTTAGAGGTTGGTCTGTGATCACCGCGATTGGGTGGGCTTGAAAGTATGGCCGCAGGCGCTGGGCAGACACGATTAACGCAAAGATAGTCTTCTCAATCTTTGAGTACCTGGTCTCCGCATCATGGAGCACCTTGCTTGTGTAATACACCGACTTTTGCATGCCATTGGTGTCCACGCGGACCAGCACAGAACTAATGGCCTCGGGAGAAGCTGCGAGGTACAGAAGGAGTTCTTCTCCACCTGTTGGCTTGGATAGCAGTGGCGGGGTAGATAAGAATTTCTTTAGCCCCTCGAACGCCTTCTGACATTCTTTCGTCCATTCGAATCCATTGTCCTTGCGGAGCGCCTTGAAGAAAGGTAGGCACCTCTCAGCGGACTTGGACAGGAAACGGCTCAAGGCGGCCACCTTCCCGTCAGGCGCTGTATTTTCTTCTTGTTGGTGGGAGACCTCATGTCCAGGATGGCTTGAACTTTGTCCAGGTTTGCTCGATCCCCCGCCGGGTCACCATGAAACCCAAGAACTTTCCGGCTATCACCCCAAATGCACACTTGCGTGGGTTCAGCCTCATCTGGTATCGACGAAGGTTGTCAAAAGTCTCCATTAGGTCGGCGATATGGTCGGTGGCGTGGACACTTTTTGTCAGCATGTCATCCATGTACACCTCCATGTTGCGTCCTATCTGGTCCTCGAAGACTTTATTCATTAACCTTTGGTAGGTGGCTCCCACATTTTTTAGCCCAAATGGCATTACCTTGTAGCAGTACAGTCCCTTTCAGTTATGAAGGAGGTCTTCCTCATCCACCAGGTTCATCCTGATCTGGTTGTACCAGAGAAAGCATCCATGAAGCTAAGGACCTCATGGCCAGATGTAGCGTCCACCAGTTGATCGATCGGGGCAGGGGAAAGCTGTCCTTGGGGCATGCTTTGTTGAGATCGGTGAAGTCCACACACATCCTCCAGCTTCCATTAGTCTTACGGACCATCACCACGTTGGCCATCCATTCGGGGTAATGAACTTTCCGAATATGGCCTGCAGCCGTCAACTTGCGAACTTCCTCGTCGATAGCTTTCTGTCTGTCCGAGCGAAGCTCCTTTTCTTTGTCGGACCGGCTGACACTCTGGCCTGAGGTTGAGCCGATGGGTGATCACCTCCTTAGGGACGCCCGGCATGTCTGAGGACGACCATGCGAAGACGTCGGTGTTGGCACGCAAAAGTGAGAAGTCGATCGTGTGCCTCCTCCGGAAGTAACGCCCCAACCTGGACGGTCCTTGCCGGGTCATCCCCCAAGGGGAGGGTCAGGAGGTGCTCGGCTGGTTCTCCCCTCCTTCCCAGCTCTCGGGGGTCAAGCGGCTCAGAGGTTATCGCCGACACCGCCTCCAGTGGACTGGGAGACAAGTGATAGCAAAGCGGTGGCGGGCTTTGCTCTCCTTTCATTTCTCTAACTCCTTCATCGGTGGGGAATCTTACCAATAATCTCTTAGTGGAGATCACGACATCTAGCAAATTCAATCCCGGTCTCCCCAAGATAGTGTTATAAGCCAGCGGGATTCGAACCACTAGAAAATTTATGACCACCGTGCTTTGACACGGAGGGGTTCCAACCGTGACAGGGAGGGCAATCTCCCCTTCAATGCTCACAGAGTCCCCAATAAAGCCCATTAGAGGCGTGGCGATGGGTCGGAGGGAAGAATTTGACAGGTTCATCCGAACAAAAGCTTCGTAGCTCAAAACATCCACCGAACTCCCACTATCAACTAAAATTCTTTTTACAGATGTTTGGCTATGGTCATGGACACAACGACGCTGTCGTCATGCTTATTGACTACCCCATCTAAATCCTTTCCAAAGAAAGGAATTACAGAGTCTATTCCCTCTCACTGTCTTTTTGAACCACCACCTGCCCCCTAGGAAATCATAGCTATGGTCTTCTGTAGGAGCATTGTCCACGCCGGTTTGAAGTGTCGGAGGCACCGATGAACCTGGAGTAGGAAGGTTTCCCCTTCGAACGAACTTTCCCAAGTGACCCTGCTGGACAAGCTCTTCAATGGCCTTCTTCAGATGGCGGCAGTCCTCGGTGTCATGACCATAATCTCGGTGGTACCAGCAGTAAAGTTCCTTATTGCGGGGGGTCCCAGACTTCATGGGGGTCGGACGCTTGAAGTAAGGTTCCTCCTCGATTTCTAGTAGGATGTGAGATATCGGAGCCATGAGGGGAGTGAATTGCTCCTTAGGAATAAGCGTCTATGGCCAGCAATCTGGGCGGTGAGGAGGCTCAGGCTTCCGGGGTCGTGCTCCGGCATGCTCAGTGGGCGTTGGTTTCTTGCTGGGATTCTTATCAGCTTCCTTCCTGGAAGAATCCGTCTAGTCAGCACGAATGTATTTCTGCGCTCGGCTCAGAAGCTCGGCATAAGAACTTGGAGGCTTCTTGTCTAGGGAATAGGCGAACCTAGAAGGACGAAGTCCTCGCTTTAATGCCAAAGTGGCTACAGAATCATCCAGGTTATATACCTCCAATGCTGCCTCATTGAACCGAGCGACAAAGTCCTTCAGGGTCTCGCCACTTCTTTGCTGGACAGCAAATAAGCTATCAGCCACTCGTGGAATCTTTCGGCACACATCAAAGTGGGCCAGGAAAGATCGCTCGAGCTGTCGGAATGAATTGATGCTATGCGGTGGCAGGCGTGAATACCATGCACGTGCCGCCTTGCGAAGGGTGGCCGGAAAGGCGACACATAGAAGGGAGTCTGTCGCTCCCTGGACCTGCATGAGGACCTTGTAGCTCTCCAGTGGTCCAGTGGGTCTGTTGTACCATCGTACGGGTCCAGCTAGGGGAGAGAAACGGGGCGGGACCGGTTCCTCCATGATGCACCGGGAAAGCAGGGGGCGGTGCTCGTAGTCCGTCCTATGAGGGTTAGCGATCCAGCGGTTAAGCTCCTCCAACCGTCGGTGATACTCATCGAGCCGTTGCTCGGCTCGACGGGTAGTCTTTCTGAGGGCGCTGTCTTTAGATGAGTCAGAAGAGGAAGCCGAAGAAGACCGCCGGCGTAAGGAGCACACCCATCTGGATTCTTTTTTGTTCGGTCGTTGGTGGGAACGACCAGAGTGATGGGAGAGGGACCGCCGTCGCTTTGAGGCCTCTCGGCGACGAGGTTCAGAGATGAGTAACGGGAGACCTCGGGTGGGGTCCCGCCTTGATGAGATTGAATTGTCCCCCGCACCCCTTCACCAGGCGGAGGGGGTTGAGGTGCAGCGGCAAAGCAGTGTTCCTGCAGTTCCCGTACCATTATCATTAGGTCCTGGACCTGGAGAGCCAGAACCTCAAGCCGGTCAGGCTGGCTCATCTGTGCAGGGGGCGAAACACGGAGGTTGGCCTCCTATTGCTCAGCCGCGGAATGCGCTCCGCGGCCTGGCTGGTGGAAGCCTCCTGTGCTCGTATTATCACCATCGTCTTCCTTGCAGAATCGGTGGGGTCACAGGGAGAACTTTCGCCTTCCCCGCGTGCGAGCCCCTACCTGGCGCGCCAATCTGATGCGGACAAGTCACCGGTGATGAGCGTCGGGCATGCTAAGATCTATTGTGGGCCTTCAAATGGGAGGAAAAGTCATCTTCCTCCTTAGAAACCTGCAAGAAGTCCCCGGGCAGGCATTCCCGGTGAGGACCCTCCGATGCTCAAGTTAGTGAACTTGTTGAACATGAGTGTAGTGTCTATCTTTTTTGATAGAGAGAGATCCCCTTTTTCTGTTGAGCTCGGGTCCTTTTATACTTGTCTGGGAGGTTCCTTCTTTTCGTTCTATTTTGAACCGTCGAATCTTCTTGTTAGGATAAGCTCCTTCGAACGGCAAGTGGGTAAGCCTTGCTGGATGGGGGCCGCTTGTGGCGGTAACTGCTGGGCGTACTAGCACTTGCTCGTGATTTCGTGAGCGAGGTATACGGTAACAGATCTCGAATCTCGGGATCTGTTACCTGAAGTGGGTCATAGTGTATGCAGGAAAGGCACCAAGTTAGAGTCGGAGCTAAAGGCCGGAGCCATCGCTGGAGGCCGGAGCCAAAGACCGGAGCCATCACTGAAGGCCGGAGCTAAAGGCCGGAGCCAAGATTCCATCTTTGGAATTAACTGTCACATCATTATCTTTGAAAATTGCGCAAGAGGTTATAACACCACTCACAAGAGATGATCAGCCGTATCACATAGGGATTAATATATGCAAAATGCAAGAAAGAAGATGAAAATGAAGCAAATGGTGTCCCTGTGGTGGTGCTTGGGAATGCTTAAGAGCTGCATAGTGATAAAGTGAAATGTATCGACAAGTTAGTCTGAAACACAATTTATTAATGTGTTTTATTCGGAGGCCGTTAATTGATTAGACCTAGAATGACTCCCCATGAGTTGGATATACCTTCTAAGTTAGCCTCATCAAGTAAACATCATATTATCTCATCTCATACCAATGTCATAATCACACCATAACATGATAATTGAGACATCACCTCAAACTCAATCATCATATCATAGCATAAAGATGACATATATACATATACAATAAAATTCACATGCAGAAATCTATAATGTATGATGTGTACGCACAATATATCACAAACAAATATCACGGGCAAATAAATATATAGGTAGCTCCTACCTTAAATCAATTCAATAACCGATCACCTACAATTAATCATAAGCAATTAATTAAATCTACTAAAATTAATAATTAAAAAACATATTAATACCCTCCTAGCCCACTTAAAATTGAACCTAAGCTTAAATATCCTTAATTAAGGTCAAATTGAGTTAACAACTATCTAATCTATTGATAACATCCATTTAATTGACTCTAATCACACTCATACTTGCTTAGTTAGATTACTTAATGCTTGATTAGATAATTGAGTTATTAAATAAAGTTTAATTAGACTAATTAGGGTTCAATTAAATAAAATCTAGCATAAATTAGCTTGAACCCAACTCAATTTATACAAAATCGGCAATTGGGTTCGCTGATATGACTCACTAATGATTTCTGGTTCACTAATCGGTTTTAAATGAATTCTGGTTCAAGGACTTAGGCTTAATTTGGGTTTTGGTTTACTAAACTAGGCTCAATAAGGGCTTTGGTCCATTTAACCGAACCCAATTCTGATTCTGGTTACTGAGCCAGACTCAATCTTGGTCCAGATCCAACTCGATTATGCTCAGATCATTTAAAATTAGCTGAACCTGTTTTTGAATCAAATCAGGGAGAAAAGAATTCGTTTGGGTTAACCTAGATTAGTTTGCTGGTTCAATTCAATTGCCTTTAACTATATTGAACCATCTTAGTTCAATTCCATTGGTTCAGTTACTTTTACTTGCATTGACTCAATCTGAATCAAAATGGGTCCAAATCGTTGGCTTTTGGGGTTTAAGTAGAGCTGAAGGCATGGACTCAGATTGGTTCGACCTGATTTGGTTCGACTAGCTTTGATCGACTAATCCTCAACTTACTTTGGATTCACTAACCAAATCAAAATGGGTTCACACAAAATCATATTGCGTTGAACCAAAATCTCAGATGGCTCAGATCTGGTTAACCCGATCGGCCAGAATTCTAAGAAGACTTGGTCTTCTCCTTCGCCCCATCGCCCGGTCCTATGGCTGAGCTCCATGGCATTCGGCCATGGGCAAACTCCATGCTCAGCCACCAACGGCCCTTGCTGGTAACGACCACCGGCAATGATGCTGGAACTGAGCGGAGCTCCGTCCAGTAGCTGCCGGACCCGGTACTGTGCGGCCAAAGATACCGGTCACTAGGGCAAAATATAGTCCGATCAGCGTCACCATAGCCGATCGGCACCGTCTCCAAACTGCCGGCAATCAAATGACTTTGCCGGTCCTCTAGGATCTTCGGTGAACACTCATCTCCGATCCACAGATCCCAGAAGCTCAGGGATCTACATTAATTAGCTATTCAAAAGAAGAGGAACAGCGGATCGGTGGGTTTTGGACTTACCAGAACCCGTCCGGCTGGTGACGGTGACGGCCGGCGATGTAGGAGGACCCCTAAGCTCTGGCGAGGCTTCCACGACCCTCAATTGATCCGATCACAGCTCCTATTTCATCAATTTAAAGGATCAAGATTAGCGCGGGGAAACGAAAAGGAAACAGAGGATCTAAGAAGTACACGCCCGATTGCCCCTTCACCTTCTCCGGCGCCATTCCAAGCAAGGTGCAGTAACCCAAAAGAGGAAGAGAAGAGGAGAGAAGAGAGGAAGGAACGAGAGAGAAGAGACTAATTGGTCTCAAATGAAGGACTCGATGTCTATTTATAGGCAAGGGTTGGCTTCCCACGTCCGCTTTCCGGCTACATGTACGACCGAAAGAGCGCGAGGCCGTTGAGGCTGGTGGAGGAGGCGCACGTAGGTGAGGTTTTCAGGATTCGGGATTTGAATGAAAGTGAAGGACGGAGGAAGAAGATGGGACGATAGAAAGCTTTGAAATTGGTTCGATTTGATCTGTTATTGAACCGGTTGTTATTTTAACGGATTCAAGACTAAACTGGTTCAGATGAAAATATTTTGACTGGCTGCGTTTGGATGAAGAATAGGGATACGAATTCCGTAGGAATAGCTTATTCCCTTTATTATTCTAGATTTCTGTTTGGATGAAATCTGGTATTTCATGTTATTTCAGTGCAATTAATGCAGTGTTATTCCAAATGATGTTGGATGACATGGAATAAGCATGATTCCAATAGAAATATATGAAGAATTTTCTGAAATTCCAAAGATAACCCTTCCAATAAAAATGGTTTATCCGGTTCATAGGGTTACTTAATTTAACGGGTTGACATGCCATCGGTACTGGAATAGCTACAGTGGGAATAGAAGCTATTCCATCCAGTACCATGGAATAAGAAATTCAAATAAGAAGGGTTGACTAAAATAGCTAATCTAGTGGGGCTCACACATGAAGGAATAAGAGGGAATAAGGGCCTATTTCAGGCCTTATTCCCCCATCCAAACACTGCCGTCCTCCAAGAGATAAACCAGTACACAGGCAAACTTTACGGCAACCTGGTATCTTATTTCTACGTATTGGAGCACTTAAGTTACATAGTACACTAAGTTACATAGTACACAGGCTGCATACTCTGATCCCCTTAAACAACTACTGAACTTATGGCTTACTTGAAAGCTGCCAAACTTAGGATTAAGTGTTCTCCTTCCTCATGGCTGATCAAGAAAGAAGGTGATTGAGCTACCTTTTTTTATTTTTCAAAAGATTTTTTTTCATTCCTTCCTGAAGAAAGATAGACACCTTTTCACTAATTTAAAGATAAATCAATTCAGTACTTGGTCGATAAGGCATTGAATGTCCTTAACCAATATGGGTGGAGTCATATCAAGACTTACTCTGGATTGATCTCTATTCCTCAGCGGCTAACGACAAAGCTAAGAAAGATAGTTTCATCTTATACTATCTTAATACATTAAAGACTTTTTTTAGTTTGATCACCCGATCTTCGACTTTCTTGCTTTTAATTGGCATATCATCCACATATGCCTTTATATTTTGATCAAATAATATTTTTAAAAAATTATTGCTCAATTTTGATAGATTGCTTCAGCATTCTTTAATCCAAAATGTACGATCTTATGGTAATAAAATCCTTTTTCAATGATAAACATTATCTTTTTCTTAACCGATTGATGTATTCAGATTTGATTGTATGCTAAGAGATAGGATCATGAAACTGAAAAGTTCATAATTTGTAGTGGTATTTACTAACTAATCTATCTTAGGCAATGAAAATTTATCTTTGAGATAGGTTTGTTGATATCCTTAAAATCTACATACATGTGTCATTTTCCATTAGATGTTTTCATCATTATTCATCAGCAAATTAGTCAAGATAACATGCTTCTTTGATGAACTCAGCATCTAGCAGCTTATTAACTTCTTCTTCTTTAGCTCAGTGTTGCTCAGGAGTAAAATTTCTTCTGCTAAGTAGGCTTGTAATTCAGATTTACTTTTAACTGATGAATAATGACTTCAAGATCAATTTTTGGCATGCCTGTGGTTGTCCATGCCAATATGCCTAAGTTGCTGGTAGAAAATTGATGAGCTCAACTCATAGTTGTGGAAGACAATTATCAATAACCTTTGCTTCCATAGTCTTCTTATCTAAAGAATTCTTAAGAAGTCTTTGTATTGTTCTTCAAGGTAGCCATAGTACTATCATGTTATTACTCGATCCCCTCTTAATTCATCTACTCTCTGAGCTATGGGGAACTTTATGAGATGATAGGTAAAACCAACAACTTTTAGAGCATTAAGACTTAGATGACCAAGTATCGCATTGTAAGTAGTAAGTACTTTAATAACCATAAAATTCACCATCACTATTTTGCTAGTTGGATCTTCATCTATGGTGAGTGGCAAAGTTATTATTCCTTCAGCTCGAGCAGAAGTTATAATATAACCATCCAAAGGTATTTTAGTATTTTAGCAGGTCATAATCGATCTGGGTTGATCCCTATCTCTTGGAACGCTTCATGAAAGAGAATATCAGCTGATTCTCATGATCAATCAATATTCTTCATTCTTGAAAATTGGTAATTATGGCCAAAACTATAAAAGCGTCATCATATAGAACTTGCACTTTATAAAGATTTTCATTAGAAAATATAATGGTCAACTTTTTAGTTGAGGGAATTTCTTCTGCTACTAGTTCTTCATGCATCACATTGACCATCCCAATTGTTGGTCAGTTATCAAGTTTTGCTTTTGGTCTATGCTCTTACTTTCTATACTTAGGAAGAGGTCGACTTCAAATAAATCGATTAAGATGACCTCTTTAGATGAAATCCTTAATTTTAATCTTAACCTACCAATAATCTTTTGTGCCATGGCCATGGTGATGATGAAAATGGATGTATTTATTTGAATCTATGATCTTTGATCTTGATTTCATCCTTTCTTATCACTTAACGGTGTATCCTTCTTTATTTATCTATATTAAGATGTGAGCACCAGAGGTGCTTAGATGTTTATGCCCATGATATTTCTAAGGAGTTCAAGGCTAATCTGATATCTCTTGTACTCCTTAAAGTCTCTTTTAAGGTTCTTCTGACCTCTGTATATCTTTTTTCTGAATTTCTTTTGAGATATGTAACTTCTTATCTTTGTAGATAGATAAATTTCTTGGCATTAATATGTTTTTTAGCACAATTAAGGATTCATTAAGGTCTTTAGGAGCTCACTTTGCTAAAGAGAAGTTGAAGTGAAAATTTCTCAAATTATTCATAAAAGCTACAATAGCAATTGATGTATCTAAATCTTTAACTTTTATTGCCTCGGTATTAAAATGCTACAAGTAATTTGTTAATGTCTCATCTTTCCTTGATGTTCATCAAAGAACCCAAGGTCTTTTTGTGTTTTCTATTAGTAACAAAGTGTCTAACAAACTATATACTAAGTTAATGAAAAGAACTAATAGAGGTCAAACAAAGATTAGTATACTAACTTCGAGTTATCTCCTTGAGAGTTGCTAAAAAAGTTCTACACAAGACTACATATAGAGCACCATGTAATGGCATAAGAACCTTGAATCTTTTTGAATAATCTATAGAATCAATTATTGCATCATATGGCTCCAATTGTGGCATTTGAACTTTGAAGGCAAAGGTTTAGCAATCACTTTTGGTGAAAGGTTGCTTGCTTAGACGATCCAAGTTGTTTGACTCTCCTAACCCCTGATCTCAAACACAAAACATTATTTCCCCAATATTTTGATCAATTTCTTTAAACTGATGATCAATATTTTATGGCTGGCTATTAATATTCTTTGACTAATAACTTCATCCGATCTAGAATGATGATCACAGAGAATATGTGAGGCCCTTCTTAAAGATCTCACATCGGGTAGAGAGAAAAGGATGAGTGATTTATATGTAGCAAAGCAAGAAGGATAAATACCAATTTGATCTCTTTTAGGCTGTGGTGGCTCAAGTTGATGTGAACCTTATCTGTTTTGCTTTCTTATAATGAAACGGGCCCGAAGCCCGGATCGTTATAGTATCCCTCTAGAAAAGTGACTAATTTTATTTTTTAGCCAATCTCTTTGCCTTTCATGAGGTCAGCTAGGGCCAATTTCAATTATTTGATGCTCTTTGATTCTATCTTGATGACGGCCAAGCATATAGTCAACTTCATGATTTCATGGTTGGCTTCTTGAGTCATCAAGAGGTTGGCTAAATTTCATCTCTTGCTGATCTTTTGATTTACTTTAAATTAATATTTATGATGGTGGAGATGATCTCGCACATCTCTAAATCTAGCATCGTTACGATGTTATTAGGAACGCGATCAAAACTCTCACAAGGGTTGCTTGGTACTATTGATGCCGCTTGGCCTTGTTACTCGTTAGCCACCGCATAGCTGCTATCTTATAAAATAGCTGTTTGAAAATTGTAAGTTTGAGCTTTTTTTTTTTTTTTACAAACGGACGAGCGTAAGTCAACCTCGATATATCAGAGTATAAAATCTAAGATAAAATTATAGAACATAAACCATCAAGCCTTTCGTAATCACAAATCAAAATGATAGACAATCTAAAAAATTATTCAGTCAACTACTAAATAGATTTTTTAATAAATATATCAAATATGAACACTACAAGCTTGCGCGTCCTTGGTTCCATCTTTTTTTCGATCTTTCTTTTTCTCACCGTAATCAATCTTCTTGCTTTCTTTCAACCTTTAACCTTGTCGTCTGACATCAGAAAGCAGCGTTGGCAAAGGGCCTTTGGATGGGACTGCGTCTCTTCTCATAAGCTACGAGGAGCACCACTGGATCTTAAAATTTTTCAGCGCCGTAGCAGACTTTTAACAATAAACCCATATGCACCAACCACGAAACATCAATTTGCGTGCACTGAAGCGATTACTGTAATTATTTTTTACCACCAGAATGTGAGCTGGGATCGTTCAATGCCATGAGAGGCGTTGTGTTCTTTTTTTTCTTGTCAAAATGCGAATGGTAGGCGCCAATCCGCTCACACCAGCACGCGATGATTTCATTCAATGCCTT